>CM021103.1:553465354-553806877 GCA_007115665.2 Sequoiadendron giganteum
TGTAACAAAGAGCTTTGAGTAGCTCCGGATTGTTTATGATTTGGTTGAGCAGTTTCTATTCACTCCCAAAAAGTTGTAATAGTTAGTTTTTAGTTTGTTTTCTGTATTTTTCATTTCTAGTTAGTTAATAGAAGAAAATATTGCATGTCTCCTCTTGTTTGTTATTCCTCATTTTTGAGATTTGGATATTCCAGTTTTGCTGGAAATCAAAGTAGCAGCTCTGTGTTTTGTTTTGCATTTGAAGTCTCTACATGGTATCAGAGCCATAGGCCCCATTTCCTTGTGAGTTAGGGCATTTGTTTTTTTCTGGGCATTTAAGTTTTTTTCTGTTGGAGACATGGCTGGAGATGAAGCAAAGAGTTGGCAACAACCACCGTCCTTTAATGGACAAAACTATGATGTTTGGGCCAAGAAGATGAAGACCATTATGGTGGCAAATGATTTGTGGGATTTGCTCATAAATGGGTTTGTGGATATCACTGACCCAACTGCATTTGCAGCTCTCAAAAATAACCAAAAGACCTAGTTGAGGGAGTAGAGGAAGAAAGATGCTAAGGCATTGAGCTTGATAGAGGCAGCCTTGACAGAGGCTATTTTTCCTAGAATAGCAGTAGTTGAATATGCAAAGGAAGCTTGGGAAATCCTCCAAATCGGATACAAAGGGACTGATAAAGTTAAATCTGTGAAGCTCCAGTTACTTCGAAGAGAGTTCGAGGTTATTGAAATGAAGGAAAGTGAGTCTATTGCAAACTTTCAAAGAAGGTTCTCGGGTTTGTTAAACTAGCTGAGAGCGAATGGAGATGTGATAGAGGAGCAAAAGATTGTTGAAAAAATCCTCAAATGTCTACCCATGAGGTATGATCCACTCGTCATTGCTATTGAAGAGGCGAAGGACCTCTCTATGTTGATGATGGATGAGTTGGTGGGTTCTCTCCATACCCATGAGCAACACCTAAAAAGGTCTGCTACTTCTTCCCAACAAAAAGCTTTCAAAGCTCAATTGAATGCAAGAGGCAGGGGGAGAGGTAGAAATGGCTCCCGAAGAGGTAGAGGCAGATCCAGACAAGGAAATGTTGGAGGAGAAAGCTCGGGATGAGAAAACAACCAAGAGGGAATGAGCAGCTCTTGGAACAACTCTCGAAGAGGCATGAAGAAAAACAGTTTGAGTGGGAGAAGTGACAAGAGAAACGTTGAGTGCTACTACTGTCACAAGTTCGGGCATTATGCGAGTGAGTGCTAGAAAAAGCACAGTAATCAGTAAAAACAAAATACTAATGTAGCTGATTCAAATTTGGCTGAAGGCAATCAGTCCATAGCCCTCATCATGTGCAACTTTGGTGAAGAAGGCAACCCTGAAGTCTGATACTTGGACAACAGTTGCAGTAACCACATGAGTGGTAATGAAAGTCTATTTTCTTTCATTGATAAAAATATTAAATCTGAAATTAGAATGGGGAACAATGGAATAGTTCCAGTTAAAGGAAAATGATCCATCATGATTCGTACTAAGCAAGGTGAGAAGAAGGAGGTTCAAAATGTATTTTTTTGCACTTGGGTTAAAGCATAACCTCATGAGTGTAGGATAGTTGATCCAAAATGGATACAAAGTGTTGATGGAGAAGGGCCAATGTGTCATATATGACAAAAATAAGAGGATGAAGGTGTTTGCAGCTGTTGCAATGACAAATAACCAAATGTTTCCTTGAAGATTGAGACATGTTTCTCATCTCAGTCCGTTGTTGCACCTCTCATGGATGGAAAATGTATAGCAGTACAACAAGCAGCCCTCAAGAGCACCATTGAAGACCCCTCCAAGCTATGGCATCTCAAGTATGGACATTTAGGCTATGCTGGTTTAAGCCTTTTGTCTAAAAGCAAGATGGTTGATGGTTTTCCAAGGATAGTAGAGCCTAATGTTAGGTGTGAGGCTTGCATTTTAGGCAAGCAACATAGGCAACCCTTTCAATCGGGTATCTCTACAAGGGAAAGAGCACCATTGGAGTTGGTGCACATGGATTCGGTAGGCCCTATGAAAATCATGTCTATTGGTAATAGCAGATTTTTTATGACCTTTATTGATGATTTCATCCGTAAGACATGGGTCTATTTTTTGCAGCATAAGTCTGATGCATTTGATAAGTTTTTATTGTTTAAAGCCCATGCTGAAAAGGAGAGTGGACATTTCATCAAAGTCCTAAGGTTAGATCGTGAAGGAGAGTATACCTCCAATCAATTTGTGAATTTTTGCAGGCAAAATGGCATCAAGAAGGAGCTTACAACCAATTATACTCTGTAGCAAAATGGAGTGGTTGAAAGGAAGAATAGGACCATCATGGAGATGGTAAGGAGCATGGTGAAAGCACAAAACTCCCAACTGAATATTGGGGAGAGGTTGTAGCAACAACTGTACAACTGATAAACAAAATTCCAACAAAGATAGTCTGTGACAAAATACCTTAAGAGGCATGGACAAAACGACGATGGACGGTTGAACATTTAAAGGTGTTCAGTTGTGTAGCATATTCTCACGTGTGCCTAAAGAAAAAAGGCAAAAATTGGATGATAAGGGAGAAAAGTGCATCTTCATGGGTTATTATTCAGAGTCAAAAGCCTATAGGCTATACAACCCGGTCACAAAGAAAATTATCATTAGTAGAGATCTGGAGTTTTTATAAGATCAATCATGGGATGGCATGACAGATCCTAACAACTCCCAATAGTGCAGAGTGATGAAGAAGATGAAAATGAAGATCAACAAGATCCTGCAACAGCAGAAACTTATGGATCTCGATGGCTCCTGACAACTCCTAATGAGAACAGACAAAATGGGAAGCAACCATAGACAACCAGAGGATTGGCTCCTGATAGCTCTTGACAAGCTCTTGACAGCTCCCGATGAGCTCCTAATAGCTTCAGACGAGCTCCTGACAACTTCCGACGAGCTCTTGATAGCTTCGGATGAGCTCCTAATAGCTCCAGAACTAGCCTGTTCAGTAGAGTAGTAACAACACTAAAAATTCAGACCCCACTCTTGCCTCCCTAATGCCAAGAAAGGCCAAGAGTCTAAGGGAGATCTACCAAAATGAAAGGTATGATGAGGAATTTGATGAGAGTGTGAATTTTGCACTATTTTCTCATAATGATCCAATTTATTTTGAAGAAGATGTGAAAGAGGATAAATGGTGTGAAGCCATGGATGAGGAAATAGATGCATTAGAAAGAAACAATACATGGAGCTAATTGACTTGCCTCCAAATAAGCAAGCTATTGGAGTAAAATGGGTCTATAAGACCAAGAGAAATGTCGAAGGACTAATAGATCGACACAAGGAAAGATTAGTTGTCAAGGGGTACAAACATCAGTTTGGAAGTGACTATGATGAGACATTTGCCCCTGTTGCTAGGATGGAGACTGTGCGGGTAGTCATAGCTATTGTTGCCCAACACAAATGGAAGGTATTTCAAATGGACGTGCAGTTCACCTTCCTTAATGGAGTATTGAAAGAGGAGGTTTATGTGGAGCAGCCATTTGAATATAAAGTTTCAGGTGAAGAACACAAGGTGTATAGGCTGAAGAAAGCTCTTTATGGGATGAAGCAAGCTCCACATGCATGGTACAATAGGATTGACTCATATTTGATGAGCAATGGCTTTAGCAAAAATGATGGTGAGCCCACTCTTTACATCAAGGCAACAAATGATAATATTTTGATTTTTGTCTTATATGTAGATGATCTTGTTTTTACTGGGGATGATGATTTCCTCATTGCTGATTTTAAAGAGGCCGTGAAAAGAGAGTTTGAAATGGCAAATTTAGGTTTTTTGAGATATTTTCTAGGCATAGAAGTAAAACAAATGCATGATGGTATTTTTATCTTTCAAGAGAAGTATGCAAATGAGATCTTGAAAAGATTTAGAATGCTTGAGAGAAATCTCGCTCCAACACCAACAGCCATAGGTCTTAAGTTGAACAAAGAAGATTGTAGCAACAATGGATCTGACCATGTATAAAATTTTGCTTGGAAGTTTGATGTACTTGACTGTAACTAGGCCAGATATAATGCATGGAGTGAGTCTTATTTCCAGGTTTATGAAAACTTTGAAAGACACCCATTGGCAAGTAGGTAAGAGGATCCCGAGGTACGTGAATGGCACCAAAGGATATGGCGTGTTGTACACAAAAAAAAAAAGAGTATGGACTGGTTGGATTCACTGACATCGATTGGGCAGGAAGTTTGGATGATAGGAAGAGCACCTCGGGTTATGTATTTCATTTGGGTTCAAGAGCCATCTCATGGTCTTCCAAGAAGCAACCTATTGTTTCCCTATCAACAATAGAGGCTGAGTATATTGCAGCAAATGCAACAACATGTCAGGCTATTTGGCTTAGAAGAATCTTGGTAGATTTGAGAGAAGAACAAGAGGATGGAACAACAATATTTTGTGACAATGTTTCATCAATAGCCTTGACAAAAAATCTTGTATTTCATGGAAGAAGCAAGCACATTGAAATCAGGTATCATTTCATTCATAAATTGGTTGAAAATGGTGAAATTAAAATGAAGTTTTCCAGGTTTGAGCAACAGCTAGCAGACATATTCACCAAGCCATTGAGCAAGGACAATTTTGAGTGCCTAAGAGGTAGATTGGGTGTTGTTGATTTGGATCAAGTTTGATCTTGTTTTTTCGGCTCGAGACAAAGGGGGAGTGTTAGAAATTTGTTTGTCCCTGAGCCTCCTACCGTTGCCACTTACCTATCAGGGCATTTACTATTGCAGCTGAAAGACTTTTTTTGGGGATTCTTTCCTCTTTGCTCCTAACGTGCAACTCAAATCTGCAGGTGAATTAATGTTGGTAGGTGATTTTGAAATTTAGGAGGGAATGTTTTCTTGAGACAAAAGGAATGTTTTTAGAAAAAGTTAGCAAGTTGAAAGAAGTTAGTTTTTGTAGCAAAAAATGATTTTGTAGAAAGAAGTGAAGTTGCAACAACAACAAAAAAATTATGTGCAAGGAGTTTTTGATAGCTCCAGATTGCTCAGAGTTGTTGCAGTGAGTAGCTGATTGCTCCTTATCGCTCCGAGTTTGCCAGGAACAACAGATAGTTCCATTCGAGTTGTAACAGAGAGCTCTGAGTAGCTCCTAATTGTTTATGATCTGGTTGAGCAGTTTCTGTTCACTCCCAGAAAGTTGTAATAGTTAGTTTTTAGTTAGTTTTTTGTATTGTTCATTTCCAGTCAGTTAATAGAAGAAAATATTGCATGTCTCCTCTTGTTTGTTATTCCGCATTTTTGAGATTTGGGTATTTCCAATTTTGCTGAAAATCAGAGCAACAACTCTGTGTTTTGTTTTGCATTTGAAATCTCTACAATTTTCACACTTTAACATGTATCTACTTATATTACAAGAAAAATAACAGTTGAGGATGTCTTAGGATTCAATCTACAACAAGCCATCCTAAGGTGAAGTAAATATTCTCATAATGAGTGGGAATGAGTTTTATCACTGGATCTTTCATCTCCAATGAATTTTGATCACCAACAAAAAGAAAAAGTCTACTATATGTTCTAATTTTTGTACTTCAACCACTTTGTCCTATTTCTAGCACACATAAACTTTCTTTCTATACGGCGCTCTGCTTACAGAGGTCAAGCCTCTATCCATATTATTAAGAAGATAGATTTCTTTTCCTATCATTCTTTTTGTAAGAAATTTATTTTTGAAGAAATTTTTATGTATGCAGATTATGGAACTTGTTGCTCTATGTATGAAAATAATTATTGATCTATATTGCAAGCATGCAAGTGCCTGCATGCAATTTGCATAAATATTTTACATTATGCCATGGTTGCTCTTTATGTGTGTTGGATAATTTTTTTTCTCAAACCTTCAGGCCTTCAATGGGCAATCAATATTTGGTATAACCTTTTCCCACCATAGTTCTTTCCATCTCTTTAGCATGGCGTTGGTGAATTTTTCAATTTCCTATTTGCATATGTTCTAATGATAGCAACATTAGAAATTCGTAGTAGAATGTAGTCCATCAATACTTTTAGTGTGGCACTTAGTAGCCTTGTTGATATTGGTGGGACACACTATTGATTTTTATTTTTCTAATAATGAATGTTGTGATGCGTTTTCTATTTATATAAGGTTTTTTCAACATATTTGATGTGTTCACAAACTCTACTCAACTTAGTTTAGGGGTTCAGAGAATAAGGTCAAGCATCTATAGGCTTTACCTATACATGGTGTGTAATTTACCTTTGGGTCTTTTAGTCTTTGATGGATTGTGATTGCCTGCAAAAAGCAAGAATCTTGTCCTTGAATTATTTTTAAAACATCGCTCATTGTCATGTCCCCGCCATGATTAGACTGCAACCCACAACCAAGAAAATAAATAAATAGAAAAGCAACCGAGCTCCCCTAATAATATTACACAAGTCATGTTGAATCGACTAAATCATCTCTATTTAATGACAACCGACCTCTTCTTATACACGCCCATGTTTTAGCATCGTTGCCAAGGAGAAATACCTGTGTCTTGTTAATATACTAAGAAACTTAGTTTGGCCAACTTTCCTATTAACGACCAAGGCAAAGACAACAATTAAGGTAATAGGTACTTGCGATTAGTAAGGACAATAATTAATATATGTAAAGGTAGTGCCCAAAGTTTGTAATGAAAACAAGATAGAAAGGTAGTGATTGAGTCTTAATGAACATCAATTAAGTTTATGAAAAGAGATAACCTTTGAATAGCCACCGCATTCCATAAGGGTCACCTCTATTCGTAAAGAGGTACAATGAGGTATGTAAGCGAAACAAATAGAGGGATAAAAGGCATCAAGGAGGAAGAATGCATTACATCATCTTCATCAACTCTTGCATCAACAAGTAGAAAATTTTTAACTCTTTCACTATATCACCCTAGCATCCATTGCACTACATTTCATAATAACAAGTCACAAGCACTTAACATCATCACACTACATTATAATCAGTTGTATCTAATGATTGGTCTGTCTTCCAACTTTATCAAAATCATTGAATCAAAAATGGGGCTTGACCAAGGCAAAAGGTGGGAAGCCTTGGATCACTAGTAGAATTTGGCAAATAAATGACTATGTGACTAAAATTTTTAGCCACAACAACTAAAAATGATTAAATTCTACTATTTTTTTGCAACATAGCTATAAATGACTAATTTGATTATTGAGTATAAAACACAACTAAATAATTAGTAATAGAAATAAAAATGACTAAATAATTAGTCACAGAAATAAAAATTAGACAATATGATATTAAAGTGGGTAATTAGTCGATGGGCTATATATATTGTGAATGCAATTTGAGCCGAAACCTGTTTCACGCCAATAACCGTTTCTATTAAACCATTTTTCGAGGTTGTTTGTCAGTAACACCAACATGCTGGACGCATAGTTGGACATGACGGTAGCAACCATGTCAATGCTAGGTTATAGTGCAATTGAGTATTTTGTTTGGTATACAATTTATACATTGAGAATTGATTGGCGTAGAGATAGTTACGTTTATTTGTTGGATAAGTAGTTATATATGTATTATTTTGGCGGTGAGACAGATTGTGGAGGTGAAGGCATTATGCGTAATATCTGGGTCGATGGTGGTAACAAGGTTGCTACAGTACTCAGGGCCATAATATCAATGTTATTTCTAAGGCAGTTGGGCAATACAGAGCTTGCAAGCGCATCACTGGCAATAGGGTTTGCCAACTGGTTTGGAGGAGGGGCACCATACTGGTTTGGTGGAGAAGCTCCGTATTGGCTTTTTCCTTTCAATTTCGACACATAATAAAGAGTTTAAGTTGAATGTTGTAGCAACTTTGTTGGAAACCATCTTGTAGGGAAGATACTTGAGTCTAGTCACATATAACATTTGGTTCAAGTTTTACGAGTGTAAATTTGGGGAAGAAAATACTAATTTGGTGAAGAAGAGAATGGGGCTGAAAGGGGTTTGCTTCAAGTGGAAATTACTTTTTGAAGTAAGGTCTTCCAAAGTTCTAGTGGTGTATTGTAGTGTGCATGGCTTGTTTATTTTCCTATGTAGTTTTATGTAACCTTACAAAATAATATGATCTTGTTTTCAGACAAAAGCAACATAAGACACTTGAGAAGTCATTAAATCGGCTTAAATAAGATATTTTTATTGAAAACTACAATTTTGGTTTTTTTTTTTTTAATTTGTGCAAAATCTTGACATAGATACACACACACATAACATTTAAATTTACTTAAATTGTCTGTTCCCTTCATTTTTATGTAATAACTTAGTTATTCTATACACTTTATAATAATATATGTTAAAAATGAATGGGCTAACTATCATATTATATAAGGTTTAATTAAAATTTTCGTATTGTATGTGGGTTTTATTTGAAAATTATTTTTCAAGAACATTTAGTTGAATAAATTTAAATTTTAGAAATAAAATAATTTGTAAAATTATGAGTTATAGAAATAAAGGATATTTTTAATGAAAAGTTCAATTTTTTTTTTTTAAAATTGTATAAAAAATTAACTATATTAGATAAATTATAATTATATTGAATAATAAAAATTAAATATAATTTAGAAGTCAGTAATAAAACATACATATGATTTACTATCCGCGTAATCCTTGAACCTTCTTTAGGTGCAAGTGCTAGTTAAAAAAATATTTCGAATTGGTTGGCTGAGGATATTTTCACAAAAAGGCGCACCAGGTAAAAGTCATAGCCGAGGTGAAAGCAGGTAATTTTAGGTGAAAGCGAGGCAAAGGTAGGCAATTGAACAGCTAGTCGACTACACAAGCAGGTGCATGAAAACATTTTTAACTCAACCAAGATTTTCCTTCAAAAGGCTGCAATAATCTTTTCTCGAATTCAAGAATCGAGTACCCCTAAAACTTCAATGTTTTCAGATGATTAATATTGGTTCATGGGTGCATTGACTTGTGGTATCCATTTATTTCTCAGGGTTTAGGGTTCGATTCAAAGTGATACATCATGCCTATCTTTGGTGTTGGATCAGAATAAAAAGTCATTCTCTAGAACATCCCTCTATTTTGTAGGGTTTGATTTTGCAAGAGTTTTTTTTAGGGTTCAATATAATTTGAAATTTGTTTCTTAAGGTGTGTAGTACTTTATTGTTACATTGGTGGTTGTCGTTGCACCAAAAGATCAACTTGTCAATGCCCGATACAATCGCAAATTTATGTAAGATCCACAGGAGGCGGTTAAGCCATGTCACAAACCCAAGCACTATGCTGGACAAGGAAGACCAAGGGACACACCATCTTGCAACAATCCCCCCCTAGCACAAGTGAGGGGTTTGGACCTGTGACCTTGGCTCTGATACCAATTGTTACATTGGTGGTTGTCATTGCACCAAAAGATCAACCTGTCAATGCCCGATATAACCACCAGATTTATGTAAGATCCACAGGAGGTGGTTAAGCCATGTCACAAACCCAAGCACTGTGTTGGAAAAGGAAGACCAAGGGACACACCATCTTGCAATATATATCAACATTTTTTTTTCTTTCTGAAATTTACATATATTCCAAATCTCAGGACTAGCCTCTTGATGACCTTGGGGAATATTTGAGATTGACATTTACAAAATTAGAAATTACAAAGGAGGATAAGAAATTAATTGAAAACCATGCTAGATTACTCACAACAACATAAAGTACGTGAAATTGAGAAATGATTATGCCTCATGAGGATTACAAGATCTTGGATTAAAAGAAAAAATGGAAGTGAGGCAAGTTTACAAGATGAAAATTTTATAATTTTGAAAGTTTCAAATTTAGAAAATACCAAGTCAAGTTCATTGTTTCACAATCGAAACAGATTCTTGGTCCTCTATTAGTAGTGGCTAGACAAGTTCACCATTTCCTAGCAATTTGTTTTTTTTTCTTACATGCCCAATTGTTTCTCTTATTCACTAAAGTGGCGATAGTTAAACTTAGATAAATTTTTACATTAAACTGAACCATGTCTTTTTTTTTGTTAACTATAGGGCTATCCCCGTGACCCTGCCCAACAACGCATATCTTGGGTACTTGGGGTGAGTGGGGATAAGACTAGTCCCTTACAGGGGGACCCAACAGTTGGCAAGCCAATCCTAATTAGATAAACTTGGGAGCGGATTAAAATGAACCATGTCACCAAACTATAGGAGGAAACTAGGAGTTGAGAGTCATGCATTAGATAACTGGAATATGTGGCAGAAAGGTTGCTCCCACGTCGGTTAAACTAACTCAACACTTTCCCAAGGCTAACAGTTCACATTAAAACCCACACAACCATGGTGTGAATGGTGTGCATGTAATAATATATGATAGAGCGGACTTCAATTTGAAAAAAAAAGGCTTTTTCATGAGCCGGTGACAATTTGGAAACAAGTTTAGTTAGTTGACATTGGTTGCCCTCTTGCCCAGGGAAAATTTAGATTTCACGAAGAATTGGGTAGTGTCATAAAAATAGGTTGTGTAAAAATTGGGGGCTGAAAATAAGCAGTTGTTACAAATGAAAAAAATGCCATATGGCTCTATAAATTACTTTGCCTTTTTTTAGTATATTTTTTATGCTAAAAAAAATTAACTTAAATTGAATTTCAAAAAAATAGTAGAAAAAATAAAGTCATAGGACCACCAACTCCACAAAATACTACTTAAAATGTTGAGCAATGGCTACTAGCCGAAATAAGCTAAACAGCCGCATGAGGACTTGCCCTAAGATCATTATTCATATGCATCTTCTGAAATAGAAAAGAAAGAAAAGGGCAGCTAATTGGAGAAAGGCTCCTAGCCAGTGAACAAGGAAGAGGGTACCACAATTTGAGCAATTCACCAACAGAAAATTCACCGCTAAGTAAAATTCACCACCAACAATTCACCGTGGGAAAATTCACCGCCATGACAAATTCATTGCCAGGTAAAATTCACGGCCAACAATTCAAAAATATTAATGCAGTTAAGTTTTTGAGGTGGTGAATTGTTGGCTGTGAATTTTACTCAGTGGTGAATTTGTCATGGCGGTGAATTTTCCCATGGTGAATTGCTGGCAGTGAATTTTCAGTCCGTGAATTACTAACAGTGAATTTTCCTGGTTGTTGGCGATGAATTTTTCGTCGGTGAATTGCTGACGGAGAATTTTCCTAAAGAGAATGATAATTGGTATATTTGATTTCTTGAGACTAATGTCTTCTTTTTGAACATTATTATAAAATAAAACTAAAATCAATATTTATGACTACCAAAATCCAACAGTCTGTCCTAAGATGCTTTTAACATCCTTCAACAATCTCAACATTTTGATTTCTCAAACTTATAACATTTTAGTAATGTGACTTAGGTTGCGGTTTAGTCCGAAGGTATTAGTTGATCTCTTGTTTAAATTAATATTCTGTACACACAATCATTTCACACTTTGGTCCATTTTCTTGATGTATTGTTCACTGCTCATCAATGATGTGTAAATACAAATAAAATTTAAGTTTAAAACTTCTGAAATCATTACAGAAATTGAGACCATTTTTCTTTGAGACATTATGTATGTATAATAGTTCGTGTGTCTTGATTACCCTTTCCAATTTTACAACACATTATAAAGTCTATTTTACCTTGCTGTTGAGATTATTATTCCTTTTTGTGACAATTTTAGTGAAAAAATTATTTAGTATTGTTTGTATACTAGCTATCGCTAAGGCTATAAATGCAATGGTTTCGAAAGATATTTTTCTTTACATAGAATGAATAGTAGGGCTATAGGAAAATTCACCACCATGACAAATTCACCTCAAGGAAAATTCACTACCAACAATTCACTATCGTGAAAACACATTAAAAGTTTTTGATAAATTTTCTGTGGCGGTGAATTGCTGGTGGTGAATTTTCCTTGAGGTAAATTTGTCATGGTGAATTTTTGGCGGTTAATTTTCTGGTGATGAATTGTTGATGGTGAATTTGCCTAATGTCGTTAGACTCAATAGATTATTCTTCACAAAATTATACCTTGTACAATATACTTCTTCACAGTTTTGTGCCATTTTGTTGATTCTTGTAAATAGTTTTCCCATCAAAATCAAATATAAATAGTGAATCAAAATTTCCAGGTGTATAGATAGACCCTCTTATTTAATATTTTATTTGTTCTATTATGTTCATCTGCACAAGATGTGTTATTCTTATGTTGAAAGAAGCACGTAGCATTTGTATTGTAGTAGTCTATGCTTGCAAGTTTAGTGGTATGGTTATATCTAGTTGCAAATCATTTGGCAATGTATTAAATCTGAATTTCTATATTTGTGCTTATGCCATGGTGTGTGAGATTCCTTGAATTTCATTATGTCTGTGTGCTGAATATTATTTTTGGCTTTTAAGAAAAACTATTCTCATTTGGGGATATCTATTGTTTGCAATTGTGCTTGCATTATTAAAGTTGTTTGTCATTAATTTTTTAGCTCTTGTCATTAATTTGTTAGCTCTTACAGGGTTGGGCTTTAGAAAAGTGTGTATTGAACCTACCAAAAAACATGTTCTTATAGGCATTTACATAAGAAATAGTATCATACTGAATTTTTTATGTTTATTAGTAAATTCATATCCATCTTGAATGATTTAAGTATTATATAGTATTAAATTAAAATAAAATATGTTAGGTAAATATTTTATGAGCATTGGATTAGTAAGAAATCATTTCTTTTAGTCATTATTTATTTACATATTTTGAACTAAGATTATTTTGGTTGTCGAGTGTTGTTTGGGTTAACTAGTGGGTGTAGTTGCATAAATAACTGCTCTTCATTGGTTAAGTTTTAGGATTTCTAGGTTTTGTTCTTTATTCCTTCTCTTTTTTAAATCATTTTGAATTTTAAAATTTGGACATTGGATGTAATAGTTATGATTGTTTAAATGCTGCCTTTTTTCTGCTGAAATCAACAAGCTATAAATTGTTGGATAATCTTGGTATTATGATTTGTTTATTTTCTTGAATAGAATTATTTTGTAATATCATTATAATGACCATGATGGTTAAATATTTAGTCTTAGAGACCTTATGGTTAGATTAATTTTATATTACTATCATTTCATATAGAAATTGATATATTATATTCATATATTAGTAAATCGTTGTTGAAATTCTATTTAATTATTGGACTAATATTACAAATAATAGCATCTTAAAAGTCATTAACTATGTGAAAAGGTAGATGGAATAAGAGATGATATGGATGGGATTTATATGGATCTATTTTATAATCAATTGTGGATTTGTGTACGAGAATGAGGTATGGTTTGAATACTTCTTATCATATCAAGCTAGTAATGTCTTCTTATAGTGAGAGGATCCCACATAGATTAACCATAGTTGTCTACTCTATGCATTTATTAAGCTATCAAACAAACTAGTTGTGAATCAAACTTAGATGATTTGTGTATTGTTGGTCAATCGGATATGAAATGAAGTAAACTCAAAGTGTCGAACTACGATTCCTCTACGCATCGTGTAAGCAAGGCCATTATAGATGAGCCCTGGAAGAATTAAGTCTGGACCTTTAGGTTCCCCCATACTTGCCTTAAAAACTTACTTTTGTGGGTTGGCCTTGTGTTGTGAATCAAAATTTTGGTATTTGTGTTATGTTCTTAGTTGAGTTTGTGTTGGAAAGTTTTGGGCATTACACCCAACCACTTACTCATTAGACTTGGTCTCTATTCACATATCTCTAGAATGAATTTATCATTGTCATAGCTTGAAGTTCACAGATTGAAGACATTATTTTTACCATAAACAATCATGTTGTCATTCTTGAAAACAACCCTTCAACTATAGCATAACATATTTTTATGCAAAACCTTCTTGTTATAACACAATGGTTGTTAACCCTTTATTGCTTACACTAGTGGCGTTGGAGAAATATCTGATAAAAGTCCACTTCCAAATATGCTTTTGATGGATGTTCATGCCCTCATCCAAAGCTCCAATTCACACACAAGTAAGAAGGATGCTTCCAAAGGTTGAGGAGTTGGGCTTTACACCCACTGGTTGCATTTGCTTAAATTTTTCTACTTGGACTTTTTAGAAAAATCCATTTTGAACATATCCTTTAATCACAACATTTCATGATATCACATTTCTTTGAGGCATTTTTGGAAACAGTTCACTTGCCTTGTCTATGCTTCCATATTTTCATGTATGTTTAGCAGGGCACTTGTAACCACAACATATGACAAAAAAATCCTTGTTGTTATGCTTTGATGGATGCCTCTTCATTATTACTAGATATCTGATGTAGTGCACATTATTATAGTGCAAGCCTATTTTTCAGATTGTTTCATTTAGCACCACAAATATTCTCCACAAGAACATTGAACCTGTTTAAAATGATGGAAATGGTTCACGTCTCTTAGAATAATTTATCTTGCAATTTTTTGCATTTACTTAATTATCCTAGATTTATGTAAAAGAGATTGTATTCTTGTATGTGTACAGGTATATTTAAGAATTGCCACACCTAATAGGTTTGGATATTTTATGCCGCTTTAGTGAATGACATAGGAAACTACAAGAAATGCCAAATCTCATCTACACATTATAAGCTACAAATAAATTGATCACAATTTGAAATCATTCAAAAGAGAATTTGTGCATAAATTCTTCATTATTGAATTTTATGCAGAAGTTTTGGTGAAGGCTTTGGTGATCCAAAGTGGAACTTACAACTACATTATCTGATAAAAATCCACTTCCAAATATGCTTTTGATGGATATTCATACCCTCATCCAAAGCTCCAATTCACACACAGGCAGGAAGGACACTTTCAAAGGTTGAGGAGTTGGGCTTTACACCCACTAGTTGCATTTTATTAAAATTTTCTAAGGACTTTTTAGAAAAACCCATTTTGAGCATATCCTTTAATCACAACATTCCATGATATCACATTTCTTTGAGGCATTTTTTGAAACAGTTCGCTTTCCTTGCCTATGCTTCCACATTTTCATGTATGTCTACCAGGGCACTTGTAACTACAACATATGACAAAAAAATCCTTGTTATTATGCTTTGATGGATGTGCTTTCATTATTACTGGATATTTGATGTAGTGCACATTATTATAGTGCAAGCATATTTTTTAGATTGTTTCATTTAGCATCATCAATATTCTCCATAAGAACATTGTCTTTGTTTAAAATGATGGAAATGGTTCACATCTCTCAAAACAATTTCTCTTGCAACAATCTTGGAGATGAATTTAGATGTAGTGTGAAAATCAGAACATACTCAAAGGTTCTTAACAACTCTAATAGTTGTACCAGGGGCCATGTTTAACAAACCAAATGCAATTGCTAACTTTTGACTATGGTGGTAGATAAATGATTCTTTTTTCTTCTATTCCACAACATTAAGTAAAAGTCTTGAATCTAGAAATACCTTGCTGCCTTCATTTTCCAAGCCAATTTCTCCAATTTTCCATAGTTGTCCCATGTTTGTGGATGTGATCTATCTCCTACACAAAAAATCATGTACCATTTTATGGCCTTCAATCCAACTACATGAAGGTATTTTTTTAATTCCTCTATCTTTCATCAGTCTCCTTACTATTTGAACCTCACCACACATACTCGCTTCTACACAAATGTTTCAGAGAAGAACATAAGTTGTAGCATTTTTAGGATCCAACTAAAAAATTAGTGTTGGAATACTCAACCTATATTCATATATGATCCAAAAGCACCAAAGGGTTAATTGGAATCTTAGTAATAATGTTTAGGGTATCCTCAAGATCGCCAAAACAATCACGAATCTCAAACATGCACACCTAATGATCAACTATATATGTAATGCAATAATGGTTACTAATATGTGAAGTATGTGCATCCCTCATCCACTAAACTTGGATGACTGCATGCATCTAGAACACAAGCAAAGTTTACAATGCAGGTGTTCCAGAGTGCTTCATTAATTCAAAGATTTTGAGAGCTTCCATGCAAAATATATTTTGCGCAAATTCTGTAATCATATCATTTCATTCCATGAGATGACATCTCTTTGAGGCATTCTGTCAAACAATTTATTTTGTACTACATTTTGGTGTCAAATCTTTGGTAATTGTGGTTAGTTTCATTACATTCAAATTTTAAATTCTGAGAAACTATATACAGTAAATAGATTGATGGCTATTTGGATAGTGAAATTAGCTCTCTTAGAAATTAACTGAAATATCTTGTGTTGAATTAACTAGAAGGATTATTTTAATTAAAGAGAATTTTGTGGTTATTTTTGTAACAATGATTAATGATGATTTTATAGTGCAACTAGCTTGCTATTTTCATTCAAGATACAAGTCATCAAAGTCAAGCACATACCAAGAAGATGGTACTCTACTTCAAACCCTCAACGTCACTTAGTTTAGTTTGCTTACATGGGGATATTAAGGAAGTTGCTCAACAATTAATATATACCATTTTTTGTTTCTGAAGGAGAATCTTGTGAGATCCAATATGGCAATGGATCAATATCTGGTTTCTTAAGTAAAGATGATGTCACAGTTGGGAAACTTGTTGTGAAACACCAGGTTAGTAATTTTTGGAGGTTAAGGCTTCCTAGTTGGATATCAAAGATCTTTTAACATCAACTTAATTTGGAATTTATGTACAAATGGATTATTTCATGGTGCAAGTCTTTACTAAGACAACACATGAACTAGAGTTGACATTTTTGTTGTCTAAGTCTAATGACATTCTTGGGCTTAGTTTCCTAGAGATTTTTGTTGATAATGTTGTTCCAGTCTAGTTAGTGTTGATAGCCTCCATTCTATAATGTCAAATTCTTGATTGGATGCAATCTCCTAGGCTTCACCCATAAAAAGCATGCACAAAATTTAGTTCTAATTGTCTTTGACATGAGGGCTTTCAAGGGTTGCCTAAGTTGATCTTTCTTGGTAAAGAAATTGTAGCAAGTTTTTAGCACTTCAATAAGTGAATTGAGAACATTAGTCTTTTCCCTTTGGAGGGCGTCTTATGGGACATAGAGGAAATATGGTAAGTTTTTAAATTGAAGACAAACTCATGGAACAATCCCTAGACTCCCTGTTGATGTTAAATTTTAATTTGCATAAGTGATTCTCTATAAAGAAAAAACTACTATTAGATCAATTTAATCTGCACTTTGATAAGGAAATATTTTTACAACCTTGTTCGCTTGTTTTATTTCAGCCAATAACCTTTTCATTATTTATTAAAGAAATGCACTTCTACACTTAATTTTACCTCAAACATTATTCTATTTCTCACATTTAGTTCAAATATTCTCTTCTCAATAGGTACAACATGGTAAACCAAAGCCTTGTAAAAAAAATGGTCTTCTCATTTTGGATGAACAAGAATGCAGATGAAGAAGAAGAAGGAGAGATAGTATTTGGAAGTGTCAACAATAAATGCTTCAAGGGTAAACATACATTTGTGCCTGCTACAGAATAGGGTTACTAGTAGGTAGATTATAGAATGAACTTGAGTTTCCATGCTCTATTTTAAGAAAGGTTGCACTGGCACGAAATTATGTCTTTGTCACTAAACACTAAAAAATTGCTTTCAAATCAAACAATCATTCCTCTTGAAAAACTCCTTATTACTACTCACAAAATCTGCCAATAATAGTGCTTCATTGCCTCATCCTAGAATCAATTGATGCACTTCTATCATTTGTATCATTTCACAATATGATTCGACACCCAAGGCACAAAACATGAGCACAAATGGAATTGTAAGCAATCAAAAATTAGCAGTAATCACTTCTCTTCCAACAAACCATTTGTCATCTTTATGTATGAACTTCATTTAATAGTCACCAACCGTCCTCCTCACTTTTACCTTGACTTGGAGTGTCCAATGCAACTTTGAAACTCTTCCTCTCAACCCTTTTTCATTTGATGCTTCCTTCATTGTGATCATTGCTTGAAAAGATACTCAATGTCTCTTGAACCTATTGTTTATTTATGTCTCCATGACTACCATTTACAGTCAACTACCTCTACACTTTGCAAGTTCTCCACCTCCTTAAATCACAATGAAAATAATGGAAAAAATACCATAACTCATACACTGCCACTAGGCACTTTGAAAGACAACCCTACCTTTATGCCATCAAGAATTCATAACAATAATTTTTTCCCTTATATAATCAAGTCTTCATCTTGAACACTCATTGCTATTGATTTTTCCTTCTCATAGGAATGTCACTTACCAAAAATCAACCCTCACTTCACTACAAAATGCATTAGTATGCCCTCTCTTTAGGATGTTTCCTCCATGAGGACAATAACATTCTTTAAAATCATGGTTGCCAATGATTGACCATTAAGGTCACTATTTTCATCAAGATGCAATGAGATTTCCACTTTCAAACTCAAGGAATCATGCTTGTTTGATTATTCATGGATCCTTCCTTGATACAATCATGCCCTAGACCATCTCAAGACCTAAAGTGCAGTCAAGTCACCCTACATATCTGTGACCACCTTTCATCTGAGTCTTAACTAACCCCATGTCCTTGCTCATAAAACCATCTCTATACATGGACAAATATTTTTTGTAAGCTATCATTCTTCAAAGATACCATCTTCTATTCATATGTACCCTGATTGACAAATACTCAAAATGGTAGTGAACTTACATCTGCTTACCCCAAGACCCTATCCTCAACTCACGATAACCTCATACTTCCAAAAACACAAGTCTGTCTTCTACAACCTACACAATCTTAAGGAAGGTCTACTCATCTTGATTACTCTAACCTTGTTCAAGGAGGCTATCCCTTCACCTTGATCTTTACATATCGACTGTCTTTGCCATTAACCTGCACTCATAGCAACATTGAAATCCTCAAGGCGCTACCTGTTAGTGTTTGGTAGTTTGGAGAGCTATTTTCCTCCTAAGTAAAAAATAAGATATTAAATAATTATCAAGGCAGGTTGGCCTTGTTAACAAATGATATTTGTTATTTGTTATTTAAATCAAAGAGGCTGACCTAGATGAAAGGTTGCCTAGTTTGGTATATATATACAAGGTGGTGTTTATTCATTTATCATCAAGCTCATTCATCATAATTCACATTCCTACAGAGCAAAATTTCTCCCTTCAACAATAGATCATCATTCATTAGCAACAGATCTAATTCAAGGAGAATCATATTCATGTGTATTGATAGGTTGTCGTTAGGTCCTACTAATTTAGAATATTGAATGTCAATTAGTCGACCGAGCAGTGTCCAAGGCAGTTTACAAAAGAAGATGATTTGGATAACTCATTTTATATTTTCTATTTTACCTTAAACTATTGGAATCAATTTTAACCTAAGGCCATTACTATTTAACTAGAAAATAATCTTATCCTAAGAAAAATTGAAAATACTAAATTAAAAAGCATAAGACAACTAATTTAGAAAGAAACACAACTAAACTAGAAAGCATAGAGACAAGTAAACTAAACAACTGATACACTACGGAAGCAGAAAAATAAGTGAATAGACAATGAAACATCTTCTTAAACAGTAAAGGATTTCATCAACTACGAAAGATAACTCATACAAATTAAAAACAATGGTACTCCAGAACTTCAGACTCAACTCTTAACAAACTTAGTTACCTTCTACTGAACAATTATCTAACTTTAAACAAATAAACAATAGAACAGTAAAATACTTATCTATCTAACTAACTCCCTTCGAGTGGCCAACTCACGGGTGAATACATCGTCTTTAAATCACATAAGCTACAAGTTATGGAGTCTATCCATTACGAATAGTCATCATGACTTATAATTCAACAGATTACCAATAGACAGAAATCAGGTAACTCATTTCAACAGTAATTTGAAAACCATGTGAACAGCATAACGATACTTCTTCTGTCTTATTCATCACTTATGAAATTACATTCTTATAGATAATATTGTAACTAAATCCTAAATTTAAGATGGTGTGGATAGCCATTGAAAAAGTCTTCAACAACTTAAAAGCTAACTTTTATGTCTTTAAAGCTCATAATCATATAGAAGGCTCGAGAAGAGCCATGAAGTTTTAATAACAAAATTTTAAAGAGCATAACTAAATCCTCGGTGCATCATCCCGATATTTAGGAGTAGTTTCTCAACACCTATTCTTTACCACACTTGAGGTACGTGCTGGTTCAACTTTTGCAATAGCTGCTTGATGATCGACTATTTCCTACAAAAGCACTCAAGTCAACCCATTAAACCTGCATTGGCAAATTTCCTCAATTGATCAAAAGAAAGAAAGAAAGCATAATTTTCCTTAAAATAAGCAATTATTTCTCCTAAAGTTTAATAAATTGGTACAGGCTTAGGATTGAGTTGGTAGAAGTAAGCTTTCCAAATTTTATTATGATGAGGTTATTTTTACCTCATCATTTCCTCCCCTACCTAATTTTCGGTAGGTCCTCTTGCTCCATAGTTAAACCCCTGAGTCCTATTCCATTCCTCATATAGGGCACTAAGATCATGTGCCTCCCTTGCTGTTGCATCAAAATCTACAGGGTCATAAATGAAACCTTTGTGAAATATCACACTTTCCCTCCATTCATTGAAAAGTCTGTCATTCTGATCCGTTGAAATATTGAAGGCCGGAGGCGGATTGAGTAGTAAAGGAGGTTTGTATTTCATTCACATCCATTTTGTTCTAAGAGTTCTCAGGATTTTAACTAGGGCATCTGCTCTTCTAAATGACCACCTGATATTTAGAGAAGAAATGACCTCTCTTTTCTTTAGGTAAGCTGGTAGTGGGGTGAATCTTTCTTCGCAGGCATGCCATGCTTTTCCAATCAAATTTTGTCCATTTTCCATGAAATTATCATAACACAGTTTGAGGTTGTTGTCATATCTTTCCTTCATCTTATCATTAACAAGGAGAGACAAAAAATGTATCTTTGAAACCACCAGGCCTTGAATTTGGGGACCTTATTTGGAGACCCACTGTCTTTTTTGCCTATGCAAACTCTCTTGTTCGATCCTTCCAATGAATTTGATTCCTCATGATGGAGAGAAATTCACTTAGTTCTACCTCTCCAACGAACACGTTGACAAAGAAATCTGTGTGATTTTCTAATAATAAGTCATGCAAAAAGAATTCACAAATTAGATCCTGGTCTTCAGGGGTTGACTCTACATATATTTTAACAAACTCTTTATCATTGGGCTCGTAGGGCTGATCATTGTAGATCCTAAACAACTTCCATCTTAGCCATTGCTCATTCAAAAACATGGAGTAAACTCTTGATGGTCTTCTACAATTTAATAAACAGTCCACAAGTTGACATGCATCCTACTTTCCTCTGTAGGCCATGTGAAATGACTCCTTCAGGAGCACCAGTTCTTTCTTTAACCTATAATTTTCAGCTTGGACATTCCTGAGGAAGTAACACTTTTCCACCCATTTCATTAGCAGAGGTGGAATGCGGATCTGGAACCAATCAGTTACAACTGGTTCAGTCTAACTTTCTTTGGACTCCATTTGAGGTTTTATAGTGCATTCCTTCAAGTCCTGTTCTAGTTCTACGACCCTGCTGATGGAAGCATTCAACTCTTCAGTTTTTGTTTTCTTGTCCTCTTCAAAGGCTGTGAGCATAAGCACCAAATTTTGTTTTATTCGTTCAATTTCTGTATCTTTGTTTGCAATATCAACACTATAGGTTTGATGCTTTTGATTCAGTTCTTGCATTTGTTCCTGTAATTTATAGATTATTAAGTCATTTTCCTGTAATTGAAATTTCAAGCCCTATATTTCTTGATCTCTTTTATTTATTATAAATTTTTGCACAGTCAATTCTTCTTTCTGCAACTCTATCAGTTCATTACCTTTGGACAATTGTCTTTGTATATCATCAACTTTTATTTTATACTTTTCTAACTCTACAGTGACACTACTTGTTTAAGCTATTTCAACAATTTGATTAACAATAGGGGACAAATTTCCTGGCACACCATCCCCCTTAGGTTCTTTTTCCTAAATCTCCTTAGTGAAGATTTCCTCCACATGTGCAGAGTGGGAAGGAAATACTTCGCCTGCGTCTTCTTTACTTAGGGGTACCTCCTCTTCACTGGCAAGCTCTGGAGTTTCTATGGGCTCAGGTGGCTGCTTAGGCTTTTTCTTCTTTGAACTTCCCTCCTTACCCTGTATTGGGGTTTCAGAGAATTTAGAATCTAAACGCTTACTTCTTCTTAATGGAGGCAGATTTTGGAATGTGATGAGTGTTATATTGCTCCCTTTTCTTTTTCTTCTAGGTTTACTTGAATCAGAATAAATGGTCTCAATCTATTCTGGCAAGTAAGGGGTTTTAAATGCATCCCCAAAGAAGTTTGGAAAATCCTCACTAGGAGTAGTGGGATTAGGAGCTTTCGGAGCTGGAGAACCCTAGGGGAAATTGCTCCGGATGGTGGAATAGCCTGGTGGGATGGTTCCCCTGATTCTATTGTCCTTGTGATTGCAGGCTTCTCAATTTTCTTTAAAAAATTCTCCCATTTTTCCTCAGGTTTCTTGCAGAAGTGGTACTTACAGATCAACTGAATCAAACCATGATGTTTCAAAGGCCCAGTCCCTGTTTTATACCTTTCTATGGAAGTGTTTAGGGAATCACACAAGAATTCAAGCATATTAACCCTAAGAGTAGGGTCCTCCTTTTCGTGATGCAAATGGGTCAACATGCGGAAAGCAGGTCCTACAGCTTCAGTTAGCTGACCCTCACAGGTGAAATACTTTATAATCCATGCAACGACAGTACCCCAGGGTTATAATATGGAGGTTCTCTGGAACCCTTTATTCTACCCCCTAGTACTTATTACTACCATTGGGTGTGGGTCTCCCTCTCTAACGAATAATTCAAATAATTTCTGGTACGTAATTTGAGATGTTTCTTTTATTTTTATGCCTACATTCTCTAATCCTGATAAGCGAGAAATGATTTTGGGACTTAGCTTAAATTGCTTCCCCTAAAATACCACCTCACCATTTGTGTAGTTTTCTGCAAAAGAACTCACCAGCTTTTCATTGTAGCCCTCAAATTTTTTGATAAAATTTAACCACCCTGCTTCCTTGAACAACCTTGAGATATTACTCAACCCTAACAGTTTTTCTGCTGAATCCGGCTCTGATTTTCTTTTACCACCTCCCATTTCCTTATTTCCCACTCTGGAAAAGATTTCAATTATGACACAAAGCTTTCACGCAACACTTTTGAAAATATTGCATCTGAACTCAATTTTTGTATTGTTTGCAGCTTACTATGCAATAATTTCCAATCTGCATGGAGGCATGCGAAAGGCTTTACCGTACAAGTAACTGATCATCGAGTGGCACAAGTTGCTAAATTGGGAGTAAAGTTTGAGCCAATTAGTTATTCTTTATTCGAAAATAACTACCTACTTAAAGCAAAAATTAATACTTACTTGCATTTTGTGATCGTTTGAAGATCTTGTACCTTACAAATTTGACAGGATGACGTGAAGGCATTGGCTAAGGTGACGACATATTTATTATGATATGGATGCGAAATTATATGGATGACGAAGCCATCAACGATGATTGGAGTATGTGGCGGCTTTATTTATGATTAAAAAACAAAAATAAGAATAGAAAGATAGGTGTGCAAGATATATTGACGGAAGGATCGCAAATTTTTTGAATTTTTGAAAAAGGTGGCAGAATACGAACAGACAAGTTCTGGAGCACGCTATTTGACATCGCGCTCGAAACTAGTGCATAAGTTTCAAAGCATCAGTGTGAGGTGCAACCGGAGATGAATGAAATGAAGGTTCCAGAGCATTGCCGAAGATGCAGCCGGAGTAGCAACAGAATGAAAGTTCCAGAGCATCGCTGAAAGATGCAACTAGAGTAGCAACGAAATGAAATTTCCAGAGCATCGCTAAAAGATGCAGCCAGAGCAACAACAAAATGAAAGTTGAGTGACATGATAAATAATTTTGAACTTCAAGAGCTTTGGTCCTTAGTGTAGAACGCCTCTTCAACGTGATGAGCTTTGTACAAGTTCCGAAGCATCGGGCATGAGGACCATCAAGTTTCAGAGCATCTGGCATTGGGATCATAATGTTCCAGAGCATCTTTGGAGGGTGCTCCGGAAGTTATTTTGCACTTTGAGGAAGTCCTGCAAAAAGGAACAAAAATTAGCTAAGTCCAAAATGAAGAAATAAGAAAAATATCTTAGCATACATGTCCTTTTATTGCACATTTTTGAATTTATATATATATATTTTGAACAATAATACGACATTGTTACCAGATAGACTCTGCCTTGGTAGAGTCAACACATTGGACCTCGCCTTTCATTTCCACCATTCTCGAGAATTCCTCCTTATTGACCGGCTTAGGGTAGACACGTAAGCGATGACCATTAACTAAGAGGGTGCACGTGTCACCATCGATTGGTTTCAACCGAACAGTTCCATTCAAAAAGACTTCATCAATCTCATAAGGTCCCAACCAATGAGTCCTGATTTTTCCCTTATGATCCTTGTATCTTGAATCAAATAACAGGGCCCAGTCTCCATTATGAAACTCCCTCTCCTTAATATGTTTATTGTGCCATACTTTCCGTTGATGTTGAATTAGTTCAGTTTGATGGACGACGTCTAAGTGAAGCTCATCAAATTCACTTAGTTGCAGAACTCGTTCAACTTGGGCTCATTTTAAATCCAAACCTAATTCCATATATGTTCACACAGTTTGTAATTCAAACTCGATGGGAAGAAGCGGTTTCTTTCCAAAAACAAGCTCATAGGGACTGAATCTAGTTGTAGATTTCCAGGTTGTGTTATATGCCCATACGGCTTCAGGGAGTTTCCTGGTCTAGTCTTTTCTTCCAGAAGAAACTGTTTTCATCAAAATGTTTTCGAGCTCTCTATTAGTTACTTCTACTTGGTCGTTCGCTTGAGGGTGGTAAGGGGATGACTTCCTATGGCTTACCTGAAAATGATTGGTAAATGCCAAGAGCACTTTTAACATAAATTGGGGTCCCTGATCAGTTACAATCATTCGAGGAGCTCCAAATCTAAGGAAGATTTTATTATAGAGGAAGTCCGTGACTTGCTTTTCCCTAGCTATTCGTAAGGCTTGAACTTCAACCCATTTCGTTAGGTAGTCAGTGCAAACCAATATGTACTCTTTCCCTTGAGAGGAAGGATCTATGGGTCCGATAAAATCTAAACCCCATTTCTTGAATGGTTCTAGCACTACCTATCACAGCAATGACATTTCCAAAGAAGTAGTTGGTCTTCCTACTCTCTAACATTCATCACAATGATGAACATAGTTCTTAATATCTTTATGCATTGAGGGCCAATAGTATCCGACACCTAAGACTTTATGTGAGGTTCTCTTTGCAGAGTAGTGCCCTCCCAAAGGATCATCGTGAAAAGCCCTTAGAATGCTGTAGGTTTCATCCACCCTTACACATATCCTCAAAATCACATTAGGACCACAACGAAATAACCTTCCATTGATCCACTTGAACGGGGCACTTTCCCTTATTAGACGCTTCTTTTGCTTAGTCGTGAATCCAGGGGGTATCTCTGAAGCAGCTAAATAGTTAGTGATATCTGCAAACCAGGGTGATTTTACAAAAACTGCAAACAAATTTTCATCTGGGAATTCATCCTGTACAAGAATACTGTCACCTTCTTCATGTTTGATTCATGAAAAAAAATGTGCTACTACATTATACTTCCTTGGTTTGTCAAGAATCGTGGCATTAAACTCCTGAAGGAGTAATAACCATCTCATAATCCGACCATTCACTATAGGTTTATTCATTAGGTACTTCACAGCTGAGTGGTCCATATAAACTATGACCTTATACCCTGTAATGTAGTGACAAAACTTATTTATGGCATGAACAACAACCAGGAATTCCTTTTCTGTTGTTGTATAGTTCCTTTCTGTAGGAGTAAGATTTTTACTAATGAAATATATGGCATACTTTCCCCCATTCTCATCTTCTTGTCCCAAAACTGCACCAATAGCATTGTTAGAAGTATCTACATAGATGTGGAAGGGAATACTCCAGTTTGGTCCTCGCAGAACGGGAGTAGAGACAAGCTTTCCCTTAATGACTTCAAATGATAGCTGACACTCAGGTGTCCAAACAAATTATACCCCTTTCTGTAAAAGAGAGAACATGGGAGCTGTAATTTTGCTGAAGCCTTCAATGAACCTTCTGTAGTAACCAGCATGTCCGAGAAAACTTCGAACATCTGTCTGAGTTTGAGGGATAGTCAACTGTTGGATGACTTCAATTTTCTTAGGGTCGACCTTTATTGCCTCAGAGGAGATATGATGACCCAAGACTATTCCTTGTTCCACCCTTATTAAACATTTTTCATGGCTAAGGGATAGTCTATTTTCCTAACAAACTTGCAGAATCCGATCTAGGTTGTAAAGAGCTTCATCATATGTTGACCCATAGACTGTAAAATCGTTCATGTAGACCTCGACACAGTCATTAACGAGTGCGATAAATATGGCAAGAACGACTCTCTGAAAGGTTGCTAGAGCGTTGCATAGTCCAAAAGGAAGCACTTTGTATGCAAATGTGCCCCATGGGCAAGTAAATGTGGTTTTGTCCCGATCTTCTGGAGCAACCTGTATTTGGTTGTAACCACTAAATCCATCAAGAAAGGAGAAATATTTCCTCCCAGCCAAGTTGTCCAGAACTTGATCAACAAATGGTAGGGGAAAATAATCTCTATAAGTGGCTTTATTGAGTTCTCGATAATCTACACAGATTCTCCACTTCCCATTTTTCTTTGGGACTACCACCATAGGTGATACCCACTTACTATCAGAGATTGGATAAATAAATCCAACACAAAGGAGTTTTTCAATCTCAATTTTGACTAGATCCTTTAATGCTAGATTGAGTCTCCTTTGCGGCTGGTGAACAAGCCTTATACTGATGTCAGTGTAAATGTGATGAGTACTAACACTTGGGTGAACTCCTCTCATGTTCGTATAATCCGAAGCAAAAGCTTTAGACCTTTGTACCAACACATTAAACAACTTATCCTCTTGACTTTTTGTCAGCCAACTATTGATATTCAAAGTTTTTCTTGGTAATATCATTATTGATTTCGTTCCAGGATGGGCCGAAGTGATAGTATACATAGGTTGCAACAACGTGTTAAGAGGACAACTATGAGGTATAAGCCAATGAAAGATCATGACATCCTCAAAGAAATGATTTGTTCTGGGAATCATGTTAGCTAATGGACAAGGCATTCCCATTGTAGCATAACTGTGCTCCATTCCACTTCTATCAATTGGTTGCCCAAAAATCCTTGGAGCATCAATCATTTCTTCCTTGTTCGAGGTCATAGCAAGTCGTGCAACATCGCTTACTAACTCTTCTTCCAGTTCTCCCCCGTGTTGTTTAATTACTACCATAGCTAGGGAGGCTAAACTGTCTGAACCATTGGATTTCTCAGGTTCATCAACCAGACCTTTTATGCTCAGTAGGCTTAGCAGGGGGATATAAGAACAAACGTTTACTATCTTGACCATGCGAAATGGTCATTCCCCCTTACCTGCAATCAATCTTAGCAACAATCGTAGCCAGCCAAGGTCTTCCAAGAATTATAGGATAGCTATCTTTGGGAGTAAGCAATTGGATTACTTGGAAGTCGATAGGATATTCCCATCCATCAACTTTGACAAGGATGTTTTTAATGACACCCTTAGGGATGGCTATAGACTGATTTTCCATTTGTAAGTTTGTGGTTGTAGGACGTAAATCAGTTAAACCTAATTTTTCCATTACATCCACAGTCATCACGTTAATAGCTGCCCCTAGATCCACTAGTGCATTTGGTATTGCTACCTTGTTGATTGTAACGGTTATAAGTGGACTACTAGGATCATTATATTTCAGAGCAATAGTCTTTCCAGATAGAAAATTAGTTAAATAACCATCGATATGAACAATATTTATCTTTTTCGGCTTCCTTCATGGCGTTTTGATACATAGCTATTTGATTAACTGGTTTAACTCAAGAATTTCATTTATTGCTTGCAGTAGAGGAACTTCAATTTGTAGTTTCTTAATCTCCTCAATTAAAACAGTTTCTGAAGCCAAGGATACTTCCGAAGTATCTTCCGGAGTTATGGACTTTAGACGCTTAGGATATGGTGCCATCATTTTCTCCTTTAGAATAGGATCCTTCTTATGTTGACCTAAGGACCGACCTTCCTCCCCTTGACACAAGTCAGCAACCCCTGCCGCTGAAAAAGGCTCTTTATCTTTGGCAGTATTATCCTGATTAGATGACGTGTCTTTTATTGGAATTTTAGGCTCAGGTTCCTCCACTATCTCCTCAATAGTGGGAGGTTGAAGAGTTCGACCAAAGCGTAACTGCACATTTCCAAAGTGTATCACATTGAGCCCCATAACATTTTCATGTTTGGTAGAATAGACTGGTGTATTCTGGCGATTATTCTTAGGATTGGGGAGCGGTTGTGCTAGAAGCTGAGGTTGGTTCACCTGCTCATTCTGAGGAGGGTTTCGAGCTGGAGGTAACAAATTCTATTGTTGGTTCCTCCTAGGTTCAGCATAAAATTGATTATGTGCCCGATTCCATTGGGGGGTAGCATGTTGTTGTTACCACTGTTTTTGTGGTTGATTTGACCACTGCTGATTTCTCCATGCATGGCTTGTCCATTCAGGGGTTCCCCAATACGGTGTTCCCCAGTTAGGTTGTGGTGGAGGCGACTAATTCCAAGATGGAGTCCATTGATTATGAGTCCAGTTATTTTGTGGTCTCCATGCAGGATTGGAATTCTGTCCATAAGAGGAATTACCTCCTTGACGTTGGTTTAAGGCATTTATCTCTTCTTCAATCTGAATGGTTTTTTTCTTAGTATTCTTGATATCAGACAAAAGCTCACATTGATTTGTAGGATGGTTTTTCTCACAAAGTTGACAAACATTGACTTTATGTAAAGGACACTCGCGCAACAGATGTTTATTTCAACACCTTGGACAATAAATTGACAAGGTCTCACGGTTACGAGTTTTAGCTTGTATACCATCTAATGTGGTATTCAACTGGATGAGAATGTCTGTTTTCAAATTTTCTATTTCTTCCTAGAGCTTACCTATCTTGTTAGACCCTTTAAAAAGATTAGTTTTGAGGATTCCTCCCCGAGTACGGGAGAAATTTTGACATAACTCATGTATTTCCTCAAGGGTTAGTTGAGATATGTCACCTTTTCCCATTAAATCAAGATTTCTTCTAGCGTCATCATCAAGACCTTTAAGAAAAATTGTTTTGAGAATTTCAACGCTAATGGTCGCTTCTCCACATATTTTGGAGAGGAAGAGGAACCTATTGAGATAATCTTCTAAAATTTTGTCCTTGTTCTGTCTCAGTTTAAACAACTCCTCTTTACAATCACTTACCCTACATAACTCTGGTATTTTTGCAAGAAGATAGTCTCCATTTCCCCCCGAGATGTTATCTAACCAACACCCAATCCCATAAACCAGCGCATTGTTGAATCTTTTAAAGTCGACGAAAAGAGCTTCAACTTTTGGTTGTCATTCTTATAGTCATAAGTCTGACACAATACTTTAAATTCAAAGAGAAATTGGTCTGGGTCTTCTGAGGATAAACCACGAAAGGTTGGAAGGAAGGCTGGGGAGATGTTCTTCATAATAGTATCATCGTATGCATCCAACGTAATAGGATAAGTAAACATTCTAGGAGGTTGAGGTTCATTGTGGTTAGGTTTAGCTCTACGATCTCCCATGATGTTCAAAGGAGTCTGTTCCTCAAAAATAATTTCTTCTATAATTGGCTGTTTTGCCAGTTGCTCAACAAGTAAATAATGGAAAGCCTCGGGTGGAGTAGGCTCAAATAATTCTTCAGAAGTTTGGTCATTTGATCCTTGGGCTTCCCTAGGTATGATTGGTATGTATTTTGGGGGGGTCTTTGGTATAAAACGTCTGTGAGGGCCTCTTTTCCTGATCATGCAAAAAAGGAAGTCGACTAAGAAATTTTTAATATAAAACTTGATATTCAAATCCTCTCCTAATAAAACTTAAGCACAAAGGCTATTTAGGTCCCCGACAATGGTGTCAAAAAGTGATAGGCTGTCATTAGGTCCTACTAATTTAGAATATTGAATGTCAATTAGTCGACCGGGCAGTGTCCAAGGTAGTTTGCAAAAGAAGATGATTTGGATAACTCATTTTATATTTTCTGTTTTACCTTAAACTATTGGAATCAATTTTAACCTAAGGCCATTACTATTTAACTAGAAAATAATCTTATCCTAAGAAAAACCGGAAATACTAAATTAAAAAGCATAAGACAACTAATTTAGAAAGAAACACAACTAAAATAGAAAGCATAGAGACAAGTAAAATAAACAACTGATACACTACGGAAGCAAAAAAAAAAGTGAACATACAATGAAACATCTTTTTAAACAGTAAAGGATTTTATCAACTACGAAAAATAACTCATACAAATTAAAAACAATGGTGCTCTGGAACTTCAGACTCAACTCTTAACAAACTTAGTTACCTTCTACTGAACAGTTATCTAACTTTAAACAAATGAACAACAAAACAATAAAATACTTATCTATCTAACTAACTCCCCTTGAGTGGCCAACTCGTGGGTGAATACTTCGTCTTTAAATCACATAAGCTACAAGTTATGGAGTCTATCCATTATGAACAATCATCATGACTCATAATTCAACAGATTACCAATAGACAAAAATCAAGTAACTCATTTCAATAGTAATTTGAAAGCCATGTGAACAACATAACGATACTTCTTCTGTCTTATTCATCACTTATGAAATTACATTCTTATAGATAATCTTGTAACTAAATCCTAAATTTAAGATGGCGTGGATAGCCATTGAAAAAGTCTTCAACAACTTAAAAACTAACTTTTATGTCTTTAAAGCGCATAATCATATAGAAGGCTCGAGAAGAGCCATGAAGTTTCAATAACAAAATTTTAAAGAACAAAACTAAATCCTTGGTGCATCATCTCGGTATTCAGGAGTAGTTTCGCAACATCTATTCTTTACCACACTTGAGGTACGTGCTGGTTCAACTTTTGCAACAGCTACTCGATGACTAACTATTTCCTACAAAAGCACTCAAGTCAACCCATTAAACTTGCATTGGAAAATTTCCTCAATTGATCAAAAGAAAGAAAGAAAGCATAATTTTCCTTAAAATAAGCAATTATTTCTCCTAAAGTTTAATAAATTGGTACAGGCTTAGGATTGAGTTGGTAGAAGTAAGCTTTCCAAATTTTATTATGATGAGGTTAATTTTACCTCATCATGTATCTTTACATCTAGGAGAGGTGCTATTATTTGGCCTTGTGTTGGGTCTGAGTTGTAAGCAAATTTTTGCTCCTTTTATTTGATATATAAGAGATATTCTTTGTTGGGTTTTTCTCCCTCAAGTAGGAAGGTTTTCCTAGGGTAAATATTTTGTGTTTTTTGTTCATGTGTTGTATTTTTTGCTTTATGTTAATTCTGATCCTAAAAACTAATATGGTATCAGAGCGGGTCTACGAAAAGATCTGGTTAGAATTGACTAAGCAATTTGACTCATAATAGAATGACAAATATGGGGGTTGAGATTGGGCCTGCTTTTATAAGCTTGTTTTCATTGTGGCCGAAAGTTAATATTGCTGAGACCATTGTTGAATAAGTAATTGAATATTCACAGACATTATATTTTAACGTCTTATCACAAATTGGAACACTTATATTTAGGCACTGATCACAACGGGTTACATCAATACATTTTTATGGGTTCAATTGGCTATTGAAGAGACCTATGAGAAATCTCTGGCAACTTGTGTACGCCATTGAAGATTGTTGGAGTGCATCAATAAATTTGAATGGTCAAAGACCATATTCAAATTTACCCAGCCACCACTAAAAATCCCAATGTTGATGTATTACTGGGTCACTGTTAATACTAGGACATGGGCCTGTGATCAAGCCATGACTTGTAGAAGGAAGGTTATGGATTTATCTAAGCGCAAGAGAAATGAATTATATTGAGTGCAGTAGCATTTATCATAATCAATAAAGAGATAAGTATTTCATGCTTATAACTTGAATAATTTTTTTATGTAGCATTGGTCTGGATATTTCTCTTTGGGGTAGTTTGATTATATGAACTACTAGTAATCTCTCTAAAATGCTTTTAGGACGGATCGAGGAGCATAAGGATGATGAGAGATTGCATTCCAGGAAGGAAGAGATCAATACATCCAATGAGGAAGTCACATAGGCTAAAGAATGGAGACATAGCTTGTAGCCATGGGACTAAGTTTGTGGCACATAACTTCACTTGCGATTAGTTTCTTCAGAGAGGAGGAAATAACATTAAGAGGGAGTTTGACAAAAAAATAGAGGCAACATTGCACAAGGAGGCCAGGAGGTTGATGCAAGTACTTGGAGCTTCAGAGGGAGTCACATCATCATGAAGATTTGTTATAGTGCATATTTCTCTGAGACAGAGAAATATGAGGTGAAAGCCCTTGTAGTGTATATTTCTCTGAGACAGAGAAATATGAGGTGAAAGCCCTTGTAGTGTATATTTCTTTGAGATGGAGAAATATGAGGTGAAAGCCCTTGTAGTGTATATTTCTCTAAGATGGAGAAGTATGAGGTGAAAACCCTTGTAGTGTATATTTCTTTGAGACAAAGAAATATGAGGTGCGAGCCCTTATTCATCTCTGAGACTGAGATGAGACGTCATGTTGAGAGACTCCATGACGATGCCACATTGAGAGACTCCGTGATGGACCCTTGTACTTGTGTTTCTTTCCACACATGGGAGTAGCCATGGTGGACGCCATGTTGAGATACTCCATGACGACATCATGTTGAGAGACTCCGTGATGGACACCTGTACATGTGTTTCTTTCCACACATGGGAGTAGCCATGGTGGACGTCATGTTGAGAGACTCCATGATGACATCACGTTGAGAGACTCCATGATGAACCTTTGAGATTTCCACAAATGGGTGTATCCATTATGGGCGTTATGTTGAGAGGCACCATGACGTAGATATCTAGAAAATATCTCCCTAGCTAAGAGGGGGTGTTAGTGTTTGGTAGCTTAGAGAGCTATTTTCCTCCTAAGTAAAAATTAAGATAATAAATAATTATCAAGGCATGGTGGCCTTGTTAACAAATGATATTTTATATTTTATATTTAAATCAAAGAGGCCAATCTAGATGAAAGGTTGCCTAGTTTGGTATATATATACAAGGTGGTATTCATTCATTTATCATCAAGTTCATTCATCATAATTCACATTCCTACAGAGCAGAAGTTCTCCCTTCAACAACAGATCATCATTCATTAGCAGAAGATCTAATTCAAGGAGAATCATATTCATGTGTATCTTTGCATCTAGGAGAGGTGCTATTATTTGGCCTTGTGTTGGGTCTGATTTGTAAGCAAATTTCTTCTCCTTTTATTTGATATATAAGAGATATTATTTGCTGGGTTTTTCTCCCTCTAGTAGGAGGGTTTTCCTAGGGTAAAAGTGTTGTGTTTATTGTTCATGTGTTGCATTTTCTACTTTATGTTAATTCTGATCCTAAAAACTAACACTGCCATCAAGCTTTGATAGTGAAATTCCCAGAAAAGCACTGCTTCTCAAAGAATGTTACATATTAGTCATAACACTTATGCTATGAGAGAAAGCTCAAACATGCACCTCTTCCCTATTTTGTATGCTTAAGATATCATCTTATGGTATCCTAACACCAGGTCGATGGTTGTGACTACCTTTTCATTTCCACCATAAGTCTACATAAGACATAATAACATTGTGATTGTGTTTAGAATAGTAAGCTTGACATTAGACCCCTTTAACTTTCTTTTATTTGTCTCATGTGTCATTCAAGCATCACCTATGACTGTGACTATGCACTCATGGGTGAATGTTGCTCCTCTTAATATCATCAAATTCTCTCAGAACTCTATTTCTGGAAGACTTTCATGATCGTCCCAGTCATTAAACCCTACCCCCTTTGCATCACTTTCACCATGAGATAGGAATCCATAACTACTCATCCATCCTTTTGAATAATGTCATGCATTTGTAGTTGGATTTTTGCTCATACTTCTTTCGATCCATACTAGTTATCCCTTCAAACATTGTGCTTTGTTACGGGTATGTGCAGGATCATCATGGAAAAACAGACCCTTAAGTGGCAATAAAATTCAGAAAATCAGAGTTAGGCAACTTTGCATAAAAATTTGAATAAGTTATCTATATTATTTCAAAAATATGTAAGAATAGAATCTGTATCAAATTGAATGTAGTTTCTAAACTACTAGGTTTATTTTAAAAAAAAAAACTATTTGGTGAAAATTTGAAATTTCAATGCAATAGTACTTAAATTTCAGGGAAAAAATAAGTAGGTGTCTGTCTGACCACCCTAACCACAATAAAATGATAATTATTTTTTATAAGATTTTAGATATAAGTAGGGGATGCATGTTTCGATGTGATGCATATTTTTTTGTAATTTTTTTCCAAGTAAATAATTAATTATGATTTTTTTTATTACAACCTTTAAAAAATATAAAAACTCGTATGTCTAACCACCTTAACTTGGTCAAAACTTCATGAAATTCATTTTTTTTTTTTAATCCTATAGTATGTGAAACATAGAATGTGACGCATGTTTTGGATTCAAAAAATGTGATACCGTTTGAAAGCTATAGATTTTTTCAATCAGCCTATCAATCAGAACTTTAGTCGTAATTCAAATAGAGAATGAATAATAATTATTCATCAAATTCAAAGTAAAGCATAATTTATATTGGTGGAAATTTGAGAATCTCCTTTAAAAACCCTTTTCGTTTCATCAATTTTGGGTAAAAAAAAAGTCATTAGCCACATGGGCCATCATATCACTTAGATATCGCCACTTTTTGGCCCATCATGATCCTGCACATACCCTTATTTAATGTTACCTTAGTGAATAACATTCCTTTCCATTGCATCTCTTCAAAGTAAATGCTCCCTTTTGGCATCTGAACCTGCTATAGTGTCTTAGTCATGCTCCTTTTTTATGGACCAAGAAACAATGATCTCTAAGATCTCCACACCTATTTCCATCATCCATCTCTCATTTTGGGTGCACCTTTAATGTGGAACCAATCTACCACAATGTTTTCCTCATCTTTAAAACTGAAAACAATGAAAGCATGGATTATTTATCCTTGAAACTGATGTAATACTCCTTCAAAACCTACTACTAATTCAAAACCTATGGTTTCAAAATTTAATGATTACAAGCTTGTAACCCAATGGTTGCATTCTCATGATTTAAAAGCTTGATAGTTTTCTCAGCTCCTCCCACATGATCTTTTGAGGAAAAAGATCTATAAAGAAATGATAATATTCATCATGCATTCCTTTAGACCTTGCATCAACCCTAGCTTGTGGCAATAAAAGGAGCCTCCAAACAAATGAAATCATCTTCAAGTGCAATAAAAGCAGGAAAGGAAACATTATTTGTCTTTCCAAGCACAAGATGAAATAGGAACATTTTGCAAGAAGGAAAATCCGTGAAAAAGGGGAGTGTGAGATTTTGTAAACCTAAGGTTCTTCCATAAACAATAGCAATTTACGTCATAAACTTGGGCTTTGCTCTCTATTGCTTTGTCAAAAATCAAGGAAACTCTGGATGGGAAGAAACCCACGTAGATTCTCCCTCCAAAGCCAAAGTCAAAGTTGAAAAACTATCCATTATGAATTATGCTTGTGGATTCTCAAGAAGATAAGCTTTAGAAATAATTAAAATTCCCTTCCTAATGTTTTGAAACATTATAAAAGCCTTCTTGACCTTGAAAATGACTTTTGATATTATCATTTGAAGTATGATAATAATTAAATGGAGACTTGGCAAATAAAATAAGGCTTTTAATATCTCTTTTTCCCTTTTTGATAAAATTTTGGAAGTGGAAGCCTTGCAAAACCTAGGAGAGAGGACCTATTGACCATTTAATGCACTATTTTAACCTGGAAGGTAAAAATAGGTAATAGGTAGGATAGCCCAAATCTTAGAAGGGCAGAGTGAGCACAAAGAGAGTGGTCTTTGAGTGAGCAAGATCCAAGGTGGTGGAACTGAGATTATCTTTCACAGTTTCAAAGCATTACTATGATGCACAGTCAAGTGTGTGATTTCAGGTTCTAGACCATACTACACATGGGGCAACTCGTGTCTATCCATGAAGAAGCAGTGAGGCTCAAACCCTTAGGGATTCATGAGCATATTGATGACTCTATGCATGATCCTTTGTATCAAGAAAAAACTATCAAAGCATAAGGATAGAGGAACTTTGGAATAGGATATGGAAATCCATCAAAGCATAAAGGATAGAGGAACTTTGTTAGATGTTGTAGTTGCAATTTCCTTGGTAGACATGTATGCAAAATGTGGAAGCACATACAGGGCACGTGAAGTGTTTGATAAGGTGTCTCAAAGAGACGTGGTCTTGTGGACTGCAATTATTGTAGGATATCCTTAAAATGTATTTGGTTAAAAAGGCTTTATAAATTTCCAAGCAAATGAAATTGTCAAGTTTAAAGCCAAATTCCACAACCTTTGCTAGCATCCTCCTTGCCCATGCCAAATTCAAAATATGTGACATGTCTCATAAGAATTTAAAAATATAAGCTTACACTATGAAATATTCATGAATTACCATTTGAACTCGTCCTATTTAACTTCAATTTGGTTTGAATGATAATCTTGACCTATTTCCCCTAAATTTGACTCAGAATGGGCCTAGCAATTGTTGCAACAAAGGCCATTTACCCTTCCAATCAGTCCTCAGCCAAAAACAAGTTGTTAGTTCTCATAAAATTCCTCACCAACAATCTAGACCACATAAATGGATTATTTTTATGCTTTGATTTATGATATAACGTGTTTTGTAGGGCTAGAAATTCTCTATGTTTGTTTACATAAGTGATATGAATTTTTTTGTTTAATATTTAGTTTGTGCTTAATGATGTGATCTTGTTGTTGGTCAGGTTGTTGAAAAAATAAATCTTACAGAGCTAGACTCCTTATATGTTCGTACAACATTGGGTGATAATAAGGTTTGATATAGTCTTGACTCTTCTTGATTGAAGATTACATTTTGTATATCTATAATTCTATGCTATTGTCATTCCAAGCACACAAGTGAAATGTTCTTCTAAATAAGGCCACACAAGTTATTCTTTGTATAGGGATTCAATTAGTTGTATCATTTGTGCTTAGATTTTTAGTTTATGTTATGGCTTGCTAATTTCTTACAAGTGGTAGAAATAGGGCCTTCAATGGACTTGTTTCATAGAAGACATCGACTTCCAAATGATAATATTAGGAAAGAGACCATGAAATCTACTATTTTGAAACCCAACAAGAAGGTAAGGGGCTCTTTTTTTCCTTTTGTTGAGTTTTATTTACATTCTTTCAAGAAAATCCTTGGTAAATGTGATTTGTGCATGCTTTGGTATTTATTTTCAAGTGAAAAATGTCAGTGGTGGTCTATTAGCTGGAAAAGTAGGAAATATTTATGTTACAAAATGAAAGATCCATGGCTCTTGAAAGCCAGATATGCTAGCATAACAAGCTTGTATTTGACAAAATTACTTTCCTTTTTAAGCATGAGAACTTAGTCAATTTTAGTTCCTATATGCTCTCCCATGCTTTCGATGAGATATAAGACCCTTAGGCTTCATTTTTTAAGTACTTATTTCATGTTTTGGAGCTATATAAGCAAAAAAATAGAGCATTGTAACTTAGTTTTCTCAGTCACAACATTGAGAAACACGCTTTGTAACATATTTTTCAAAGCAAAGACACATATTTAAGTCTTATATATGTTGTAAGAACACCTTTTCTCAATAAATTTTTAGTATTTTTCCTTTTAAATTGTTGTTTCATTATGTGCAAATGGATGATTGATTTTGTTTTTCTGTGTTTTATTTTTAAACCTCAAAAGCATTGTCTCATTTCCAACACTGTTAGGTAGAAATCAGTAAACAAAAACAATTAAATAAACTACCAATTGACAAAAAATAGTGAATAAATATATTACCAATTGATAGAAATCAACAAATAAATATGACTAAATCAATGATTAGATTAACGACTAAATATACTACCAAATCAATCAATCAAAGCAACCAATAAATGACTAAAAAAGGTTTAATCATAAATTTGGCCATGTTATAAATGAATAGCAATAAACTACTAATGGTCACATGATCAAGCTTAGTCATTTATATGACTGAATCAATGACTAAATTAACGACTAAATATACTACCAAATTGATCAATCAAAATAATAAATAAATGACTAAAAATTGTTTAGTCATAAATCTAGTCACATTATAAATGACCAACAATAAACTACTAATGGTCACATGACCAAGCTTAGTCATTTATATGCAATTTTTAGTAGTTGTTTTAGTCATTTATTGTTGTTTTTCTACTAGTGAATTGTATTCCTTCCTTAGCATAACAAACTCAAATAATGTACTTCAACACCACCAAGCCTTGTCTTTGTAGGTTGTGAACATAGGAAAAACCTTGCTATAGGTACCAAATATATATGAATATCTTAAGTTTAGAGCCACACAAAAATTTAATACCACAAAAAAGAGGTTAAAACTATAGGAGCATGGATTGAAACTATATATGTGGTTTTTATCCAAGTTCACGTATAGTTTTAGATTTCATAAATCAAAGGAACCTAAGTCTGCTCATCTTAGATCCAATTTCATTAATCAAGTAATAGTTATTTTTCACAATTACTCCAATCTCCTCCTCTCCAACCTAGAGTACATGCATTTATTTTTATTATTTTTTAATTCATCTTCAATCAAGTACATGTTTCTAACCAAGCTCTCTTATCTAGGAAAATTACCATATTGACTATTATTTTAATTTCATAACACTAGATAATTTATATAACATTATTTTATTTCCTTGCATACAATGGTGAGGAACCCCTCATAGATTTTACCTTAAGTTTTTGGCCTTCTTTCTATATCTTATTTATTATTTGATATTTTTGATTGCTTGCATCTTCGTTTCATATCTATTGCACAATCCCCACCCTTTCTTGATTGTGCTTCATTGTTATATCTTTCACTATGGATCCTTATGAGTCTTTTTTTTTTTATATCCCTTCAAGCATATATAATAAAATTATGTGAGTTATTTTCTTGCTTTATCCTTTTTTCCTTGATGATATTACCTTTTTTACCATAGATGATGCTACATATTCCCTACATGATATTGTTAAATGTTTGTCCAGTCTTTCATCTTTTGTAAATATTATGAATACTTTCCCATTTATGTTGGAGGATTTTACTTTATTTGTTTGCATGATTCATTTTGATTATACACCATGTGTTGTAGACGATGATGATTATTTATCCCTAACCTCCGATAATGTGATATAGGGATCTTGCTTCTCAAGATGATGTATACCTAGTCCACATATTCTTTCTACAACTCATGATAACTTCCACTTTCATCTTCAGTTGAAGTTCCTACTTCTTATATATCTTATGGATCACACGGTCTATTAATGATATATTTAGTTAGGAGTGTAGTATTGGTTCTTTATCTTCTCACATAATGGTTTTACTTATGATGCATATCCTTTTAAAGAGTTAACAATAGAGACATTTAGTGGAAATGAAGATGCAATATTACATGCTAGATAATTTGTATCTTCATGATCATGTACACAATAGTGATACATGTCATGCTTATTATACATCATTCTATGTTTTTGCACGTGCTTTCATAGATTATTTTACTTTTGGCTCTTGAGCACATGTTTCTCATTCTTCACGTTCTACTAGCCCTTCCATAAGGGATCCTATATATTTTTCTACATGTCATCATGATAAACCACATTTGGATGTCCAAAAGGATTCTCCTTTGGATCCTTTTTATGCTTTCCTTTGATGTATCTTTGAGCAATTGTGAAGTGCCTCGTTAAGATATCACATTAATCAAATACATATGAGTTATAAATACATGAATAAGAGAGGATATCTTACAATTTTTAGTTGGCTTTTGTGAGGATAATGTGCAACCATATAATGATTTATATCTTGCATTATCATTTAATATTACACATGATCTATGTGCAGATCAAGATTTTGGTATATTGAGCATGATCCTTCACATTACTTAAGGCCCAACATGAGTGGGTGATCCCACAAAGCTGGTTTACAATTTCTGAGAGGAACTCATTTTTGCTGAAATCACATATTTTTAGAAAATATAATGATTTAATCCTTTAAAAGTTCCATTTTAAGGATTCCAATTGAAGAGGGTTTGATCAAACCACCTTAGATCAAACCCCCTTGGATAGAACCTCGCTAGTTTTAAACCATACCTATAAATGAGTCTCCTTTACACCTATAAAAATGCTGATAAAAAATAACTTTTGATTTACCTTTTGGGGGATCAAATGAATTCATTTAAAATTTATTTGAAATGATTATGGTAGTCCTCGAAATGAGCTATCCCATGAATATAATTTTAATATGTTTTGGTTTTATTATGTATGTGTTTTTTTAGTTTTATTAAACATAGGTTTTTCACCGAAAATCAAGCTCTTTGTTTTGCACATGTGGAAAAATAGAAAATTATCAAAATAAATTTTTTAAAAATATTTTCGTGCTGGGTATTGATGTCCTTGATCCATTAAAAAAATAAAATTGAATTTCGATACATACAAAAAAAGTTGTATACAGTCCGCCCATGTTTGAATTTCAATTGGTTTGATTTCGAAACTCTATTAAGGAAAAAATATTCAATAAAAAATTATGAGACCAAATGAAAGTGCTAGATATCATAGTTACAAATCTAAATTCAAAAAAAATAGAATTTTATCCTTCATGCAAAAAAAGTTATGTTGTATACGATGAGCGTCACTTTTTAAAAAATGTTGTTTCCTGAAAAAAACTAGTTTTCGTGGGAGATGGAAAAAGAAGTGCAATATTATTCCAAAAATTTTGGAAAAAATATTTTTAGAATCTACAAACAAAATTTGATGAGACTCTAGTTTGCACCATCTTCAAATTCCTCACGGTTTAGCCGCTATAATGTGCAACCATATAATGATTTATATCTTGCATTATCATTTATTATTACACATGATCTATGTGCAGATCAAGATTTTGGTATATTGAGCATGATCCTTCACATTACTTAAGGCCCAACATGAGTAGATTGGAATATCTAAAAATTTGTATTGGTGATCTTGAGTAAAGATCTAAAATTATGAAGTACTCTAAGATATTACATGTTCCTTTAACATATGGCATTTTGTTATCTTTTATCAAATAGATTTGTGGCACCTTGTTTTATAATATATAATGGTAGAGATGACCTATTACTTCATGCTTGAGGTCCTTTACAACTACATATTTAGATCATTTTCATGAGGACAAGTTACATGCTCAATTATTTCCATAAAACTTGAGTGACCATATGATTATTTGTTTTTATTATTTATCTCATTATGCTTCAATTACTTCTTTTGTGGATTTAACAAATTCTTTTTGGAACACTTTCAATAAAAAATCAAGCTTAACGTTATTATTGATCATATCATATTTCATATAATATAAACAAGGACTATGTGTCAAGGTTTGAAATTATGATTGTTGACATGATTTTTATAATACTAGATAGTGAGATTCAAACTATATTTCTCAATGGTTTAATTTAATTTAAAGAATGAACTTTTTGTAAGTATTTTCATTCAAATTTTCATATTTACATGTGCTAGTGTATGAAAATTTTAGTGTACTTTAATAGAAAATAATCTTTCACATCATATGTTTCTAACACTTACCATCATTCTTGTGAGTTGTCATTAATGTCATATTTAGGAAATGATAGCAATAAGGATAAAAAAATCCAATCATACATATAAACACCATGCATGGATATCAAACCTAAAATATTGAGAGAGTTCATTAGATTGGAGGATTGGGTACATATTGTATTGAAATAAATTTTCTAAAAAAAAGAAAGAATTATCTCTTATTAAGATGATGGACACATCTATAGTTGCACCACACTACAAGGCTAAATGTGTTTATGCTTATCATCACATGCATTACATGGAATATAAAATTTAAGATATATAGATTAATACTAAGGATATTCATGATCATGTACATAATGAGCTAATCATATTGAATTGAATGACACAGATTCTTCCAATGTTAGTGATGATGATTATATTAGTTTTAATGATCATAGCACAATATGTGTTGAAGTTACTGGAATATAAAATTTTACACCTGATATTATTATGCAAATTAACTCTTTATGTGACTATTATAAAAATAAAATCATATTTAAGGAAATATTTAGTGAACAGATAATATGCATGTATATTCTAAATGTAGTAATTATGAGACTTAGGAATGGAAAAATAAACTAACTACATTCTATTGAAAACATAGAGAATAGTGTTAGAAGAACATATGTCAAGAAAAATTTGATGCTAAAAGTGAGTTCTAGAGGGCATGAGGAAGGTGCATAGAAGTTTTTGATATTCCAAGACACCAGAGTCAGTGCAGGCACTGGTGTCGCATAATGAGGTGCTAGAGTCTAACAATGAATAATGGTATCTAACATATGGAAACTCATATCTCTTAAATACTCATGTCTTCTTATTTGACTATTTTGTAACTTCTAGGTGTTGCTCACCTAATTTTCCAAGACCTATTGTACTTACAAAATCGTAAAAAATTGTGTTGAGAGATCTAACTTGAAAAAGTTTGAAGAGCACAAAAAATTGGTTAGGGTTAATGGGAATATACCTCAATTAGTCCCTTATTTAACATATTTTAGCCTCTATAGTAGAAAATTAAAATTTAGAGTGTGTGATCCCTAATTTTAGGCATTTGTGGTGTTTGTGAGGTTTTATAGCTACCAACTAAAACCCTTTGAGAATGTCTAGTGCTATAGTAGTGTGTGCTTATGCAATGGATCATGAGATAAATGATAGAAAATAATCATTAATATACTAAAGGGCTAGATAGTGAAGGTTTGATTTGCAACAAGGGTTTTAAGTGGATAAATATATAATAATAGATATTTTGTTAAGATATTTGGAATGAGAAACCCTAGTGAGTGTTTGAGATTGTGAGGAGGGTTTGGAAGATTGTAGCGATTCTAGGATGGCAAGGAGAGATGGATATCCTAAATAAATTCAACCATGTGAAGGATTTTTAGAATTGGAGTAATAGAGGAGTGAAGAACTACCATGAAAATTGAGTATGATCTTGGAGTAGTGTTAAGCATTGGAAAGAGTGAGAAGAGATAGATAAATTAGAAGAGGAGTGAATAACTACAATGAAAATTGAGTATGAGCTTGGAGTAGTGTTGATCATATGAAAGAGTGGGAAGATATCTTCTCCATATTTGGTGTAGAGTCAAATTTTGGCACATAACTTGGAAGATATCACTTGGAATCATTAATTATAAAACTCAGTAAGTTGTCTTCGTTAGATTTCTTATTGCTCTCTTGTATAAAGTGCTTGGGATGAGATGAGTATGGTTTTTGGAAGATAATTCTATACTACCAAAATAGCTCCTGGAAGTGAGTTGAAGATATCCTTATTAATATGAATAAAGTTTCTCATTGTATATTATAAATTTCTTACTATTAATACATAAAGAGTGGTGCTAGTATTTGCAAAAAAAAATCCAAATTTTTGTCTCAAGTTAAATTTTGTGTTATGTATTTTATTTGTCTATTGAATTATTTAGATTATGTTTTCATATGCAAGCATTGTTTGTTAAGATTAATATTGTTTCCTACATTTATTATTAATTTTAGTTTTATCTTGTTTGGTATAGGAAGGGAAAATTTGGATACATATTAATCTTTGTTTCTATGTAAGTCTTTTGCATATGGTGAATCATTTTTTAGGTTTAAAGAAATGATAAACACTTTAGAAAAAGCGGAGTTTAAAATGTTTAATGCTACAAATTTTGAGCTTTGACAACTCAAAATTTAAGACCTAGTGGTCAAACATGATTAATGGATACCAGTGACTAGCAAGGCATGGATAGTGACAACTATCATAAAATTGATAGAAAGGATAGATCTATTATTCATTTATACCATTTTTATTAGTAATATTGAATGTTTTTAGAGAGGATGCAACACAAAAATTGTGAGATGAAATTGAGAATTACATCAAAAAAAATCCTTCATAAATAAAATTTTCTTGTAGAAAAATATATTTTTAGCTAATAATTAACAAAGATGTAGTGAATAAGCATCTTAGTGTGCTCAACACTATTATAAGTTTTGCATCAATAGATTTGAGATGAATGAATACGATTACTAGGTTACCTTTCTTCTTTTAAACCTCAACTCATGGGATAACCTTGTCATTATGATTATTACAACTACTTCTAAGTTGAAACTTGAGAAGATGGTTGGAGCCTTGTTGTTTAATAAAGTGAGGTAGAAACCCATTAAATCTACTAAATATGCTTTAATTTTTTAGGTTTCATTCAAAGGAGATGGATAATAAATATAAGGGAGGTAGAAGATCCAAGACAGATGTCCAAGATTTGGGTCTCCTAAAAAATATAAGGTGAAATGTTGGAATAATGGTAAGACTAGCCATATTATAAGAAATCTAAAGTGGATAAGCCTAAGAATGAATTTTATGATGATTTATATTTAAAGGTACACCTCTAGCTATAAATCTATAGATCATGTCTTTTTGTATCATCTATTATGCATTCAAGTGATGATGCATGCTTGATTTATTATGAAGCATCATTCCACATGAATATACACAAAGAGTGGTTTTTTTTGTCTAAGAAATATGATGATAGAAGATTATTCTTGGGTGGAAATATGCTTCATAATATTTTTAGTCATGGAAAGTTAAGTTCATGTCCAAAGATGAAAGAGTTGAGTCACTCTATGGTGTGTTGCACATCTCTAGTATGGTAAGGAACTTACTATATATTATCAAGATGAATGGTGTGGGAGTGCATGTTGTCTTTATCAAATAAAGTATCAAAATGGTGAGAAGAATCTTGGTGTTGGAAATGAGGTTTCACCTTGGAATTTTATTCAAATCAATGCTATTACCATGTATGGTAAATGTTCTTCCCCCGCGATCCTTAATGCTTCTTCAAATTGTTGCCAAGGTGATATATTAGGGAAGATGAAAGGAATTTTCTCAAAAAATACTTTAAAATATTTCAATGATGGTGGCTTAGAGGGAATGTAGGTAATTTATTTCCCTATGGATCAAAACTATAACCAAGGTGGCACCTTTGTCTAGGTGAAAAAAAGTTACTCAAGGAATATCTCAAAGTAGTTCAATAATGATATGTTAAAGCACATGGAGGTAGGATGTTACCCTGAGAAGGAATCAATCAAAGGCCAAGGTAAAAATAAATTACCAATGGATGCCTAAACCTATCACCATAGCGATATATATTGGAGAGCATATAAGTAGGATGTTTCCCTAAGATTAACTCAAAGAATCACCAAGGAAATGCTTTGGGAAAGGTGAAATAATTTTTCTCAAGGGATGTATTAGAAGGCATGGAGGTATGATGTTTCCCAAAAGAGGAATCAAACAATCACTAGACAACATTTTTTCATGGTGATTTTGAGGAAATATATCTGACATAGCCTAAGCACTTTGTGGTTATGATCCATGTTTCATATTTGAATGATGTTGGTAGCTTGACTTATTTGATGATCTATACTAGACAAAATATTTCATAAGGAGTGGATGGCTCAAGAAAATATTTGTCCAGTTTAAGAAAAGGGTATTTTGTTATAGCTAAGAGCATATTCAAATATATTCTTGGCATTTTAGATTATTATATTTTCTACCAAGTGAAACATAGAAAAAGGTGATCTTAGGTCCTAAGTTCTTAGAACAATAGGATTCAAGGCCTTTTCTTAGGGTTTCATTGAAATGGAGATCAACAAGGTGTATAGATTGACTTTTAACCGTTTATAGGTGATCCAATTAGACTTGGATCTCCATCAATTTGAGGATTGGAATGGATTGGGATGATTTGGAGTTGGTTAACCTAATAAGACTATATGATCTAGTATGAAAAATATAAGATCTCGAAAATGCACAAACTAAAACAATAGTTTACAAGCAAATATGGGAATTGCAGAGGGCCCTATGTATCTTTCTCCAAAAGTTGGATTGAGTGTTGTAGCAAGACTAGGTCACCCCTGGGCAAATGGGTCTTTGTAGGGCACTTCTGCTTTATTTTTATGGTCCTCTAATGATAGATCTAAGCTTCTGGTTTTTAGTTGCTAAATTATCATAATGTTGTCGAATAAATCTATAATTGAGTTTTCATGGCTTGACAAGATGTAGGGATTCAAATGCAACAATGGATAATTTGTCTTCAATACTTCTTCAATATTCTTCAACCTAAGATCTGCACATTCACAAAGACTGGAAATGTTGGGCCATTTTAGGGGCTTTCCTCATTCAAACCCCATGTAAGTGTTTTCACTTCCATAATGGCAATGTCAAAGATATAGATGGATAAATGGATATGAAGGAATGATTAAATCATAAAGTGTTGCAATTCACCACCCTCTAATGGATTCTTTGAAGGACTAAAGTCATACACAACACCTCAAGGTATTGAGCTTGCTTTCTTGATTTCTTGAATGCTTTGGAGACCTACAAAAGTGTCAGCCTTCACAAAATAATGATAACATGAACACACATAAACTCACATAAGATTTGACATGATGTTAGGATCTTGAATTGCTGCAATGATGTTATGAAATACTGCTCTTGATAATAGTTTTCTCTCTTTAATGCTTGCTAGTGTCACTTCTTGCTTGTTAGATTTCAAATGATGCAATAACTAGGTATTCATTTGTAATTGTCCTAATTTATTGAAAATTAGATTGCAAAAGTCAACACTTGAAATTTGAAATTTGAATCTTAAAATGTTGTCAACAATGTATTAAAAATTGGTTTGGAAGAATAAGTGGACCCATTCACCCTTGGGCGAAGGGTCATGGCCTAATTCTCTAGGACATTTAGTAACAGGGGCAAAATATTAATTTCTTGCATTTGTTCAATGCTTGTAATCTTTCAAAGAGTGGTACAAATGGGTTATGGAATGCAAAATTTTAGGAAATTAGGGACCCAATTCAGCTCAATAATTTAGGGGGAAAAAACATGGTGTGAAATTTTCAAGGGTGAAAATTTATGATGCTACACCAAGAAGGACCTAATGTAAGTCTAAGATAATGGATATTTGAGAGTTTATTAATGTAGATCAAATAGGTGATTTTTATAGTGCAAGAATATACTAGTGGTTGTATTTAACCTAGTCAATGATAGAGTGAGTTGGATGAAAAAGAGATGGGTTGTGGTTTTTCTTTTCACCATTAAATTTGAGTACATAGAAGCTACAAAAATTTGTAAGGAATTGCGACTTCAAATATTTTGTTTATATGTTTCCCTAAGAAAGGAAATTAGTGTGGATTGAATATGATAGTTGAAGTGTTGTTAGTTTGGCCAAGAACCTTACTTTTTATGTTTGAACAAAGCATATTGATGTGTAGTATAATTTTGACAATGACATGGTGGATGAATGGAAGGTAACAATCAAGAAGGTGAACATGTAGAATAATGTTATGGATTCTTTGAGAAAGATAGTGAACACAAAGAAGTTATTTTAGTGTAGAGATGCTACAAAGATGTCTCCCCTTAGTAACTAGTTTATCTTGTCTAAGTTTGGCCCTTGTGCAATGTATACAAGTGGGAGAATATTAGGATTTGTTTTGTAAGACTTGGAAAAATTACGAAAATTTGTTGATTTATGGTCCACCTTGAAGTGGGATGCCATATTTTGGTTAGTGCAATATGTTCCTATGTAGTTGTTTGTACCACTAGAAATATATTTAATTTTGGAGGTCATGTAAAATACACTTAATATGGGGACACATGAATAAAAGTAATTTTGGGTTTTTAGATTGGAGACAACACTTGGTTGTGCCTCAAAATATGTAATGACTCTTAAGTGTAGATTCAAACTTGGGAAGCCACCTTAGAAAATGCCACTTGAGTGCAAATTTAGTAATTTTTCTTAGTTAATTTACTTTTTACTCTCTTGTATAGATTTTTTGGGGGTGGGATGAGTATGGTTGTTGGAAGATGTATGCTACCAAAATAGCTCCAAGAAGTGAGCTGAAGGTCTCCTTTATAACATGGGAAAATTTTATCATTGTATAGTAAAATTCTTATTACAAATATAGAACTTGATTGGCACTTTATTTGATTGAAAAATTCTTATGCAATTTTTCTTCTATTAATATTATAATTATTTCCTACAACATTAACCTTTATGCAACATGACGTGGATATTAATGATACACATTTTGAGGACACTAAAATTGAAATACTTAATGGTGATGATTTCATTGGTTACATCTCTTAACATGTCTCTTTTATTACATATTATGTGCTCTATTAATTTCTATATTTTTCCACTTGGGGGAAATATTATCTATTTTTATATATTACATACATTCATGAAAAATTAAGGGTAAAAAGTGTTGAAGCCGAAAGAATACAAAATGAACATTATTCCATATTCAAAACAAAAAAAATACTATATGGTATTGATTTTAGTCGAAATAATATTACATTGATATTTTAATACATATTCAAAAAATCCTTTATCTTTCCCATGCAACAACCACTCAAATACCCGCCTCCATATAGAAAAGTAACTCTCAAATACTAATCTATGAATAAAATCTAATATATTAAATTAACCAATTGTGCTAAGATATGTTACAGTAATCTAGTTCTCTAGGACTTAATCTTACGCAGGTCATTTGCTTTTTGTGTCTAAAGTCATAAGATGAGGAAATATGTCATGATCTTGTCTTATTCTCATATATGGTTTCTCTAGGGTTGTTTTTCTCTTTTTGTTTTATTTTTATAAGAATTAATTGTATCATTATTCACATTCAGTGAGGTTTTCACATTAATGATGATTCTTATTTTTGGATCAATCATCTTTTCGTCTCCATAGTATTGTTGTTCTCTCATTTTATAAAAATTGTTTGATTACAAGTTATCCTGGAGAGTTGTGTGGTTGAGAGATCAACTCCAACAAGATATAATACTAATTCCTAACAAAATTTGTGGCCTCTTCCATTTTTTTTTTATCTTCATGCATTATGATCACACACTATCTCAATAATATATTTTATTTTTTATCTTAATTTTTTCTTGCTTCATGTATCATTCTTATGCTTCACATTTACTTTATCATGCTTACACTTACTGTCTAATTATTTTGTCATATTATAATGCTTAGTTTCTATCTAATCTCTCTCTCACACTCCCTCACTCCTTGATTTATGTGCACCACCTCATGGAACACAAAAAATCAAGGAGGCATATCATTACAAATTATACTTTTAAGTTATGTGTAATTCACATGTTGACTAGATGGATGATTGTTTCAACTAAATTTTACTTCCATAATACTTTTCTTTAATTTTTACATAGATATAATTTTTCATGTAAATTTTATATTCAAACCAAAAGGAGAAATTACAAGAGTGAAAAGTGTATCCCTTATAGTTTTACTATTTATTTTGTACCACTTTGTGTGAGTGTCCTAGGTTCAATTCCTTGGTACATAATTTTCATTGTTTTAATGCTCCCATTGATGTCAAATTTAAATTGAACCTAAAAAATAATATCTTTTCATAAAACATGTCATAAATTACGCTGTTGGGTTTTAAATTACACACATAATTTTGACTTAATTTTTTAATTTAATCATTGGCTCAATCCAACCCACTTCCAACCATTTATTACTCATTGATTAATGTGCCAAAAGTTTCAAACTATGCACTAAGGACAAGTGTGAAAGGATATCACCCCTAATTTGTTTTAATAATCCTTAGATTCCATAATTCCATCATGCTCATAATCACAAAGGACCAATTGGTAGTCATAAATCAACCCTCTTGCATCAGAGACAACAAACCTTGCATCACAAAATAGAAACCTTTGTTCTTGCAGTAGTTCACTCTAACACCCATTGCACTTCATTGTAGAAAAAAATAATCACTTACCATCACCATAATCACATCATGATCAATTACATATATTAATCAATGATTCTTCCAAACTTATCAAAAATGTTGATTCAGTTAACAATGATTGACTAAGGCAATATGAGTAGACCTGATCATTTTCCTCTCATAGTAAATAGAAATTTTCAAAAATGTTCTTCAACACCACCAAGTATTCTCTTTGTAGAATGTAGACATAAGTAAAAATTTGTTGCAAGTACCAAATATTTGAAGATATTAATTTTAAAAGTGCATAAAATGTCAATACCACATACAAGATGTCAAAACCATAGATACATAGATCATAACCATAAATAATCTTTTGATCTAGGTTCACATATAGTTTTATATTTCATAGCTCAAAGAGACTCAATTTTTTTTTTTTAATCTTAGATTTAGTTTTAAAAGTCAAGTAATTTAGTCATATGTCATAAAGCATAAAGTCTAATCTTTTTTAACTCCAAGGTATAACTTATTTTATTTTATTTTATTTCTATTCCATATATGACCAAGTATATGTTTCTAAACAAGCTCACTTATTTAGCCTTTAAATTGTCATATTGACTACAAGTATTAAATTTACTAGCACTACATAATTTAAGTAGGATTATTTTATTTCTCTATAATAGCAATTTATTTTTAAGGTGATTGAAAACGATCAAATTCAAAACTTACAAAAGTAGTTACTCTAAATTATAAGTACAACTCTTGTAATAAATTGTATAGACGAGAAATGTATAGTTTATTCTTTCATCTTTATGTTTCATGCCACTTTGTTTAGATGTACATTATGCATGATTTCAACCAATATTTTTGCTCTTTTAATGCCTTAGTTGAAAGGATAGTGTTTCATCCTCATAGATCACACACACATGTATTGTCTTTTATATGTGGTCCCAAATCTATTGATAAGGTCACCTGTGGTGTGACCACTATGGATTGTTATGGTTTTTTGCTAGGAAAACCTTATTAGTATGATAGGAAAGTTAATTATGATTCCTTTAATAAAATATACACTGCAATAGGATAATAAGACATAATCAAATTTATTAAGAGCACCATGAATCTAGTACTCAATTCTTGACAAGAACATAAATTTACTAGTCATGCACATGAGCTTGCATTATTTTTTGTAAGGCCACAATCTAATGACTCTAAATAAAAAATTATTGGGTCCAAACGATATGCTACTTTTGAATTTTTTTTAAAAAATTTGCGAAAGGCATTTAGCCTATATATATATTAATATATAATAATAAAGTTTTACAAAATTTAGGATTAATGGCTCTTGCTAGCTAGATATGTAAACATTAAAGCTTGAAGTGACAAAATTTTTGGTATCCCATGCCCATAGCTTCTTTGTATTTGCCTTTGAACACTATTCTTTTACTACCTAATCCCCTATCTAAAAACCCTATACAACCATAGACACCATATACAAAATTTACTAATAAGCCTCTTTAACAAAATATCATATGATATATACACTTTAATAGTGACCACGTTACTCCTTCATTACATTATCTTGAATCTCATTCTCCCCTTGCTACTTTTGGAATTCGCTCACTAAAAAGTGTGTAGGCGGGGAAGTGTTGAGATTAGGAATGTGAACATGGAATAGGTGGAGAGAAGAGCTGATATTGTCATGAGAATCTGCCACATGAACAAATTGAATCAACAAAACATGAAGGTCTTGAGGTGTTGGAGCAGGTGCAACAACACGAACTAGCTCATTATGAACATGTGCAAGCAAAGCCAACAATGCATTTAATTTACTCCTTATCCTCTCTACTAAGTCCTTACCTACCATAACAACGTGCCTCTCAAGAGATTGTTGCAAGTATCTGGAACTCTATATCGTTAATGTGTTTTTTATAGCATCAAACACTGAAATGTATGCATTACCATTCAACAGGAAATGATGCGAGAATAGACCTCCAATTTGGCCTTGCCCTTTCCATAAATCATACACTTGCACTGCCTTGAGGATCTTGTTATCTTGTAAAAACACTTCCCTAACTACCTTCTTAGTAATCAATTGAAGCAATAGAAGTGATTGCAAAAAATCAAAAGAATTAGAGAGGAAGATAGAAATTAATTACAAAGGGAAGATAATCCTCCTTACTTGTGGGTACAAAATGTCATCTCCAATAATCATTTTCACACTTTTCTTGAACTAGTAACAATGGGTCTTGAGCACCTAGCTAAGTTGTGCACCACCAATTGACTTTGAAAATGACAACTCCCATTCACACACAAGCACCCAAACTCTATAATTATGTGGTAGGTATTCCATCTATGCCCTACAACAAGCCCTGCAAACTCAAAAACAACCACAAATTTCACCCTCTTCCTTTAAATAAATCTCTTGATGCATAGAACTAGTTTTAAAACCCTTCTACAACTATTAAAAAGGATGTGTTGAAATGCGAACAAGCCTAGGGAATGACTAAATTTATCCTTCACATGCTTATGTAGAATGACACAAGTGTATATGTCATTCTATCTATGATGTCACTTTTCCTTGAAAGTTATTTAAGTGTTAGCGACAAGATTTAGTGGATTAAATATTAGAATAAAGATAATTGAAAAGATACAATATTATTAAAATGGATGTGAATAACCAATGCAAAAGATAATATGTGATAAATTGAATAGTTTATTAAGAAATTCCAAAATAGATAGTTAACATGATAAATTGAATACACCTTCATATACCTTAACACCAAAATCATATATGTATATACTATTCTCAATATAATTTAGAATCAATTGTTTTAATACTTATCTGAATAATAACACTTGGAAAAGCCACTCTTAGCTCAAAAACCATGATGTCAATGACAAAATACTCAACAACATGTCCACAATGTACCCCAAATAGAAAGAATATCGGTGTATTATGCACTACACCGTGGGTCCTATCCTTTCCTCCTATCTTCTGCACTATTAGACAAATGGGGAGAGGATTCGGTATATCCCATACTACACCACGGGTCTGTCTTCAACCCCTAGGAATATGTCAGTGGCACTGGCTCTTGCCATGGAACAATCTAGGAGGTATAAGCATACTTTTTTGCTCTTCACGATGTGTTGGTTCCTCTAGAAAAATGCTCAACCCTCGTGGAAAACCATGCCTTGGCTAGGACCATCCTGAGTGCACGCACTTGTACCCAAGTTGGACACACACTATAGATGCGCCCCTTCTCCATCTTGTCCATAGCTCACCAGCCACTTCCTTCTTCCTTGGTTGTTCTTCTTCCTTGAATGTTCTCTCTTCTTTAATGTCTCTCCCAATTCTCACATGAATGATTTATATATCCTTTTAAGGGGCAGTTTCCAAACCATCACACCCTTTCAAAAAAGGTTTCCTTTTAATAATTATTTAAATAAATAACTCTTTTTTTTTTTCAAAGAGTGTTTATAAATATTCTTTATTAATCTATATTTTAACCAAAGGATCATAATATCCTTTATTTTCTATCTCCCTTTTAATTCCAAAGGGTTATTTATATATTTCTCTTCTCTTGGGGAAAAAGTCACATAACAATTCTCCCCCTGTAAATTAACTACTGTCTTCAATAGCACAAGATGCATCTGCATCACAACTCAAAGGAGCACATGATTAGTAATTGAAGATACTAACATTGAATACTTGTATTTTTCATAATACTTACTCTATCTACATTATTTTCTTCTATAAATTTACAAGTAATTTTAATAAGACTATTTGTTAATCCAAATTATGATGAGAACTATATAGATGTCTTCTAAAATATATCATGAATTTATATTTCAAAAGATAATTATATACTTAGCCTCCTATCCTTCAACATTATCATTCTACTTACTCATGTAACTTCTTTAAATTATGAAAGTATTACAATGCAATCACACAATAATTACTATGCATGTCTAATTGATACTATGTGCTAAGTCCTAATTTATAATTTAAGTAATCTATAATTTCAACGTACATTCGAATATGGTATTCATGAATATCCTCTTTTCACATATCAAAATCAATGTACAAACATAATCTTAGTATAAGGAAATTGTAGAAGGTTAATGAGTTGATCAAATCCGTGCTAACAAAGAACAAATTATTGATATGAATCTTCAATAACCCTTTTTTTTTCTTATGGGTTTAACAACACAGGGAAATTCACTAAAATGATTTATAAGAGAAACATGCGAAAGATTTAAACATAACCTACTTGCATATCATAGAAAAGGTTGGAATAAAGAGTCTCCCCCCCTGCAAAATTCAGCTTGTCCCCATGCCTAAGCCTAAGAGCCTATTTGGTTTTATATCTTATAACAACATGGTGTTATTCTCACCAACTCATTCCAAACACAATGTCAGTTTTCCAAGTTTAAGATGTGAATCCAAGGACCTATGGCTTATGGGCCCATAATGCAACTTATGTTTAAACAAATTCAGATGTTTATTTTGAAAGAAAATAACAATCATTGGTATATTATTTTATTTTTCTCAAGAAAAGAAACTGTATTTGTCATTTTTTGAACTACCTTAAGTCTCTCTCTCTTTTATTTTGGTTCATTAATATTGAATTTTATTAGTGATCATTGTAACGCCCCGCTATGCAAACCCCACAGGACAACAACCAACTAAGGATGAGATTTTTTTTTAAATAAAACAACTACACAACAACCATTATATAAATAAACATACAACATTATGATAATTACCTACAACACCTAACTAGTCCCATGGGGTTACATGGTTGCATTACTTGAAAATGTTCCTAACCAAAAGCATCGTTATAAACTAAATGATAAGTAAATAACCAATAGAAGCATACATATACAAGATAACATAATAATCACATACAACTATCCATAATTCAATAGAGAAGATAAAAGTACGTACATCATTTCATTACATTACAAATTCAAAGTTCAAAGATACAACTGTGGTGCATATTTCCACCTATACAACACATCAAGGATACAATGATACATTACACGATGCTTCCCTCATATCAACGAGAAGAGTAAAAAGTGTAAAAGAATAATGCATCACTGAAGAACAAGGTACAAATCATAGAATAGTCTTCAACCAAGTGAAGTTTTGGAATCTCTGCATCTGCTTCCACTCCTTGCTTCATGAACACAACTTGGGAACCCAATGGGTGTGTAGCACATTCCACCCGACCATGTGGACCCAAAGATCCACCCCCATGCTAGGAGAAGATGTAAGAAAGGCTCCACATCCATACAAGGTCAAAGAGACAAGGCTAACATAACCCAACATATATCAACATAACACATAGGCATCAACAATACTCCCAGAGACAACCAAAGCAAGGGAAAACAAACAGGTACAGTACGAGAGTGTCATCACATGGCCTTACATGGATTAACCAGACTACCTAACACTAGGAGTTTCCTCCATCTATGGTTAACCTGACAAGCTATCTCAAGGCGCCGCCTCATAGGGTGACTCATGCAGAGCCACTTACCTTTCACGAAGACAAGGTAGTGACCTTACCAACTAGGTCTTCCCATCCCAACATTAGCCTTTAAGAACACTAATGACATGGGTGAGGCACATAATTAGTCTTGTTAAGATTTTGATTATCCCAACCCATTAATTCTTTGATTAGATTATCACTTATTAAGGAAACTCTTCCATGGGTTATCTTGACAACCTCTTTGTGTGTCGGCCCCCATGAAGAGCCACTCTCCCTACGGTTACCCAAAACCAAAATCAAGCAAAGGGGTGTACCTCACCACTCAAAACAAAACATCAAGGGTGATCATTATACACAACAAACGAGGCATGTACCATCTCACGAATGCATAACGTACCATTATACCAAGAACCAAGGAGGTATCACCCACACACACAACCTCAAGATCAACAGATAAAATATAACAACAATATGCCCAAACGCACCATTTCCCCTAGCCTCTGGAAGTTACAAAAACATCCACCCATGTCTCTCAAAATATAAGACCAAGAAACAAGCATAAATCATGGGTTCCCCTGACTCCAAATCAACACAAAAGTGAACGAATCCAAAAATGAAACATCATTTAACTCTCCTTTGAACAAATAGAACATCAATGGAAAATCCACTTCATCCGAAAAACACATTCAAAAGGATACATTTTTTCTAAATAAAATACTAGCAAAGTTTATTAAATCCATACATAATCAACCATAATAACCAATACCAATGCCAATCAACAGTACCTTCAAGGAAACATGACTGCACAACAAACAAGCAATAACATTACAACCACGTTCTCATCCTAAAGACTGCAAATGAGATCGACAAAAAAAATAGATTGTTTACTAGACCAAACACATTACCTAGTCAAACAATTGTTGCATTTAAGTCCAATAATATATAACTTCATAGAACCAATAAAATCAATCATTAAATTCACAGATACCTCATAATTACAAAGAACATTTAAAATGATCAACTACATTTGATTTATAAGTCGATTATGAAATCAATTAAATCATTAAAGAAACTATATAAACTTACTTTAAATCTAATCATATTATTCCAATTTGTAAAACTACAATATAAATCATTAAAGCATACTATATCTCACAATACTTAATTATTTTCTATGATATCGATCATTCTAATTTTACTTTTCCACTATTAGAGAGTACAATGAATTAAACATTTAAAATATTATCCAATACCATCATTTAACTAAGTTCCTCAATTACGAAAATACTATTAACTTTGTATATTTCTTTACTATATCTATGACACTCCATACTTGTAATATACATATATATATCCTTCAAAACAACGTGAAATACCTCCCTTGCTCAAAGCAATACTCACTACAAGAAAACATAGCATCACAACTAACTCACTTTCCTATTCAATTTCATTTTCCAATTATTTCCTAATCAATGTAATCAAAATGCATTTATTTGAAACCTATATATAAATTCATGTAATCAAGATTAAATCATTTTTTTTTATCACTACAATACTAATATGTGTAACATATATATAAGCAATCATTCTACCTATTCATAAAGACACACACTTGTTTCATAAATCCTTTATATACCATCCGCAATTAATGGTTCTAAAAGTCATTCTATCTATTCCTCAAAGTTATGCATTTATAAAGTTTAATAAGAAAATTATGAAATATAAACTATTATAAATACTCCCAACTATTTGAGGATGGTACACTCATTACCCATGAAACAATCCATACTACCAATGAAATAATAATATTGAATAATTAACAATTGACTTATAACTTACTATGAGTCTCCAATGATATAAAGAGACTAAAATTGCCTTAAGTAATGAGAAGAATAATGGCAATCACAAATTCCATAAGATTTAGAATAGACTTTGATACACATATATATTGTTAGACCGCAATAAGAACATATATTTCTATAAACCAACAAATATAACTTTCAAATCCATTCAATCTCTTAAATATGATTCCTATATATCCATCTATTTACACAAAAGTAAATAAATTGAACTTAAAAAGCTCTGCACATATCTTATTAAACATTGTAATATAACAAATTTCCTCTTCAATAATAAACGCAATACATGCATATATATATATATATATATATTTCATTTTAATGTGCACATATAAAAATATATATAGTTAAATATCCCTAATCTACCATGCACCAATGTTTTCATTAAGCAGTACGGTTGAAACACCCACATATATACAGATTTATAAATATACTGAAAATATCATTCACATGAATATTTTGTTGGTGCAAGACAGTAATTAAAACATAGGAATGACAGTGAACTGTTGTTACGGAAGGGCCATAATTTTATGTTATTATAATCAACATATTAAATCTGCATCTTTTAACACAGTATATAGAGATATCTACTATCACTATGCAAATAAAACAGCAACCTCTCACATAAATATATAAATAGAAACTTAACAAAAAACAGAACCCAATGTATCCTCATGGCGCTGAACGCCATACAGGCACAAGGTTGCCTACAGAAAAAATAGCATTCACAGAGCTTAAGGAGGATAATATGTACGCTGGAAAGAGGAGCAGAAATATGGTAATTAAAATCGAAATATTTATTATTGATAAATAATTCGATATTCATTTCAAACAACAAAACATTTAAATTTTACAATTAATTTACTATTGAATCAAATATTTGATATTATGATAAATTTGTGCAATAATTATATATATATTTTTAATGTTTTAATTTAATATTTCATTAAAACAATTTATTAATTTGCATATATTTAAATTAAGTGATATTCACATAATTAATTTAAAACATGTAATATTAGTAGAACACTTAACGTCCCTTTCAAAAAAAAAAACATTAATTATAATATCTAGTTAATTTAATTTCCCAATTAATCAACAATATTCATATCAAATAAGGTTCAATTATTTACACTAACATACTCAAGAATCTCGTTTAACCGAAACATTAATTTAATGACATCAAAACGATGATATCCAAACACTAAGGCAATAGTAATAAAACAATAGAAAGAGACAACTTGAAATGAAGTGATACCCACACGAATGAGGTATGGATAGACAACAACGTCAAACAACGTTAACACCAGTGGCCCAAAGAGCAGAGCGGAGGGGTACTACAATCATCCTAAATTTCTATAACAAGGTAGCTATCATGAATTAGTTGTAAAAATATCACTTAAACAACACTTACACATGTTAGAAATAGCCAACCATAAATTCTAGTCGAAATCCACCTAGCAATCCCTTATTCAATAATTTCTTATAACTTTTATATGAGAAATGACAACTAATGAAAATTATTAACTATAAATTCTCAATATTTCATCCAAGTGGGTTGTAATTTCTACATGGGCACATCATTTATAATATTTGAATATAATAAATAATTGGAACTTCACCTAAGAGTTTCCATGAGTTTAACAATACTTCACCTAGTTTCATGGTCCTAAATTAGTGATCGTAAAGAATGCAAATGAATCTTGTCTATGGTAAGGATAAAGCCATTTCAAACAATGTTTTTAGGGTTTAAGATTACTTCATTTTCTAACAAAAAAACTGAGCATTACGACTATACATTTCCAATTGTGCCAAAAGAAGGTGTAGAATGGAATAGAATGCACTTCCACCATTGATACCTACTTCTATTGGTAAAATAAAGATTGATATATGTAGAATTTGACCCCTTTATTTTCCAAAGAGAGATAAATTGAATGGGTTGAAGGAGGAATGAAATGTATGTAAAATTGTAGGTGGGAACATGATCAAATAACGTGTGATTAAAATTTAACAAGTTATTAATAATATAAGACAATACAATAGCTACAAAACATTATAACCTTATCCTCAATGGGAAGAGTCACATTAGTTGAGTTTACCATTATGCATATACTTAAAAAGAGCATAATGCTAGTAAAACCGTCATGATGCATTATTTTACTTTCATTTTTAGATGTACCATAAAGTAGTTACTAAGCCTTCGCTTGTTTGGATATCAATATAAAAGGATATATATATTTTATCAACTGACTTAACTAAGTTGATAGTATTCTCATAGGCCAATCAACCACAAATTTGTTTTGTTTCAGTATAAAATTCATATTTACATAAGAGTTGCTACACCTTAAGGCATGTAGTGGTAATAACATTCAAAAATGTAATTCTTAAAATTTTCCTAATGCTTCATACCCACACAACATCCACTACATAGTTTTTGATGTTGGATAACTTTGGGGTTATTGTATATTTTATATTTGTTCACCATAGAAGAAATAATGAAAAGGTAGAAAGCAAGATCGCCCATTTGTTATAGCATTTCTTTGCATATCAATAAAAGAGGGTTTCAAGGCACATTGCCACTAACAAGAAGTTCTTTTTTTTCTCCATGTCGGAGTTTTCTTAGGAAAAGTAATCAACATGTTGTGACTTGTGAGTTTATTGCATTTATTTCCGTTTAAAGCACTGTAATTCTTTCACTTAATTATTTGAACTTTCATTTGCAAAGCGAGTAGGAAAGTACATAAATTTTGGTTGATTTATAAGTTCTATGTTCAAGAGTTTATTGAGTGATCTCCTCATAAGTATTTCAGGTACAAAACACACAGATTAATAAGGCTTTTTGTTCCAATTCTATTATCTTTCCTATACATCACAATTGAATATCTCTTGTCATTTCTTATTTCAACACATTGACATTCAAACTACTTAGAGCCATCCTTTGATGTCTTATGGAATCTAGATCATAATTTTTTTCTCTAATATGGTTAGAGGCTAGGGATTAGCCTAGAATCCAAAATACTTTTCAAACCAAATCTTGGTTACAAGTCAACAATTAGCAATCGATGTGGAGGGTGCATAATCTGAATTTGATAAGTCTCATAGTGGTGACTAATATTCTTTAAGCACTGCACCTTGTAGTGACTTGGATTTAAGGGTTTGATAGAACTGAGGCCGCAATTCCTAATATGTGGTAATTTTATTCTTATTATAAGTGGTTGTGATTGGACCCATTTGTGATAGAGTATGCATCTATCACAGGTTTCCTAAATAGGTGGACTTAGACTCATTAGTTGGTTGGTGATCCTAAATGCTACCAATGATGTATCTCAAAACTTAGAATCGACCACTACAAATACACTTGATCTACCTCCTACGTCTCCAATTCATTCACATCAACTAACATGCTTTGGTGTAAATGTACTTCTATATCATGTGATTTATTCAAGTAGTACTCAAACCACTGTACTCAACCGACGTGAGGAATTCGACCTAGGATTTCAATAATAGGAAGGCGGACATGGAAAAGAACTTGAAAATGGTTAAAGTTTCAACGCTTGGTCCCATAGACTGATAGTCTTGTGGACACCATTAAAAATCATTCATTCATTCATTCAATCGATGTGAGACACTCATATTTCTTGAGTGATAAAGGGACGATAGATACAAGATATTTAAAAAATTAAATTGATGGCTTTAAACTCTCTACCAACTGACTAAGGATAAGAAGTCCAATGTATCATTATTTTTACATATGTTGGAAGAAAAATCCATTAGTTGTTTAAATAAGCAAGGGCTCATTATAGATGCCATTGTGATATTTTAAAACTCTCACTATTAAAAGTTGATTTTTTTTTATATTTTGTTGTATACTCATTAGTATCAATTTAATATATTTCTTTCTTAATATAGTAAAAGGATAGTATTGTTTTTCAAGTGTTAATAATTTGTTTTTTTTTTAAGGTTCTATATTGGATATTTTTATAAAAAAGAATAGCATTAGCCTCATCTCTTTGTAAAATCTGATTCAAAAATTTGAAAATTAGCAATTCAATCATTCTATATATTAGTCTTAATAACTAAGTATATCCAAATTAGTCATAGTTAGTACAGATTGTTATATTAAGAGTATCACTCATTTTTAATATATTTGTATTTATCTTAAATCTCTTCTATATTATTAGTTTTATTTATAAAGTGTATGTTCGATATATTGCACTATGATTCTCTATATAAATGACTAATACAATCTAAACCGTATTCAATATAATTTTAATGTGAGTTTGTTCAAAATGGTCTTATATATTTATCCCTATAGTCTTAGCACTCTTAACTATGAAACATATAAATACAAAGAGATTTGACGATTAACAACTCAAAAAGCTCAATTTTTAGGCTTTGATACCAAATGTGATGTCACTTTTCCTCGAAAGTTATTTAAGTGTTAGCGGCAAGATTTAGTGGATTAAATATTAGAATAAGATAATTGAAAAGCTACAATATTATTAAAATGGATGTGAATAACCAATGCAAAAGATAATATGTGATAAATTGAATAGTTTATTAAAAAATTCCAAAATAGATAGTTAACATGATAAATTGAATACACCTTCATATACATTAACACCAAAATCATATATGTATATACTATTCTCAATATAATTTAGAATAAATGGTTTTAATACTTATCTGAATAATAACACTTGGAAAAGCCACTCTTAGCTCAAAAACCATGACGTCAATGACAAAATACTCAACAACATGTCCATAATGCAGCCCAGATAGAAAGAATATCGGTGTATTGTGAACTACACCATGAGTCCTATCCTTTCCTCCCACTTCTAGACTATTGGAAAAATGGGGAGGGGATTCAGTGCATCCCATACTACATCGCGGGTTCGTCCTCAACCCCTAGGAATATGTCAGTGGTACTGGCTCTTGCCATGGAGCAGTCTAGGAGGTATACACATAATTTTCTGCTCTTCACGATGTGTTGGTTCCTCTAGAACAATGCACAATGCTCGTGGAAAACCATGCTTTGGCTAGAACCGTCTTGAGTGCAGGCACTTGTACCCCAGGTTGGACACACACTATATATGTGCCCCTTCTTTGTCCTGTCCATAGCTCACCAACCACTTCCTTCTTCCTTGGTTGTTCTTCTTCCTTGAATGTTCTCCCTTCTTTAATGTCTCTCCCAATTCTCACATGAATGATTTATATATCCTTTTAAGGGGCGGTTTCCAAACCATCACACCCTTTCACAAAAGGTTCCCTTTTAATAATTATTTAAATAAATAATTATTCTTCTTCTTTTTTTAAAGAATTTTTATAAATATTCTTTATTAATCTATCTTTCAACCAAAGGATCATATTATCCTTTATTTTTTTATCTCCCTTTTAATTCCAAATGGTTATTTATATATTTCTCTTCTCTTGGGGAAAAATTCACATAACACTATCCTTCACTACCATAAGGCATTGCCAAACCTCGCACACATCAGGCCATTCACATGTCACAAAAGTAATGTTACATCATCATTACTAGGAATGCTGCATACCACCTTACACCTGCATTCAATCAAATAAATGTTAGTATTTAAAGCAACTTCCTTTCACTCAGTTTCTTGGATCCTCTAAGCCTTGATAGCTATCTTTCACATGGACTGTGAGAAAAATCAGTACAAAGCCACCTTGGGACTCATGAAGTTCTAACATGCACATATGGAATTCGCTGCAAGAAATGAGATCCTTATAGATTACCCATATCTTGTATAAAGTCCCTCTTTTTAATATGGAGTTAACTTAGCCTACCTCTGCTATTTCCTTGAGTGAGAGATTGAATCACTAACTTGAGCTTCTTACAATTGGCAATGCAAGCTAAACCAAACATGACCCTGTCATGATTATACATTTTTAGGCTAAACAAAACATGACCTCACCATGATTATATATTAAACGCATGTAATTTCCATATACCAGTTATTATAGAATTGAGATTGCTCTTACATAGCCCTATGTGGCCACCTTTTAGCAAAGAATGATTTTAATTTTACCCCCGTTCACAATTTCTTTTTCCTAGTTATCTTTGTTAAATCTGGAAATACATCAACCTTGACACCATTTTCTGATATGGTCACTTCCTCCTTTTGACACCCCATATTTTCCAAACGATTGGCCAACTTATTCTCCTCATGATATGTCATGTGACCTTTTCCCCAAGAAAAGAGAAATATATAAATAACCCTTTGGAATTAAAAGGGAGATAAAAAATAAAGGATATTATGATCCTTTGGTTAAAAGAGATATTAATAAAGAATATTTATAAACACTCTTTAAAAACGAAGAAGAATAATTATATATTTAAATAATTGTTAAAAGGAAACCTTTTGTGAAAGGGTGTGATGGTTTGGAAACCACCCCTTAAAAGGATATATAAATCATTCATATGAGAATTGTGAGGGACATTGAAGAAGGGAGAAAATTCAAGTAGGAAGAACAACCAAGGAAGAAGGAAGTGGTTGGTGAGCTATGGACATGACGAAGAAGGGGCACATCTATAGTGTGTGTCCAACTTGGGGTACAAGTGCATGCACTCAGGACGATCCTGGCCAGGGCATGGTTTTGTGGAATGAGTGTTGATCATTGTTTTGGTGGAACCAACACTCGTGTAGAGCGGAAAAGTATGCTTATTCCTCCTAGAATGTTCCATGGCAAAATCCAGTACAACAAATTTTTTTCTAAGGGTTGAGGACGGACCCGCGGTGTAGTATGGGATGCACTAAATCCTCTTCCCGTTTGTCCAATAGTGTAGAAGACGAGAGGAAAGGATAGGACCCATGATGTAGTGTGCAATACACCGATATTCTTTCTATCTGGCATGCATTATGGACATGTTGTTGAGTACTTTTTCACCGATGTGAAGGTGTTTGAGCTGAGAGTGGCTTTTCCAAGTGTTATTATACAAATAAGTATTAAAACCACTAATTCTAAGTTATATTAAGAATAGTATATGTATATGATTTTGATGTTAATGTATATGAATTATATAGATGTGTATTCCATTTATCAAGTTAACTATCTATTTTGGAATTTCTTAATAAATTCTCACATATTATCTTTTGCATTGGTTATTCACATCCATTTTAATAATATTGTAGCTTTTAAATTATCTTTATTCTAATATTTAATCCACTAAATCTGATGTTAACACTTAAATAGCTTTGGAGGAAAAGTAGCATTATATGATACATGTGTGAGATCTGAAAAGATTCAAAATTATCTAGCAACCCCCAAACATTCTGCATCACATATTTTAAATTCCAATTATGACAAGTTCTTTCTTTACATGTGTTTATGACTATTAGTGAATGACTATTGATTCTGCTATATTATTTGTGCCAGATGGAAGAGAAATTGACTTAGCTACTTTCAATTCCCCACAAGAATCTCGAATACAAACCCCTGCACTAGACACCCTCAGGTTTTCTCTCGAAGCACCATCAAAATTCAATTTATAAAAGCTTGAGGCTGGAGGTTTCCATTTAACAGTGCCCCTATCAATCTTTGTCTTATGAGGTTGTTTCAAACTACCTTTAAATGGTAGAATTATGCATTTCTAGCTCTTTAGAATACCATCATACCATGCTGTGAAGAGTGATCTAACATTCTTATAATTTTGAACATATGCATTGGTTGCTTCTGAAACTGATTTCTCAATTACACTTTGAACATTTTGAACTGAAGAAGAAATTTTCCTAAAGATGCACTTATTTCATTCCCACTAGATAGAACAAAGTACTAAGGTTGGTATAAAATGCCAAATGTATGCAAAGAAAGAAGATTTGTATAACACTGACTAAACTTGAAAAGGATCCCAAACTATCTTTGGCAGAGGGGCAAAAAAACCTATCTTGTGCAACATGAACTTCCAACATTGTTGAGCATATGTACACTATAAGAATAAATGATCAACATATTCAAACTCTTGTTCACATAAAACGTAGGGTTCTGCAAATCCTAATTTGGTGAGTCTATCACTTGTTGGTACTCTTTTACACAATACTAACCATGCAAAACTCCCCGCTTTTTGAAAAATCATGCTATTCCAACAAAAGGAATAAGCTCTTTGGGATTTCATTTGAGCATCTTTATTAAGAATTGCTTTATACCCTTGCTTAACTCTATAATTTTTATCTTTGGAGGATGCCCAAATGATTCTATCATATTTACTTGAGAGAAACACTACTCTTTCTGCTAATGTATGATGCATGAAATCCTTTTGTGTCATTGTTATTTGTGTTTCAAATATTTCTTTCCATTTTACTCTTCCAGTTGCCACATCTATTGAACAAACATAATCAATTAGTCTAGTATCCCAGAACTGAGATAACACTGGGATGGCTAATTACAATTCTTGAAAATCCTTCAAAAGAGGATAACCATTCCAAGAATCATTCCAAAAGTGGACTTATTCTCCCTTATACACTTCCCAAGAGATGTATGAAGTGACAACTTTTTGACACAACACCATAAAATTCCACATAGCAGAACCATCTAGAGGATTGGATATTGTGAATATTCTTGTAAGGTTTTGAGTATCTTGATACTTTTCCTACATTATCTTACACCACTTTGAATCAGATTTAGTGTACATCTGCCATATCAATTTTCACCCAAAAGCCATGTTACACTTGGAGATATTATGCATTCCTACTCCACCTTTGAATTTTTTAGAAGACATGCCATCTAGGGAGATTAAAGGAGCTTTTTTTACATCATCCATATTCCCTTTCCATAAGAAGTTCCTAATAATCTTCTCTATCTCGTCAACAACTAATTTTGGGGCCTTGAGGATAGCTATGAAATAGTTTGGAATTGCTGCTAATACAATTTTTAAATTAACAAAATGTGACTTGATAATGATAACAATGTAGCCAGATTCCAAGTCAAAGCTTTGAACTTAATCCTTTCTATAACCTTAGACCAATAATATATCTTATTTGTTCCCATAAAGAATGGGATCCCCAAATATATGCATGGTAATTCTGCCACCTCGAAGCCTAAAGTCTAAAAAAAAATTCTTTTAATATCTACCTTGGAATTAAAGACATAGACCTTATACTTTTGTGCATTTATCTTTTTCCCTAACACTAAAGAGTGCATATCTAAAATCCATTTTATCTATTTGGCTTCTGCAAGAATTGCCTTCCCATATAAAAAAGTACCATCTGCAAAGAGACTCTGATTGAGGAATGTGTATGCCTTGCCACAAGCCCTGACTATGCCTCTCCTTTATTATCCTACTCAATGCTTATGTCATAATTATGAAGAGGAACAGGGATAAAGGATCCCCTTGCCTTACCCCCTATGCGGCATTGAAATAACCTGAAGGTGCCCCATTTATTATAACTAAGAACTTGGCCCCTGATAAACAAGACAATATCCATTTGCACCATTTACTAAAAAAACCAAATTTGGCCAAGACTTTCATTAAAAATATCCAATCACCCTATCATACACTTTCATCATATGAAGTTTTACAATGAAATATGATAGATGATTAGTGTTAATAGAATGAATCACTTCATGCACAACCAATGCACCCTCAATTGTTTCTCTACCTGGAATGAAGCCCCCTTATTATTGTGAAATAACTTTGGGAATAAGATGCTACAACCTTAAATATATTGCCTTTGTGAAAATTTTATAGCTGTATTGCTTAATGAAATGGGTCTAAACTTTACAAAAGTCTTTGGTTCTTTTGATTTTGGAAAAATTCCAATTTTTGTAACATTAAAATACTTCAACATTGTACCATTTCTCTGTGATTCCTCCAAAGCTAAAATCAAGTCAAAAGCCAACACATCCCAACACTTTTGAAAGAAAAGGGTCGTGAAACCATCTGACCCTAGGGCTTTATCTAGTGAAAGTGAAAAAACTACCATCCTCACTTCTTCTAAGGTGAAAGGCTTCATCAACCCCTCATTTTCTTCCCGAGAAATGATACTTGGTATTGCTACCAACAACACTTGCTCATCTTGATTTACCTGTGTTGTCCCCTTCGCAAGTGGAGCTAGAATAATTTTATAAAATTTGACCCCTTCCTTCTAAATCTTCTATGCATTTGTAATCTAATTCCCTAATATGACATCTTGAATTGAAAACATTGTTTGTGCAACTCTTTTTGACTTGGACTGATGCATGGAAATATTTTGTGTTATGGTCCCCTTCCTTTAACCATAATTCCCTAGATTTCTGACACCAATAAATTTCTTCTCTTTTGCCTAATTCCTCCCACAAAAGCTGCAAATTCTTCTATTTTACATATGTAGATGAGTCCAAGCCATGCTAAATTATGTGTTCATGCACATATGCTAACTCATTTGCTACCTCCTCTTTTTGTACAAAAATGTTCTTAAAAACTTGCACATTCCATGTTTTTATTTTATTCTTAACATACAACAATTTTTTGTAGAACTGAAACATTTATGTGCCTTTCTGGAATGGTGCACTAATCCACCATTGTCGAAGAAGAGGAAGAAAATGTGGGTGCCTGAACCACATTTTCTTAAATTTGAATGAAGGCCTATGCTCTACCGTGAAGCTTAAACCTGATATTTTTAATGATATTGTGTAATGATTTGAGCTTACAAGCACCAATATTTCTAAGACCAAATTATATGACACTATTATCCAGTTTTGTGATACTAAAAACCTATCTAGGCACTTTGCTATTTGCAAACAAATATTTCCTTTGGTTTGTCCATGTAAACTTTCCCTTCACAAGAAAAATATCCTTCAATGAATTGTCTGAAATGAAACAACTAAAGTCTTCCATTATTTTATGTGGTGGGAATATACCTCCTTATTTCTCCTGTAATGACACTATTGCATTGAAATCTCTTGCCAATATCACATTTTCATGTCCAAGGCCTTGAATGATACTTGTTAATACTTCCAATAACTTCTTATCATGTCTAATTGTTGGGCCATAAACATTGAATAACCTGAATATGAAATCAAATCTTACCACAATCATTAACTGCTAGTTACTATCCCTATTAATTGCTTCAATGGACACTATTTTTGGATTCCATAATGTAACTAGACCACCTAAATCTCCTTGAGCCAGAACATGATATGATTTCCATTTTACCCATTTCATGATTGATGTGTCATATGTTTCTTGTGATGTTTTAGTCTCTTGCAACAAAATGATATCTGCTCCACAAACGTCTAGTTGATGCTTGATTTGGGCCCGCTTGTCAGAGGAATTAATGCCTTTGATATTCCAAGACACCACCCTCATTGTGCTCAAGGAGAGTAGCATGCTCTCCTTAGCCTTTTACTTACTGGAATAAAAATTACTCTTGAAAATTTGTTGCAAACATATTCACATGTGTTTTAAGAGTCAAAGAATCTTCTCCCAAAACAAGAAATATATCACACTATTGAAATTTTTCCTATTGCACCTCTTCCTAATGCCCCATTGTATCAATAATAAAAAATCTAGAGTGATGAGATTAAAATAAAAATTAATAATTTATACTAGTGGTTTCATTAAACCAAGTACATCCCCTTATGCTTCACCAATTTTTCTTATGCTAAAAAAGGATGGAACTTAGTGTCTTTGTATAGATTTTTATGCATTAAACAAGATCACTGGTCATAAAGAAATTATATGTACTTTCATGCATTGATGACCTTTTGGATCAACTTCAAGGTGCCAAATTCTTCTCCAAGATTGATCTAAAAAGTTGGTATCATCATATCAAAATTCAAGCAGAGACACATGGAAGACAACTTTCAAGAATAAAATAGGTCTTTTTGAGTGGATTGTGATGCCATTTGGTCTCACCAGTGCTCTTGCCACTTTCATGTGATTGATTCATGCAATATTTCATGAATTTTTTAGAAAAAAAATTATCATCTACTTAGATGATATCCTTGTATTTTCTCACACTTGTATTGTCCATCTTCAACATTTGGAACATGTTCTTCATACACTTCAATAGAACAGTATGTATGCCAACTTTCATGAGTGGTCTTTTAGTCAGATATCCATCTTCTACCTTAGATTTGTCATTGATGCACATGGACTTCAGGTATCCTACGACAGTGGAAGTTCTTCTCAAGTGACCTACTTCTTCAAATCTCACTAAATTGAGGAGTTTTCTTTGCCTATTCTTATATGTATGAGTTTGAGCCATCAAGTATTTGAGACATTATCTTTTGGGAAAATAAATAGTTGTCCATATTGAAAACTTACCTGTACAATTTTGTCAATCTTAGGAAAAATGGAAGAGGCTAACATTAGAAATATAGACCATATTTACAATAATTTCACTTGGTCATCAAGTATAAGAAGGGTATCACCAACAATGTTGTAAATTGTTTGAGTTTTTCTCCTACAACACATGCTTTAACTACCATGTGACCAATTCTCATTTGGGATTTTAGACATTACCTTGTCAATATGCTTAGAATCCTGATTTTGGCACAACCTACACAAGTCTTCATAATCCTTCAACTTCCAATTTGACACCTTTTCAATATTTTCATATCAAGGAAGGGTTTCTCTATAAATTGGATAAGTTAAATATGTCTATCAAAATCATTGAACTTCTCTTCTCAAGGATGCACATTCTACTATTTATGGTGGTCATTTTGGAAAGTAGAAAACACTTCATCATTTGAATTGATTCTTTTATTAGCCTCATATGTAGCTATATGTTCTCTATTTTCTCAAAAGATGTGTAGTTTGTTTCTGTTCCAAACCTACCAGCAGAAAGATGGGATTGAGTATCCCTTTTCCCATTCCTTCTTGTCCTCAAGAGAGCATTTCTAAGGACTTGGTTAGTGACTTTCTATTGACTGTTCGTTGTTGTGATTGTGTTTTGGTGAAAGTCAATCAATTCAACGAGATGGCAAGTTCATCCCATGTCACAAGACAAGTTCTATAAATGACTTAGCCCAACTCTTCTTCGACTCCATTTAGAGATCTTTTGGTTTACCAACTAGCATTATTTTTTATGATAACTCATGTTTTTTGGGCCATTTTTGGTGATCTTTTTGAAAGATTTTGGGATTTTCCCTTAACTTCTCTACTACTTTTCATCCTTAACTTTAGATGGTTAGGCTGAAGTTGTGAACCACACTCTTATATAATGTTTGAGGGTTTATCGTCATAGTTCTCCTACCAAGTGGGATTTGAGCCTAACCCACATTAAGCATGCATATAATCAATAAATTCATTCATCTACATGTTGCTCGCCTTTTGAGGTATGTCTTGGTTTTCAACCTTTGGCTCCATATGAGTTGCCTTCATCTTTGCCCTCTCCAACCATTATGCATATTCAGAAAGTGCAAGATAAGGCCCAATCCTTCATCCAACATTTGCAAAAACTTTAATCCAAAGTAGTTCAAATTCTTTATAAGACTCAAGAAAAGCAAAAACAACTTATACGTCATCATCATGTTCCTCATAATTTTCAAGTTGGCGATATAGTTTGGTTATACTTAGACAAACATCATTTCTAGTAGAAAGCACACAGTAAAGTTAAGCCATTCTATTATGGTCCTTACACTATTCTTCAAAAGGTGTTCGATAATGCTATTTTACTTGATCTTCCAGCTTAGTTGGGAATCCACGATGTTTTCAATGTTGATCTTATCAAGCACTACCATGAGTCAACACTAGAGACTGAGTTTCCCATCATTCGTCCTGCAATTATTGTTCTTGATTTTCAACTTCTGCTTGATTTTGACCAAGTTATTGATACAAGGACTCATTAGACCCAACATGGTTCCATCACTTCCTACCTTGTTACTAAGGAAGGTCAGATTCCACATCAAGCCTGTTGGATTTCTCATCATTAGCTATCTGAATATTTTCATTCTCATCTAAAAGTATTAGAGTCCAATGTCACTATTGTTGGGAGGAATGATGAGGATTTATAGGGTATAGGTTATAGCATGTGATTTAAATTATTATTTTAATATATTTTAATTTGTATCCCATGTAAATAGTTAAAAGTTAAAATTCAAATGTTAGTTTCCTAGTTGTTAGGAAGTTAGCACAAATTAGAAAATTGTTAAGAAGTTAGCATAAGTTAGAAAATTATTATTTGTGGACCATTATTATTTCCACTGCACATGAAGATTTGGATGATATTCTAAAATCTTTAATTTGGGAATACATAATGCCTATATAATATTGTATTTTCCTCCTTTCATGAGCACATTGAAAATACAAGTTTGTAGTATTATATTTTGTAGAGATTAATCTCTATTTTTTGCTTCTTATTTTCTTGTGATTCCATATCAACAACCTTCCTACATCACTTTGACAAAGGAATCATCATCTTGCATCATCAAACTTTTAATTGTAGCATCAATTATAAAATTATGGAAGCTTGAGGTCATTTATATGGCCAAAAAATACCGACAAGCATGGCAAACTAAGAAACCTTGCAATATATGCAATAAATAATGTCAATTGAGGCTTCAAAGAAGCACTATGATATAGGAAAGGAAACAAATTGAAACCAACAAATCCAAACAAAAATCCTAACAAAGCTCATTACATCCTCGACCATGGTCAGATTAATTTTTTGTTAAAAAATATCATGAAGTTCATTCAAATATTAAGTATTGCACTTTCCATTTGTAATTCAAATTAGAAGCAATAGATTTAAGAGTTAAATTTGAATAATTAAAGAATAAATATTCAAGATACAAATTAAATGTTAGCTCTTTCGTTCAAGAATACCTTAAAATTCTTATCTTTAAAAAATAAATATAAAAAATACTTGTATATCTATTCAAATATTTATAAAACCACTAAAATTTTAAAACACAATCAAATAATCCTTAATCCTTTTATCTAATATTACAATTCAATTAAAAAAATTTCTATCAGTATTTAGAATAAATCTAGCAAATTGGATCCAAAACATTTACCATAGAATAATTTGTGCACAGAATATGACTGTTGGAAAAAATACGACGGTTGAAAAATGGAGTTTAATTTTAAAAAATTCCACTGTGGAAAAAACAAAAGACGGTTGGAGAAATAAGGAGTTCAAAAAAAAGGGCAAATGGGCATATCCCAACGGGGAAAGCTCTTTCCACCGCCATCTACTTTCGAGCTTTTTTAAGGTAATTGGTAGGTCGGCGGAGCTCTACCTATCATTACTAAGTTGGGGCTTCCTGCGTGGATTAGGACAGCTCACTTTTGGGGCTTTTGTTCATAGCCTAGGTATTAAAAGCTTAAAATGTAGTGCGAAGAAAGAGCTCAAGCAAGGCCTCAGTAATCTCAGACAATCCCATTCACTGTTTGATTGCATTTTCTCCTGTACTTTTTATTTGATGTGAATTTATTGATGACCGTGGAGTCTAGTGCAGGGTCCAAGCAGATCGCGTGTTCCAGCCGGCAGGCATTTGAAAGTTGGACTAGTGCTCGTCAGGGGTTCGAATCACCACTACAGTGTATAATGATAACGATGAAGGTTGCCCTGTCGTGAAAAAGAAAGAGAAGAACGAGAAGAAATGCATATATAATTGATATATACAAAAGCTGCCCTGTCGTGAAAAAGCTGCCCTGCAGGCCTCGTGGAATCCATTGCAGGCAAATAGATATGAGTTAAGAGTTGCCCCCTCATTCTTTGAATGAGATTTAAGATGAAGTAATCTGTGTTTCAGACAAACCTGAATACCAGCAAATGCTCCCCAAAATTCTTGAAGTTCCCAAGAATTGCGCCTTCAGGAAGATTTCATTCAGTTGCATGGCTCTTTGCAGCAGAAGTAAGGTATGTTCCCTATAAAAAGAATGAGAGATTCATAATCATGCCTAATAATATCATATTTTATCTCAATTTTTGTTCCCTTTGTGTTGCACTTAAAATAGATTTCATATCATGGGTGCGGTGTATGGTTAAAAAATTAAAACAGAGAGTTCTCACAAATGATGCCCAAGTTTAAATCCCTGCCCGCATTGTGGAAATCATCAGTCCTAGAGGAGGTGCATCCCAATCAATGGAGTCTTCAATACTGTAGTTTAAGTCGTGAGGACAAATAATGTCTCAACATCTAATAATGTAGTTTGAAGTTGTGAACATGATACTGTCATCTCCTAGCACCCTAAGCAAGCAAACAAAATTATACATTAACCAACAACCCTACCTCTGCCACCCATATTATAGAAGCTATAAATCGAAGATACAGAGACGCTGGAACCATAGTATATAAACAGCAGAATCAGAACCATTTGCCACCTACTAGCTAGCCCTACCATAATCTGGATATTTTATTTACATCTCTACACACAATTGTACTTCACTGGAGCGTCCTTCCATGCACAGCTAAACTGGCTAGTCCAATTGCAACAATGCCAGCTTAGTGACTTGCACCTATTCAAGAAATTTAAACTGGAATGGACTTTGATAATGAAAGTTGAATACAATTGTTTCCATAAGCGAGGGCTTTGTCTTTTTTGGGGGATATCAGCTTTTCCAACTTTGAAATTTTACCTGTTAACCCTGTTGTTAGATTTACGTAACTTAGTTGTTTCATTAAATAATATGAGATGTAACTGAATAACAATCAGTGTTGCCCAATTGCTTACGTTTTCATAATTACAACAAAATACTTCGAGGCCCTAGCCATTTGTTTTCCTAATTCTGTCACAGAAATTAATTTGGAAGTATGTGCACAACCACCATTCACTAAATTGGGAAAATCACTTAGTAAAAACATTTATAAGCATTTATGAGAAATATTCATTAGAAGTGTTTTAGTGCTGAGAAACGGTTATGAAGCTGCTTATAAAAATCCCAGTGATTGTAAACAAAATTAAGAGGTTCAAAAGCATACCATATTTGATACAGATTGACTACAATGAACAACCAGTAGCAGAAGTCCCAAGAACAAGTGAATTTTTTGAATTGAACCTTCTAACTACAGTTGTTGCTATAAATGAGTATATACGCAGTTCCTAAATTTCCATCCTGCAATCCAAAATCATGAAGCTCTAAAACAAAATAACAATAATAGATCAAATTATCACCAAAAAGTAATGGTCCGCTAATTTTCTTTCGAACAAAGGCCAATTCGTTAATTTTTATGATCAGATTATCATGAACAAATAATAACCCGTTACTTTTTCTACGGCACGGGATAATATTGTGACACAGAAATTGCCACACTTCTTATAAAAAAAGATCAAGTAATTTTCAAGCAAAATTTATAAAGATAAAGAAAAACCCTCAAAGAATATAAAGAGCTTTGCAAATTCTAAGCAGTAGAATAAGCCAACAATATAAACACCATTGCCTTCATAGATGTGTTTCAATCAGCACATTTAGTTTCTTTTTTGTGGGCATGATTGTAAAGTTTTTGTTGAGAACTAGATGAACTTGAGACAAGCTAAGATTTTAAAAGACTGTGTTTCTGTAGCTTATTCTGATAACATATAAGCAAGAAGGTTACTGTTTTATGTTTATATTGGAAGTGACCAAGCCCCATTGTGCTGTTTATTAATTTATTTTTGGGTATGTTGTTGCTAACCACAAGATCTCCCTGCTAATAGGGATAAATTCTGCCTTTATCCAAATTGTCAGTTCTATTCTTCTTGTACAATAAATTCACACATTTGAAATTCATATCCTAGACTACCAATCTAAGGTTAACTTCATTATGTTGGTATTATTCAATTGTGTAATGCTTGCTGTTTAGGTAGGCCATTCATACCATTACTATTGCAAGTTGCTAGAAACTCAAAGAATTTGATAGGAAGGCAAAAGATAACTATCTGTTTTTGCTTATAGATTATGTTAAAGAATGACTGAAATAGCTACAAGTCTCTTATTACAACCTTTACATCATAATGATTTCCCTATTTTCGGTTGGCCTTGATGGTCTTGATTAGGTGTTTTTTCTCAAAGTAAATGGTTCTATCCTTGTTCAATTGTGTATTGTCGATCACATGGTGATCTAAATTCAGGGCATATCCAATTCGTATGTGATACAGGAAGTCCTATAATGTTATGAGTTTGTATGCAAATCCCAAGAAGACCTTGTGTTGGACTGTAAGAGTTAACTGGAAACCAAGTGCTTCGGGTGGTGCTGCCAAGATTCTTAATCCAGGTTGGTTAGGATTTTGAATTATTTACACAATATCATTGTTTAGGATCAATTTATTCTATTCGTTCATGGTGCCTCTACTTTCTCATGGTTTATTTATGTGTCTGGTTTTAAACTATAAAATTTTAAAAGCCAATATGCAAATGACAGTCATGGTCATGGAGTGCGAAGAAAAGAACGAGCTCAAGCAAGGCCTCATGGAATCCATTGCAGGCTAATAGAAATGAGGTAAGAATCGTCCCCTCATTCTTTGAATGAAATTTAAGATGAAGTAATTCTTGTTTCAGACAAACCTGAATACTAGAAAATGCTCCCCAGAATTCCCCATTGAAGTTCCCAAGAACTGTGCCTTAGGAAGATTACATTCAGTTGCATGGCTCTTTGAAGCTCCCAAGAACTGTGCCTTTAGGAAGATTACATTCAGTTGCATGGCTCTTTGCAGCTCCCAAGAACTGTGCTTTTAGGAAGATTACATCCAGTTGCATGGCTCTTTGCAGCAGAAGTAAGGTATGTTCCTGTAAAAAGAATGAGTCATAATCATGCCTAATAATATCATATTTTATCTCAAATTTTTTCCCCTTTGTGTTGCACTTAAAATAGATTACATATCATGGGTGTGGTGTAATGGTTAAAAATTAAAACAAAGAGCTCTCATAAAGAATACCCAAGTTTAAATCCCTGCCCGCATTATGGAAATCATCACTCTTAGAGGAGATGCATCCGATCAATGGGGGGTGCAATAGTGTAGTTTAAGTCGTGAGCACAAATAATGCCTCACCATCTAATAATGTAGTTTAAGTTGTGAACACGAATACTATCATCTCCAGGCTGGGGCATTGTTATTCCCCAAGCACCCTAAGCAAGCAAAGAAAATTATACATGAACGACCACCCCTACCTCTGCCACCCATATTATAGAAGCTATAAATCGAAGATACATAGACGCTGGAACCATAGTATACCTGTTATAAGCAACAACAAAATTAGAACCATTTGCCACCTGCTAGCTAGCTCTACCATAATCTCTACACCCAATTGTACTTCACAGGGGGACCTTCCATGCTCAGTTAAACTGACTAGTCCAATTGCAACAATGCAAGCTTAGTGACTTACACCTATTCAAGCAATTTAAAGTGGAATGGACTTTAATTATTAGACTTAAATTCAGTTGTTCTCATAAGCGGGGGCTTTGCCTGTTTGGGGTGGGATATCAGCTTTTTCGAACTTTGAAATTTTACCTGTTAATCTGTTGTTAGATTTATGTAACTTAGTTGTTTCATTAAAAAATATTTGGTATAGATTGGCTGTAATAAATAACCAATAGTCTAAACTCCCAAGAACAAGTGAATTCTTTAAATTGAGCCTTCTAACTACTGTTGTTGCTATAAATGAGCATATATGTAGTTCCTAAATTTCCATCCTACAACCCAAAGTCACGAAGTTCTTGTCTTTTCTTCGAGAGATTTTTACTTTGTTTCTATTGGATGTAATTGAACTCTTGTGTAATTTGAACATACTTTTGTGTAATTTGAGAAAGAGTTCTTGTCTTTTCCTTGAGTGAGTCTTTTACTTTGTTTCTATTGGATGTAATTCAACCCTTGTGTAATTTGAGCATTTATAGATATTAAAATTTCAAACTAAAATTGTTTGAAAGATTGTAAGTTAATTTCTATTTGATTTTTTTGATAGATGTGGTCTATGTTTGTTCTACTCCTTTCGTTTGAAGTAGTTGTTCAATCCTCGTTTTCTCCTAATAAGTTTTCTTGGCATGGATTTTTGTATCACACTCATTTGTTTCAAATCTTGTTCGGATGTTTTTTATTAATTTGTTTGAAACGTTTCTTGTTTATGCATTTTTTGTTTGCCTTATTTGACTTTCTCTCGATGCAAGTATCTAATACCTATTCATCACAATTTTATTTTTAGTTATTGTATTTTATTCTATTTTGATTAAATACTTATTGTTTCAATATGTTTCATGCTTTGTATTGATATTTTGTGTGTTAATAAATTGATTTAATTCCTAGACTATGTGGGTTTTCTTTAACCTTGACTTTCTTTCTTTGATTATTTGTTGATACTAGTATTTATAATTGTTTTAACTTTTAAACTTTATTTTAAATCTTATGTTTATCTCATTTTATTTTTCGATATATCATGCTTATCTTTTTCCTTTAGTGAGATTTTTATTTGGTTTCTATTGGATGCCATTCAACCCTTATTTGTCTAATTTGATCATTCATAGACATTAAAATTTTAAACTAAAATTGTTTCTAAGATTTTAAATTTAATTTGTATTTGAGTTTTGGATGGATATGGTTTGTGTTTGCTATGCTCCTTTTCCTAATGACTTTTCTTGGTATGAATATTTATATCACTCATTTGTTTCAAAGCTTGTTTTGATCTTTTTTATTAATTTGTTGGAAACATTTCTTATTTATGTATTTTTGTGTTTGGTTTATTCAACTTTATCTTGATGCAAGTATCTAATACCTATTAGCATAATTTTATTTGGACTATATTCTTCTTCTTTTTTTTAATTAAATATACATTTTTAATACATTTCATGCTTCATATTGATAATTTCTTGTGTTAACAAATAGGTTTAATTCTTTAGACTATGTGTATTTTTTTCAATCTTGACTTTCTTTCTTTGGTCATTTGCTCATACTAATATTTACAATTGTTTTAACTTTTAACTTTTATTTTAAATATTATGTTTATCTTTTTTTTATTTTTTCGATATATCTTTTTAATCTTTTTCCTTGAGTGAGATTTCCTCTTTGTTTCTATTGGATGTGATTAAACCCTTATTTGTCTAGTTTGATCATTCATAGACATTAAAATTTGAAACTAAAATTTGAAAGATTCTAAATTTATTTTTGTTTGAGTTTTGGATGGATGTGGTCTATGTTTTCTCTACTCCTTTTGCTTCAAGTTATTCAATCCCCATTTTCTTCTAATGAGTTTTCTTGGCATGGATTAACACTCATTTGTTTCAAAGTTTGTGTTGATCCTTTTTTTAAAAATTTGTTGGAAATGTTTCTTGTTTATTTTGTTCTATTTGGATTGTTTGATTTTTTGTTTTGATGCCAGTATCTAATACCTATTTGCATAATTTTATTTGGACTATATTCTTCTTTATTATATTTTGATTAAATAAATTTTATTTCAATATGTTTCATGCTTTGTATTGATAATTTTTTGTGTTAACAAATGGATTTAGTTCTTGGACTATGTGACTTTTATTCAACCTTGTCTTTTTTTCTTTGGTCATTTGTTGTTATTAATACTTACAATTATTTTAACTTTTAAGCTTTGTTTTATTGTAAATCTTATTTTTATCTCTTTTTAATTTTTTTTTGATATGTCATGCTTATCTTTCGTCTTGAGTGAGATTTTTATTTTATTTCTATTGGATGTCATTCAACCCATACTTGTCTAATTTGATCATTCATAGACATTAATATTTCAAATAAAATTATTTGAAAGATTCTAAATTTATTTCTATGTGAGTTTTGGTTAGATGTGTTCTATGTTTTCTTTGATCCTTTTGTTTCAATTTTTTCAATCCCCATTTGCTCTTTATGAGTTTTCTTGGCATGGAAATTTGTATCACATTAATTTAATTCAAAGCTTGTTTTGATCTTTTTTTAAAATTTGTTGGAAACATTTCTTGTTCATGCATTTTTTTCTATGTTGCTCATTTGGCTTTCTCTCGATGCAAGTATCTAATACCTATTTGCATATTTTTTATTTGGATTATATTCAACTTCATTATATTTTGATTAAATAAATTTTGTTTCAAAATGTTTCATGCTTTATATTGATAATTTTTTGTGTTAACAAATGGATTTAATTCTTATACTATGTGGGGTTTCTTCAATCTTGACATTCTTTCTTTGGTCATTTGTTGATCTACTAATATTTAGAATTGTTTTAACTTTTAAGCTTTGATTTATTTTAAATCTTATGTTTATCTCTTTTTTTATTTTTAGATATATCGTGCTTTTTTTAGCCTTGAGTGAGCTTTTTGGTTTGTTTCTATTGGATGTCATTTAACCCTTATTTGTTAATTTGATCATTTATAGACATTGAAATTTCAACTAAAATTGTTTGAAAGATTTTAAATTAATTTCTATTTGAGTTTTGGGTGGATGTGGTCTATGTTTTCTATGCTCCTTTTGCTACAAGTTATTGTTCAATCCCCATTTGCTCCTAATGAGTTTTCTTGGCATGGATATTTGTATCACACTCATTTGTTTCAAAACTTGTTTTGATCTTTTTTATTAATTTGTTGGAAATGTTTCTTGTTTATGTATTTTTTTCATTTGGTTTATTCAACTTTCTCTCGATCCAAGTATCTAATACCTATTGGAAATGTTTCTTGTTTATGTATTTTTTTTGTTTGGTTTATTCAACTTTCTCTCGATGCAAGTATCTAATACCTATTAGCATTTTTTTTTTACTATATTCAACATTATTATATTTTGATTAAATAATTTTTGTTTGAATATATTTCACGCTTTAGATTAATAATTGTTTTGCTTAGCAAATGGATTTAATTCTTAGATTATGTATGTTTTCTTCAATCTTGGTCCTTTCTTTCTTTGTTCACCTCACCTGTTGATATTAATATTTACAAATGTTTTAACTTATAAGTTTTGTTTTACTTTAAATCTTATGTCTATCTCTTTTTATTTTGTATATATCTTTCCTATCTTTTTCCTCGAGTGAGCTTTCTAATTTGTCTCTATTAGATGTTAGTCAACCCTTATTTGTCTACTTTGTTCATTCATAGAAATTAAAATTGCAAACTAAAATTATTTGAAATATTTGAAATTAATTTTTATTTTAGTTTTGGATGGATGTGGTCTATGTTTTCTCTACTCCTTTGCTTGAAGTTGTTCAATTCCCATTTGCTTCTAATGAGTTTTCTTGGAATAGATATTTGTATAACACTCATTTGTTTCAAAGTTTGTTTTAATAAAATAATATTTTTTTAATACATCTTGATGCATGTGGTTTGTGGGTGATTGTGTGCAACCCTAGGGGATTAGTCTTGCCTCAGCTCACTCCTTCTTGAACCCCAACTTGGCAATATGTAAGACCAAGGCAAGGCGGGTTGGATGTTGGGTTGGGTCATGTGGATAACCCCGAATCAACATTTTTATTTGATATTTTTTTATGTTAACAAATGGGTTTAATTCTTAGACTATGTGTGTTTTCTTCAATCTTGACTTTCTTTCTTTAGCATGATTATGTGCATCCTCAGGGGATTAGTCTCACCTTTGCTCACCCCTTCCTGAACCCCAACTTGGCAATAAGTAAGACCAAGGTAAGGTGGGTTGGACATTGGGCTGGGTTGCGAGGATACCTCTGAAACATTTGTTTTAATAAATTTCACGCTAAATAGATTAATATTTTATTGTGTTAACAAATGAATTTAATTCTTAGACTATGTGTGTTTTCTTTAATCTTGACTTTCTTTCTTTAGTGTGATTGCGTGCATCCTCAGAGGATTAGTTTCACCTCAGTTCGCCTCTTCCTGAACCCCAACTTGGCAATATGTAAGACCAAGGTAAGGTGGGTCGGACATTGGGCTGGGTTGCAAGGATACCCCTAAAACATTTTTTTAATACATTTCACGTTAAATACATTGATAATTTTTTATGTTAACAAATGATTTTAATTCTTAGACTATGTGTGTTTTCTTTAATCCCGACTTTCTTTATTTAGTGTGATTGTGTGCATCCCCAGGGGATTAGTCTCATCTCAGTTCGCCCCTTCCTAAACCCCAACTTGGCAATATGTAAGACCAAGGCAAGGTGGGTTGGATGTTGGGTTGGGTCGTGGGGATATCCCTGAGTCAACTTTTTTTTAATGCATTTCATGCCAAATACATTGAATTTTTTTGTGTTAACAAATGGGTTTAATTCTTAGCCTATGTGTGTTTTCTTCAATCTTGACTTTCATTTGCTATTATTAATATTTACAATTATTTTAACTTTTAAGCTTTATTTTACTTTAAATCTTATGACTAATCTCTTTTTATTTTTTCGATATATCTTTTCTATCGTTTTCTTTTAGTGAGATTTCCTCTTTGTTTCTATTGGATATGATTCAACCCTTATTTGTCTATTTTGATCATTTACATACATTAAAATATGAAACTAAAATTTGAAATATTCTAAATTTATTTATGTTTGAGTTTTGGATGGATGGGGTCTATGTTTGCTCTACTCCTTTTTCTTTAAGTTATTCAATCCCCATTGCTCTACTCCTTTTTCTTTAAGTTATTCAATCCCCATTTTCTGCTAATGAGTTTTCTTGGCATGGATATTTGTATAACACTCATTTGTTTTGAAGTTTGTATTGATTTTTTTTTAAATATGTTGGAAATGTTTCTTGTTTTTTTTTTGTTTTGATTATTTGACTTTCTCTAGATTCAAGTATCTAATGCTTATTTGCATAATATTTTTTGGAGTATATTCTTCTTTATTATATTTTGATTACATAATTTTTGTTTCAATATGTTTCATGTTGTGTATTGATAATTTTTTGTGTTTTCAAATGGATTTAATTCTTAGACTATATGACTTTTATTCAACCTTGTTTTTTTTTCTTTGGTCATTTGTTGATATTAATACTTACAATTGTTAATATTAATACTTAATATATCATGTTTGTCTTTTGCCTTGAGTGAGATTTTTACTTTATTTCTATTGGATTTCATTCAACCCATATTTATCTAATTTGATCATTCATGGACATTAATATTTCAAATAACATTATTTAAAAGATTCTAAATTAATTTCTATGTGAGTTTTGGTTAAATGTGGTCAATGTTTTCTTTACTCCTTTTGTTTCAATTTTTTCATTTCAATCCCCATTTGCTCTTAATGAGTTTTCTTGGCATGGATATTCATATAATATTAATTTATTTCAAAGTTTGCTTTGATCTTTTTTAATAATTTGTTGGAAATGTTTCTTGTTCATGCCTTTTTTATGTTTTTTTTTTCTCATTTGTCTTTCTCTCGATGGAGTATCTCATACTTGTTTGCATAACTTTTATTTGGATTATATTCAACTTTCTTTGGTCATTTATTGATACTAATAATTAGAATTGTTTTAACTTTTAAGCTTTTATTGATTTTAAATCTTATGTTTATCTCTTTTTTTTTTTTTGATATATCGTGCTTGTCTTTAGCCTTGAGTGAGATTTTTGCTTTGTTTCTATTGGATGTCATTCAACCCTTATTTTTTTAATTTGATCATTCATAGACCTTGAAATTCCAAACTAAAATTGTTTGAAATATTTTAAATGAGTTTCTATTTGAGTTTTGGGTGGATGTGGTCTATGTTTTTTATGCTTTTTTTGCTACAAGTTGTTCAATCCCGATTTGCTCCTAATGAGTTTTCTTGGCATGGATATTTGTATAACACTCATTTGTTTCAAAACTTGTTTTGATCTTTTTTATTAATTTATTGGAAATGTTTCTTGTTTATGTAGTTTTTTTGTTTGATTTATTCAACTTTCTCTCGATGCAAGTATCTAATACCTATTAGCATAATATTTTGGATCATATTTTGCTTTATTATATTTTGATTAAATATTTTTTGTTTGAATATGTTTCACGCTTTAGACTGATAATTGTTTTCTTAACAAATGGATTTAATTCTTAGATTATGTGGGTATTCTTCAATCTTGGTCTTTTCTTTGTTTGTTCACTTGTTGATATTATTATTTAGAAATGTTTTAACTTATAAGATTTATTTTATTTTAAATCTTATGTTTATCTCTTTTTATTTTTTTATATATCTTTCCTATCTTTTGCCTTGAGTGAGCTTTCTATTTTGTTTCTATTGGATATCATTCAACCCTTTTTGTCTACATTGTTCATTCATAGAGATTAAAACTGCAAATTAAAATTATTTGAAACATTCTAAATTAGTTTATGTTTGAGTTTTGGATAGATGTGGTCTATGTTTTCTCTACTCCTTTGATTCAAGTTGTTCAATTCCCATTTGCTTCTAATGATTTTTCTTGGAATGGATATTTGTATAACACTTGTTTGTTTCAAAGTTTGTTTTGATCTTTTTTTTATATTTATTAGAAATTAGGAAAATATAGGAGATAAGAGGCAAGCACAAATGAATAATACATAAGATTGTATTCAGTTGACCCAAATTATATTTAGTACAAAGCCTTGCATATATAGGCGATGATGGTGCAATCCACCTATGAGGTGAATTGACAAGTTCCCTATGAAGTGGCGCAAGTGAGTAGACAAGTGTCCTATAAGTATCAACCTTAGGAGCACTTGGAGTGTGCAAACCAATAACCTTTATGACCAATTCATCAACCTTGTATGCCAACTGTTGACTGACCTTTGAGGTGAGAGGGAAAGACTTCCAACCTCAAAAAGGCATGTACATGAGGTTAACCAAATAAATTGGTAACCTCTAGAGGCTTAAAGGTTGCACATTTGATTAGACAATGAATAGATTAAATATTCACACTAACACCCCCCCTTAAGTGATACTTTTGGAGATCACAAAAGTGCAATTAGATAGAAATGGGTCCCAGCTAGAGGCCATGTTAGGTACCCATGTACAATACAATCTCTCACAAAGTGGAGTAAAGGAGAAAACCCAATGGTAATAAAACTCTTCTCCAAAAAAAGAGAATTAGAAGGATTAATTAAGACCTGAAAATATGACCCTTGATCTGATAGGAACATGATGATGAAAAACTCCTGAAGCATGTTGAAGTTGTAAACTATACTGATGATGAACTGGTGTCTATTGGAATCAACAAATCTTCAAGAAATATAGATCAAAATAAGAGATACAAAACATTGCATGAGTGAACTGATGAACACTACTCAACCAATGCAAACAAATTTTATCAAACTCTATGAAGTCGATAATACCAATAGTACTATGATAAGGAGTACTAGAATCTTAAATTGTAATCCACTAAATTAATCCCCCATACGAGAGATCAAGATAGAAGGTTCATGAGGCCTCTCAAAAAGAAGATTCTACTTCATTGAAAGAAGCATAACAACGTAGTCCCCCCTTAATGCTAAGAGAAATAAGCAGAACAATTGAAATTGAGAATGTATAAGGAATGTAGAGATGTACAAGGTGTGCTCCAAGACACACTCACATGAGGTGAGAATCACAAGAATCCATGTTATGATGGCATAGCCCCTCATTACACTTTATAATTCAGTGTATGTACAAAATTTCCCAAATTCCCTTGATGTGGAGCATACATTCAATTTTGTGGCACTTTATATGAGTGTTTTTACGAACATATTTCTATTATGATTTCTACAAGTTTATTGTCATGAGGTTGATTAACAAGACAAGATTAAGTTATGTCTTGCAAACCTCTAAAAAATGACAAAAAATAAAAAGTAAACCCCCATTATGACGCCCCCCTTTTGCCAAATTTATTGCAAAAGAGAAAATTGACTCCTCTTTTACAAATTTTTGACGAAGGAAAAAATTGCAACCTCCCTATAAACACATTCCCTTTGCCAAATTTATTGTAAAAGAAAAAATGGACTCCTCTTTTACAAATTTTTAACTATGGCAAAAAAAAACCCTTTCCCAGCTAGCAAAATAAAAACTATCCCCCCTTTACAACACTTGGTTTGCATATGTTGATGTATAAAAATTAATAATAATTTTGAACTTACAATAAAATTGTAAACAACATAAGTGTTAAGATTCAAAAAACATATAAAGCAGTTGGTTGACCAAGTCATCTTGTTGCTGATGAGTCGACTAAGGTGGAGAATTGTTTGCCAAGTGGGGTGGAGTGAGAGAGTCCCATTGGAGTTGGTTGATGTGCCAAAGGTATTGATTGAGTCAATACTAAACTCTTCCCTTTTTCTTGTTGTGCCTTCCATTGTCCCATGTGGCTTTTGCAATGACTAATTACCTTTCATTTACTTTAAACATTTGACAGATGAGTCCATATGTAGCTCAACTATTAGACTTAGTGTGCCATCTAAAACCTCCACAATTTTCATCAACCAACATATTACCTTGGGTGATAGCAGCAGCAATTGAACAAAAGTCGTGTCAATTTTTGAAGTTGTGGAAGAGGAACTGGTGGAGTGGAGGCTTGGTAGACACTTTAGTGGAGATCCTTAAATCTACAAAATTTAAATCCGCAAAGGAAATGAAGAGACTTTTGAACCAACCCTACCACGCCTTGATTATGAAGGTTGTGCGGGTGTAGTTGATTGAGTCTTCACCAAAAGATTGATTGAGGGGCAGTGTGAGTTGCATGGATGAATGAATGCCCGAGGCCTATTGAAAATGTTTGTGGGGTGATTCTATAGTAATATTGTGACTGTATTGGGGTGCCAAACATCAAATCACAACTTGCATCAAAGGTACAGGCGTGGGTCTCCCCTTTAATGGCCACACGGCCTTCACATAGACCAACCTATGGGCCTACAGATTTAGGCAATGGTAGGCTAACAATAGACGCATGGAATATAGATTCCCCTTACATGCAATAAGTGCTAAGTGGACCATTTATTATCATGAGAGATGGGTTCTTGTGAACCACTACTCATGAAACATGAGTCAATGAGTTTGACTCGAAAAACTACATAGTTGAATCCTGATAACAATATCACAAGATATACATTTTTAATTAGTATTAAACAAATATAACTCCTAGATATTATACTCTGAAGCTTGACAAAAATAAAGCATTTGTAAGCTCAAATAAAATACTCATTGTGAGTGTCTCCTTTGAAAAATGCTTATGCTAATTGAATCCTCCAAATGCTTGTAGAGGTTGATTTTAATGTAGAATTATCTTTAAGGGTGAGTTGAAAAGAACTTAATAGGCTCAATGCATGTGTCATTCCCTAGTGAGGAAGCTATCTTGGTTAGAAAATTTCAATAAGGTAGAGGTAGCCCAAAAAACTCCACCACATAGAACTTTCTCATTAGAGACTAAGAAGTTTTATGTTGAGGGTGAGAAGACATATAGAGATGCATGAATAAGCCAGGGAACATGTTTGAGAATGGCCTCTACATGGATAGCTTTAAAAAATATAAAAGGAAAACCCTTTTGTTACATTTTACATGACATCAAGGAAAATCCCATGTCGGACCAAAGCCTTGGCCACCTATGATTTGAGTATGCTTTTCATGGGAACTCTCCCCACAAAATATCCTATCAAAGTAAAATTCTCTAACCAATGATAAGAATTATCAAACTTTGGAATAGGGATAACCATATCTAGAGGTTTTTTAAAAGATGTACCGTGTGAACAACTAATTAGGATTCATAGGGTATAGTTTATAGCATAGGATTTAAATTATTATTTTAATATTTGTTAGTTTTTACCCTTTGTAAAAAGTTTAAAGTTTAAAGTCAAATGTTAGTTTCCTAGGTTATTTCCACTTCACATGAAGATTTGGATGATATTCAAAATCTTTAATTTTTCCATACATAATGCCTACATAATATTGTATTTTCTTTCATGAGCATATTGGAAGTACAATTAAATGTAATCTTATATTATGTAGAGATTAATGTCCTATTTTGTAGAATCTAATCTCTATTTGTTGCTTCTTATTTGCTTGTGATTCCATATCAGTTGGTTTCAAAGCATTTTTAGTCCATGAGTTTGGAATTATTCTTCCAATCCATGTGATATTTTTTGTAGATTTGATTAATATGTGTTGATTTTGAATATTATAACTAATTATTTCAATATGACCTTTCATGCAACCTATGTTATATTTTTTGGAGTTTAATTTTTTTGAAGAAACTTATAATTTACTTGCAAAATATGAATAGTAATTAAATTTAATTTTACCTAAGGAATAAAATTATAAACTAACTAAGAAACAACAATAGATTGCTTTGTTCCTTAGGTAATTTAAGTGATATAATTACTTAAACAAATGAAACTTCAAACGAAAATACTTTTAAAACTAAATAAAATATTTGTAGAGGTAGCCTAGATCCTTCTATTATATTCCTTATCCAAAGAACAACCTATTTGAAATTGTTCAAAGATTTTATTTTTTTAATGTCTCTGTGTCCCTAATGAATGATGGAAGGGGATTTGAATAAGAAAAGATGAGATAAAATCAAGAGGAAGAACCTTGCTAAATATAAAAGTAAATCATGGCATCCAAAACTAACAAAAACTATTGATTGGAAGGGAAATTAGAGAAAATTTAATTAAAATGAAGAGGCTTGCATGAATTACTACAAAGTCACCCTTGTTTGGTAGTGGATTTCCCTTTTTTCCAAGGTAGGTTTCCTAGGTGACCTTTAAATTTAACATGGGTTTCTCATGAAACCTTAAAGTCTTACAAGTGACCCTATAGCTATAGGCACAATTTCATGCATTTAGAAGGGGAAAAGAAAAAGAAACCCAAAAGGTTAGCTAAAAAGAGTGAAAAACACAAAAGAGGTTGTTAAGACATTAGGAAGGCTTCCATCAAGATGATTTTTTTTTGTGTGAGCATAAATGAATATTCTATGTAAATCATTAACTAGACTATAAAATCATCACTAAAATTATATGTCAACAATACAAGTTTGAGTGTTTATAGATACAAGTAGTAAACACAACTTTATTGAAATAATATTATCTAATGAGCTCAATTATTTTGTGTATCCAATATCTGATTTCAATTCATGATAACTGATGGGAAACAACTCACTTGTGGTGATAAATTTCATCATATAAAATCTTAATGGATTGAAATATGTTTGTTATCCCAATCAAGGAAGCGGGTGTAGTTTTTTATGTACAATGGATTAACTAATTGAGAATAGTTTCCCTCAAATTTGAGGAATTACTCATGGTTTTAATATAAATGGAAAAAAATATAAACTTGTACGAATGAAATCACTTACCAAGCCAAATTATCAAATCTCATAGGATGGAGAAATTACTTAAGGAAATATCTTAATACATATTAGCTTAACTATAATTTTTAGAAGTGCAAGACATGAAAACTCAAGGTCCTATAGAGCTTCAAAAGATAATTCAACACCATCAATATGTTTTTCAAGAATCCAAGGTTCTACCTCTAATTAGATACCAAGATCATTCCATTGAATTAATACTAGGAAGTATTCCACCTAATATTAGACCTTATCACCATCCATATGAATAAAAGTCGAAAAATAAAAAATGGTCAAGGAAATATTGGATTTATGGATTATTTGTCCTAGAAAAAGTGTATATTCATCTCTAGTGCTTATAGTTAAAAATAAGGTTGAATAATGGAGAATGTTCCTAGATTACAAGGAGCTCAACAAAATCATTTTCAAAAATAAGTTTTCTATTCTTATTGATGAATTATTAAATGAATTAAATCATGAATAATTTTTAACAAATTAAATCCAACTAAAGGAGGGGGATGTACATAATACTTCCTTTCAAACACACAACGATCATTATGATTTTTTAGTTATATTTGGTCTCACTAGTTCTCCATTAGCTTTTCAAAACCTAATGAATTCAATGTTCTACCCATTTCTTTTGAAAATTGTGTTGGAATTCTTTAATAACATCCTCATCTATAGTCAAATATGAGAAGAAAATTTGCAACATATAGAGAATGTATTACACATATGGTAAGATAATCAACTTTATGCAAAAAATCCAAATGTGTTGTTAGGGTTAAATAAGTGAAAAAATTAAGATATGTGATATCACATGAAGGTGCTAAATTGGAATATAAGAAGATAATAATATTAAAACAGTGGTCAAAACCTAGAATTATCAAAGATTTAATAGGATTCTTAGGTATATTATAATATTATAGAAAACTTGTTCACAACTATATGTGCATAGTAGTACCCTTAGCTACATTGTTGAAGGATTATTTTTCACGATCAAAGTGAGCTACCCAAGAATTTCAATGGCTAAAAGAAGCTCTTAATTTCACTCATGTGTTAGCTACCCTGAAATTCTCTAAGACATTTATTGTAGAATGCAATTATTTTGGGCATGACAATGGGGCAGTAGTAATGCAAGAAGGGTGGTGTTGGTACTTGAGAGTCAACAATTTGAAGGAAATAATTTGGGAAGGCCCACATATGAGAAAGAATTGATAGCTATAATTTATGCATTCAAATAATGACACCAATATCTAATGGGGAGAAATTTCAAGTTCAAGCTAGATTGGGCAAGTATTTTTTGGGACTAGTTATTGTCTATAGAGGAGCAACAAAAATGGGTCACCAAGATGTAATAGTATGAGTGGCAATTATTTATAAAATACATGGATAGTGTTATTGTTGATGACCTTTCTTGATAGGAAATAGAGGAAACAAAAATTTGTGTTATTTCTTTATTGTAACATGAATGTGTAAAATTTTGCATGAAAAGTGACAATGTGATCCTCTAGCAAAGAAACTCATTCAACAACTTCAACATGACCCATCTTCTTTGGATAAGTTTTCTTAAAAGGTAGAAAATCCTTATGGGACAAATATAGGATGTTGTTTGGCAAAATCATCTCTTAAAATCTAGTATATTTTCTCAAATACATGAATCACCAATAAAACATTCAAGGTCCTTAAATACCTATCACCTTATAAAGATAAATTTATTTTAGGAAGATCTTAAGCGGGATGTCAAGAAATTTGTAGTTGAATGTTTGATATAATAAAAAAATAAAGGTGAAATAGAAAAAAACCCTGGGCCTCTTGCAATTATTAGGGATACAAACACAACATTTGGAGGAAATATTGATGTACTTCTTACCAAATTATAAAAATTGAATAACCTTGATGTGATTTTGGTTGTTTGGATAGAACCACTAAGTATCCATATTTTTGTGGACTCTCTCATCCATCTCAAGCTAGTATTATGGCATTAGTATTCATGGAAAAGGTTAAAAGATCTGTGGTATTCGTAAAATATTTGTGAGTGATTATTACCCTATCTTCACTATTATATTTTAGAAAAAAAATTGCACCATGGATCACAAAACTAGCACATATCTCATCTTATCATCCACAACTAAATGGCCAAATAGAAATTTTGAATTAATGTTTGAAAGGATATCTACACCACTTTTCCTCTAATAAAAAAGCATAATGATTCAAATGGATTTCATTGGTACAGTGGTGGTATAACACATAATTTCACACATCAACAAAGATGACTCCATTTGAGGCTTTTTATGAATTCCACTATCATATACTAATTTATAGGATCATCCCAAAACTTGTTTTGTAGAGGATAATATTCAAAACCAACAGGAAAGAGTTTAACCCCTTGGAAATAATTTTATTATGGATCAAAATAGGATGGAACAAAAAGTAGATCAACATTGTAGTGAGAGGAATTTTGAGGAAGGAGATTCAACATTCCTTCAGTTGTAACCTTATAGAAAATGAAGTTAATTGTGACCAAATATATGAAATATATGACATTTAAGGATTTTGTAAGATGTGTAAGAGGAGTTACATGCTATTCCAAATGAGTGACCATGACCATATGGGTGTTGATTTTTTTCCCATGGCTCATGCTTTTGACTCATGGTTTTAGATACCAATTGATGATTAATCCCCAAATTTTCTATATATTAGAGACAAGGGATAGTGAACTATTTGGTTATTTGAAATCATTAGTATACAACCATTCTACTATAGAGAGCTAAATGAATTATATTATTACACTTCATCTTTGGATAATAATGCAATCTTGGGTCTCTTTGGTGTGGAGTTTTAATTACAAGGGTTTCTCTATGCATATCTAGTTTAACAGTTTATATTTTATGATTTTGTTGATTTTTTATATTTTTTTATCCATTATATATATTTATATTATATTAATCTCATTATAATTGGATTAAACTCTATATTGTTCATTATTTCTATTGTGTTGTTTTATGTTGCATTTTTAACATTTGGTATTATAGACTAGATTGTAGAAGGGGATGACTTGTAGTGTTGTTGGATTTGTTGTGGTTGCAATGGGAGTATTGTGTTAGTGCTTTTATAGATTCAAGTGTGGTTAGAGAAGCCATGGAAAGAATATTGTGATTAGAGATTGAAAATTTCAATAGATCTAATTACAAGTTATGAGAACCAAAAATAGAGGATCTCTTGAATGAGAAATATTACTGGAGAGTTGTGAAATAGAAGTATAAGACTAAAAATATGTTTGATGAAAATTGGATAAATATTTTCAAAAGGATCGAGTACAAATATGAATACCTCTTTGATTCATCCCTTCTAAATATATTCAAGTAAAATACTAGCCATTCTATATAAAACAAATGGTGATATTTATCAAATAAATATTCTACTAAACAAGTTTTGTATTACTCTAATTTTGGATCAACTAGGAAGTGTTGATGTTAAGTAAGATAAGGATAAATGTATGTTACTAATATTTTCTCTTTATAAATACTAGAAGAATCTAATAGTTGTAATTATTTGTTTTCTTGTATATCCTAAGATGGATGGTGTTGTTGCTATTTTTTTCAAGAAATCCATGGATGAGGGTTTCAAGGATGCTCTAAATTTACAAGATAGACCCAAGGAAGTGGTGGTAATAAAAAGGGACAAGGATAGTTCCTATTAAGAGTAGAGTAAAATGTTGGAATTGTGGTAAATGGAGACATGTAAAGAAGGAATAGAAAATAGTAAAAGCCCTTCTGCAAATTTCTCTAATGATAATAAATCTTTCAATGATGAAAATTATTCTTGACTATTTATGCTAAAATTGCTAGAAATGACTCATGGCTTGTTAACTTAGGTGTTTCATATCACATAAATCCTTATTAAAGTGGTTCTCTACATATAAATACTATTATAGCAGTGATGTATTCCTTTACAACAACAAAAACATAATTTAGTGTTGGTAAAGAGAAGATAATATGTGTTTAGTGATATGAGTTAAATCTTTAATTGTATTGTAAATTCTAGGAATACCACAAAATTTACTTTGTTGGAGTGCAAGTGGTTGCAGGTTGGCAAAAGTTAATTTGGTGATAGTTAAAGGATCCCAATGTGTGACTTTGTTTAAGCTTGATACATATACATATTATAACTCCAACTATATAACTAAAAAATCATATTCATGTATGTTGTGGCAACATACGATGAGTCGCACTAGTGAAAAATGGATTAAGACCATTTTTAATAAAAGTATGATGGATGGCTTATCTAGTAATTCTATAGATTTTATTTTTTTGTACAACTTTGTGTTTGGTAAAATATATTAAAGTTTATTTCTAGTAGCACTAGAGGAATATAATTAAAAAAGGTAATTCATAGTTATGTCTTTGGATTTGTGGATGTTGCTTCTATTGAAAAATCTATTTATTATATTTTCTTCATCAATGACTACTCACATTGTACTTGAATTTGTTTTTTGAAGCATAAATCATTTTTTTTGACAAGTTTAAGAATGTTAATTTTCTTGTGAAAATAGATATTTAAAAAAATATATTAATGTTAGATAATTGAAGGAAATATTTAGACATAAAAGTATTATAAATCATAGAATAACTTTGTATATACCACAACAAAATGGCACCACTATGAGGATGAATAAGATGTTACTATAAATAGAAACATTATCATACCTAGTTAGTTAGACACCTTTCTAGGATTGATCTATTTACACCTAGGTTTCTTTTTTCTTTTTGTCTCACTTCATATGGTTAAGAAATGTGTCCTCATGACTTGAGACACCTATTAACACTTGCTCACACACTTGTCAAGTGAGCTCACAAGTGTTCCATCTTTGGATGGTTAGTTAGACTTCAACCCTACCTTCCTACCTCCTCAACCTTGCCTATATATGCAACGTTTGATCATTGTATTTACACACTCTTCATATTGTATTGATCTATACTATTTTTCTTATTTTTTCACTTGTGGAAGTTTGTTTTGAGCTCTCTGATCTTGACATTCTCCAACATATGACATTGATGGACAAAGATAGAAGCATGTTGAGTAGTGCTTGATGAGATTATTCCTTTTGGGTTGAGCTTATAAGTACTACTTTTTATTTTATTAATATCCCACCATGTTCTACTTTGGTTGATAAAATACCATATGAAGTGCAGACGACTAAGAAACCCTATTTTTTGTACATCAGTGTATTTGGCTATGAGGATTTTGTTCATTTGTCTAAAGAAAAATTATCTAAGGGGTTTCAAAACTAATGCATGTATTTTTATTGGTTATGGTGTTATTACTAAGGATTATAAGCTTTGTAATCCAAGAAATTTGAAAATGGTATAGTCTAGAGATGTGATTTTAATGAAACTTAAAGTTAAGCCTAGTTAAATATAACCAAAATAAAAGGAAAAATAAAACCATGCATTTTGAAATGAAGATAAATAAGTGGAAGAACAATGAGCTAAAGAAAAAGGATGTAGAGGAATAAGAAGCCTTATTGTATGGTCCCATGGGGGGGCTTGGGCTTCTATTTTTATGGATCAAGCGGTCCCATGAAGAAGAAAAAATTGTGCTAAGGGATTAATTAAAATATTTTTCAGAAAAATAGGAGCCCCTACCTTTTAGAAATGAATATTTTAGCGGTGAAATTGAGGTGGGGCTAAAAATTGCCCCTACAGCTTAGGAATTTTTTAGAAAGTTTTTTTGCCACTTGTCTATCACTTAAAATTTTAAATTCCTAAAAAAAAAAAATCTGAGATAATTTTTATTTATTTATTATTTTTTTACCAAAAATACTCCAGTTCGATCATTAAATTTTGGAGCTCAAAATTTTAAGCTGAATTGTAAAATTGAATTCATGGGACCACTAGCCTTAAAATATTCCTAAAAAATCTAAGCAGCACCCACTAAATTTTTTTAGGAAGCCCCCCTCCAAGGGACCATACCCTTAGATTGAGAGATTTTAAAGGATGAACATTAAGAAATTCTTAATACACCCTTGTATAGGTCCACAAGGTAATAAAACCATTTGATGAGTATATCCCATTTGATTTTTGTTGTGTATTTTTTTTATCTTATATTAAAAAGAACCTAGATTTGTGAAGGAAGCTCTTTCTTTGAAGAAGAATGAGTCTTGTATGGAGGCCATGTAGGATGAGATGACGACCTTGGATAGATGTGAGACTTGGAATCTAGTTGAGCTACATGAGGGAAGAAAACTCATTTTTTGCAAGTGGGTGTCGAAGAAAACATTTATAGTAGATGGATAGTTGGAAAGCTACAAATGAGACTAGTGACAAAAGGGAGTTACTCATAGGTAGACATAATTGACTTTGATGAAATTTTCTCTTCTATTGTAAAACTAACTTATGATATATTCCTACTTTCTATCGCTTCTACTTATGATCTAGAAGTAGGGGAAAAGGATGTTAAAATTAATTTATTACAAGAGGGTCTTGAGAAATAAGTTTATATAAAACAACCTGATGGTTTTATGGTAAACAAGCAGTATTTTCAATTTGAAATGGTCATTATACAGTCTAAAACAATCACTACTTATGTGGTATTGGAATTTCAATGCTTTTGCATTGGACCTTGTGTTTGTTAGAAGTGAGTGTAATCATTGTGTTTATTTTAAATTAATTAATGACTAGTTGTTAATAATTGTCCTATATATTGTTGTCATGTTGCTCATTATTAATAGTTAGGAAGCAATTAAAGAGCTCAAAAATTAGTTGTTGAATGCCTTAGACATGAAGGATTTAGAGGCTATAAAGTACAAATTGGGTATGGATATTAGCAAGGATAAGGCTGGCATAAAGGTTTGGCTTAGTTAGCATAATTATATTAAAACTATTTTATAGAGTTTCATGATGTGTGACTATAATCCAATTAAGATTCCTATAACTAATAGTACTAAATTATCACTGGATTAGTTTATTAAGTGAGATAGTGATTTGGAATATATATTTAATGTTTCCTATGCTAGTGTGATAGGAAGCCTAATTTATACTATGGTTTGTAAAAGGATAAAAATTAAACCCTAGTGTGAGTTCTTAGCATGCTTATGCCTAACCTTGGTAGAGAGTATTGGACCATGTGAAAAGAGTTTTTAAATATTTTTGAGGGACTTTTGACCATAAAATTTGTTTTAATAAAAATGTTGATGTGAGTAAGGTGTTTGATATATAAGGCTTTGTTGATTCAAATTAGGAAAGTAATTTGGACAACATGAGGTCCACTAGTAGTATTCACTCTATTTGGAGGAGTTATTATTTGGATGGTTATTCAACAACCTATAGTTGTATTTCCACTAAAGAAGTAGAGTACATGGCTATGACACATCCTTGTATAGAGATAGTGTTGTTTCAATTTTTTTTTTAAGTATTAGCTTTGAGTGTAGACAAGCCAAAGTTGGATGTGATTTATTTGGTAAAGAACCTAACATTCCATACTTGTACAAATCTTATAGATATTCAATATCTCTTTGTCCATGAGATGGTTGAAGTTGGTAGAGTCATTATATAAAAGGTTGATACGTTGGTTAATGTTGTAGATTCTTTCATTAAGCCAATGAACACAAATAAGTTCAATTGGTGTAAAGAGGTCATGAGCCTTGCCTCTTTTAGAACTTGATTTACTTTTTAGTTTCCTATCATGTCTTGTAATTATAAATTAATTTTGTAGATGATCAATAATGCTTAGTTTTCAAATATCATAGAATGGAACCAAGTTGGATACCCATGTGAGGGAGGGGGTTTATTTATTCTATTTATTATTTGTGATACATGAGAAATATTTTGCAAAAAGGTATTTGATAGGGAGGTTACAAAAATTCTATCAAGATTTAAATTTGTAAATGTAGACACCTGAAAATGTCCTAAGTATATCATACACTTTGATTTCACTTATTAACACCATTTTATCTCATGATTCACCTAATTCCTCTATTTAATTAAAGAATGTCCAATTATTTAGTTAAATTCACTTTATTCTCCCATTAATTGAATAATTAAGGTTCTTTGACTAATTCATCATAATTCATCATTTTCTCCCCTTTTGATTAAATAATGCAATATTATTTAGTTAAATGCTAATAATCCCACTTGATTAAATAATTCACAATTATTTAATTAAATTTCTTAATTCTTCCAACTTGCACAATTAAATGATTTTCATGAATTATTTAATTAACTAATTTTTCTCCAATCCTCCAACTTGCACAAAGAATATTCTACATGGAATATTCTCTTTTTAAATTTGAATTCTTCCCTCCAACTCAAAATATCTCCAACAGAATTCCTAAAATTGAGGGATATTGTTGAGTCTCATGGATTATGGACCATTTATCTAATCCTTGATCCATTCCCTATGGACTATCAACCACTTGATTAATCTTTGATCCACACTCACCTCCTAGATCTTCTCTCATCCATTGATTACCATTTTCAATCCCCACCATTGATCATAATTCCTGAAATCTATAATACCAAGTCCTTGTCATATCAATTCATTCACAATCCTCATAGAAAAGTTACTCTCTAGGATTTCATACTCAAATCTTGAGCATTATAGAGCATCTTTTGGGAATCAACCCTCATCAACATTCAAATCATTTTTTTGTAACAATGGATAATACATAAAATTGAGCAATCCACATCCATCTCACACTTATGTTGGTATGTGGTGACTAATCATGCTAAACTTTACACTCTTTAGTATTGTACACTCTTCATGTATCCTTGCTAGGGTCCGAGGTCTGAGGTTGAGCGGGGGTTCGGGGGGGGCAGCCCCCGAGAAATTTTTTTTTACCTTTTTCGCTTTATCACCGAAAAAGAAAAAAAGTTGACTTTGTAAACCCTAATTTCTAGAAGCTTCTAAAAGCTTGTTATAATTTATTGTGTTGTCTTGTTTCTGCTATAATTTACTAAGTGTTTTATTTCTCTATTTTATTGATCAAATTTGCATTTAACTTGTTAGATATTTGCCTTCTAACCCTAACAACTTATGCATCAATCCACAATGGGATTGAGAAGTTTGCATCATTAATTAGGTTAGGTTCAATTGCTTTGAATTTTATTTTTAATGTTTTGAATTGAGTATGTTGGTGTTGTTAATTGTATTTCATTGGAGCATGTCTTTCATTGATCAATATCTTCTTTAATTTTCTTTATTTTGATGTTATTTGATCAATTGAGCTAACATACTTACTTTTTGGAATGCTCAGTGGGACCCACGTTTCTATCTAATCATTTTTTATTGAGATTTGCCAGATTTGTAGGTTTCAGGGGCAGTACAACACCTTTGTTAAAGGTCCTCACTTATTTTAGAGGTCTACGCTTCTATCACCTAACAGAGGGGTGCTTTTGTACATCCTACAACACTTTTGTTTGCATCCTACAGTGCTTATGTACATTTTGGGGCGGTTTTACAATAGAGGGGCACTTTTGCAGAAGCAGGGACTTTTGCAGAAGAGGGACGCTTTTGTCTTTTCCTTAAAGGGGTGTCTTTGCAAAACTAGCGCACCTTTATCACAGAGCGGCAATTTTGTCAATAGAGCCTCGCTTTTGTCTTTTCCACAAAGGGGTGTCTTTGCAAAACTAGTGCGCCTTTATCACAAAGCAACAATTTTTTCAATAGAGCCTTGCTTTTGTAGATTCCTAGCGCTTTTGTCTAATAGTGCAACACTTGTTAATTCTATTAATGAGCTAATTTGCAGGGTTTAATCCTAATTTGATGTCCAATCTTTAGCTAATCCTAACAACTTCTTGTTTCTTGAGTTTACCTAACCATTTTGCAACATGTGGTATTTGGAAGAAAGAATACACTAACGTTTATTTTGTAGGGTTAATCTAGGACTCACCTTTGATTTAATGCACATAAAATGAATTAACATTTTAATTTAGTGCTCTAAAATTGAACAAAAAATCCTAATTTGATTTTGTACTTTAAAATGAATTCATTTTCCCTTAGTGCACTAAAATTGAACAATACAACATGAACACTTCATTTTGGTGTAATAAAATTAAACAAAACAACTTGCACACTTTCAATTCAATGTTTAAATATAAATCACACATTTCAATCATTGGCATACCTAAAATTAACATATGTGTTGTCTTTCATGCTTGGTAAGCTAGAAGTACGTATCCTCTCCCCTTGTGCTTTGTATGATCTAGGGTGATGATAAATACTACTAGTTTATATTTTTTTCTTTTAAACACTGAAGGATTTTTCCATGTATCCACTCCCCTTGCACCACGTCAATCTTGGGTGATGAGAAATAACAACACTAATCCTTCATTTATTGTTAGGAGGCTTGCCTAGGGATTTCATCACTCTAGGGTTTGACGTCAAGAATGTTTTTTTTTGATGGGCTATATAAAAGGGGCGAGAGCAAAAATTATAGTTATATCCACCCATGTACCTACTAGGCGTTCCTATGTGGTCTCGGGTGATTCCAAACACAAGGAGGTGATATTTCAATATCACACTTGTGTAGGTAGTGGTGTTCATAGAGTTCTACCCACTAGGATCCTTGTATTTAGTAGCCTAAATATCATTTGTATATCGTTGACTTATTAAGGTGCAATGGGATAGCATCGTCTCATAAAGTTACTATGTATCGACGCTTGTTGAGGCAACATTAACTCCTTGCAAGGAAATTCTTCTTCCAAGGTAAGAGGTGTTCATGTACATGAGCATACTTTACTTGTCCATTCAAGGGAGGGTATTTTATAAGTGAGCCCAATATAAGAAGATAAACTTGATCTACCACTACAACTAGGATTATTTTTATGGAATTTTTTATCGCGAATACCATTGTGATACCAATTAGTGCGGTCTTGTGGAAGAAGAACACACGAAAAGTATCTAAAACACCAATTGAGTCAGCTTACATGTTGTTTACTATTTTTTACAATATCAAAATTTTCAAATACCTAGGTCAATTTACACATCAAAGATCCTTTGACAAACTGTTGTCATTGTGCAAACCAATGCTTTTATTTTTTATTAAAATGATGCATTTGTTTGCATATCGGTGCCTTTGCACATCTCGACATGTTTGTCAAGGAAAATAAACATCTATAGAGCAACGCCTTTGTTCAAACAATCTAATGCTTCTATTGAATATTGGTGCCTTTGCAAATACTATGACACTTTTATAGTAAATAATCTGATGCCTTTTCAAAACAAAAAACAAACAAAATCCTTGTTCAGTATCATTTTGGGCTTGTTAAAACACTTTTTAGGTTGTCATTAGGATCAACTAGATTTCAAACAACAAATCATCAACTTCATGATCAAAACAATCCATGTCAAATAATGACTTAATATTTTGACATAGATCATTTAGACAAATTTTTCATCCTATCACCTAGTTTGGCTTCATGCTTGAAAACAATCTCTTCTTGAGTATTTTGTTGAGTTAGCATGAAAAAACTTGCTTTGGAGTCATAAATCTACTTCCAAGGTTTGTAAGTTGATTATGATCTTCAAACATACCTAAAGGTCTATTCTAAACATTGTCAAAATTGAAAGTTCCATATCCTCCATCCATTCAAACATAATCATTCAACATTGCTCCTGAACTTATCAAAGTGTCATTATTAGCAAAATTTGAAGCAACCAAAACATTTCAACAAGATCAAAATAATTTACATCCAACATCTCCTAGGGTAGATACAACTTGTATGGTCATAACTAGGTCTCAACACAAAAGAACATGGAAACAAACCCTAGTTACCCTAACATACCTACCATTACAAGTGCAAATATAAGTGTTTCAAATGCTCCTACCAACATATGTGTTAGTGATCTACCTTTTTGGATCCCACAAACAAATTCTCAAGGGTATGAACTTCCTCCATAAAAAAAATCAAAAATGTCAACTCAACCATCTCAAGTTGAAATAGTTCACATAGAGGACATTACCAATAAGACCCATGACTTCACTCCTGAAGAAGTATTAGAAATGAAACAAGACCAATCTTTTGTCAAAGTGGTAGAGGCGATGATAATTCAAGGCCCCAATCAATACATATTGATAGTTGCACAACAAGGTGCTAAACTTCTCGCTAATTTTGATGTAAATCAACTTAGAGAACAACTAACAATATCAAATGTTGGAAAAAATAAAATTTAACAAGGGAATGACCCCTTAGTGCATGTCATTATTGAACAAGTACCTAAACCATCTTGAAACATACTAGGTCAATCCATGGTCACTTCTCAAGGGATAGATCAAACAAATTTCACAAATCAATACATCAATGTCTTGTACAATACTCAAAATATAAGGAACTACACAAATTTAGGTGCTCAAAAAAATGACATTCCACCAACATTCAATGCTCAAAACACCAACATCCCACCTACATTCAATACTCAAAACATGAACATGGAAAACTATGGGATGAATCTGTCTTCATAAAACATACACACAAATGCCCCTAGTACTCAACAACCCCAAAATCATCAACATCCAATACCACAAAATCAAACAAATCATCAAAATCAAATCCCTCAACAACATCAAATTTCCCAACATCAAAATCAAATCCCTCAACAAACATAACAACATCAACCACGACATCAAAATAAACAAAATATCCAACATCAACAATACACTACCTTACAACAATTACATCAACAACTATAACATCAATAGTAACAACTTGCTCAACAACAATGATGTCACAACAAAATCTTCACCAATCTTCACACATCACTTTTCAACAACCGAATCCATCACAACAAAATATTGTCCCTCAAAATCAATATGGATCTCATAATGCATCCCCCCAACTTCAAGGTAATCCTCAATATCAAAATGGTTCAATACCTCAAGGAAATTCTCAATATCAAAATGGTATCATACTTAGTGGTGTGTTAGCATTGACATTGGCATTTTCTTGCTTCACCTTGTTCACGGGAGTTGATCTTAGTGTAGCATTAGCATTACATATTGTGGCACCTTATCAAAGTTATCAGGGAGTATAACTCTTGATATGGTTGGGCACCTTATAGACCTAGTGTGTATTTCTCATTTTTCCACCATTATGGGTACACCTTGTAGACCTAGTGTGTTTTCCATCCTGTCTTGGGGGCTCACCTAGTGGATATCGGACTCTACTAGCATGTGTGCCTTCCAATTTAGGATTCACCTAGCAAATGTTGGACTTTTCTATTGTGTGAGTCATGAATGCCTTTTGTATGGTCCTAGCATATTACAACTTGTTAGTCCATACCCTCTTTTGCATTTCATGGTGGCATGTATGTTGGTGTATTTTTTCTTGTCGCATGTCAAACATGTGTGTGTTCCCTTGTGCTTATGTTGGTTTTCCATGGGGTCTTAGATCCTAGGGGCTTGATCCTTAGTCATTCATTCCCTCAAAATTTTGTATAATCAAACCCCTCTTGACATGTTTTCTCTACTTTAGTGTGAATTTGAGCATAAATTCATACTCACACTAAAGTGGGGGCTAAATGTAGTGTAGAAAATTGTATACCTTAATAATTTCACATTATGTTTTTCCCACCCTAAATTGTTAGGCATAATTTTTACCATTTTTCGAAGGAAAAACATTAAACAAATGCATCCAATCATTAAATTGTCCCTGACTTTGAGTGTGCTGAAATTTGGGTTAGGACCTAATCGCCCATGGGCAACTGAATGGCCCTTCTTAGTCGAGACCCAAATTCAAATATGTTATTGGCAATATTTTAGCATCCAAAATTCAAATATGAAATGTTGACTTTTAGAATCTATTTTTTCGAGAAATTGAATAAACACCTATAAATACCTAGTTATTTATCATTTGAAATATAACAAGAGATATCTAGCACTAAGACATACATTTGAGTAAATACTATTGTCAAGAGAAACATTATCAAAGTTGATTGCAGCAATTCAAGATCCAACATAATGTCAAATTATGTATGTTCATGTTCATGTTTTTGTGAAGGCTAACATTGTTATAGGTCTCCAAGTAGTTAAGCATTCAAGAAAATCTATCAAGCAAGATCCAAATCCTTGAATTGATGTGCATGACTTTAGTCCTCCAAGAAATCCATTGAAGGGTGGTGAGTTGCGACATTTTGTTCATTAATCACTTCCTTCCTTTCCATTAAGGTTTTATCATTGGCATTGTCATTGTGGAAGTGGGAATACTTACACAGGGTTTGATTGAGGCAAGCCCCTATATGGCACATCTTCTCTCTTTATGAATGTGTAGGTTACAAGTCTGAAGAAGATTGAAGAGAGTTTGAAGATCCATTTTGCATTGTTGCATTTTTTGTCATCAACCTTGTCAAGACAAAGAAACTCAATTTATAGGATTTAATCGCATTCTGATAGTGGGACAAGTGGAAAATAGAAGCTCAAACCCAATGCTAGAGGATCCCAAAAATTGAGGAAGACACCCTAACAAAGACACATCAATCTGCACTTTTCAAATCCACTTGCAGAGTTCTATTTTTGTTTATTTATCTTCAAGAAATTGCATTTATCATATTAGTAATTTAGTCTAATTAGGGCAATTGATCCAAATCATTTCCAATCCACTCTCATCCTCAAAAAGATGCAGATCTAGATCTAATTGAATCACCTAGGAGGTTGTAAGTCAATCTATGCACATTATTGATTTGCATCCTAATGAAATTATAAAAATGATGGCCCCCAATTGACCTTAAGTTTTAGATATTAAATTTAAGGTCACCACATTTTTATGTTGAACACTAACATCATTAAGTGCAAATAAATCACATTAAATTTTTAAATAACTCACATAGTCATATAATTGAAAGTATCATTAAGATAGATCACAACTTGGTCATTCATGAAATACACATCTTTCTTACTTAATATCCTTGGACAATGTTAACTATTCATCACCTTGGAGTAAAGCTACAAATAACTATATTAAGCTAGGGTAACTAAACAAGATTTGATAGTATGGAACCACCATTGGTGACTAGAAGATCTTAGAAAGCATCTGGTATCATGGGAAAATTGGAAGGAAAGGGTTCAAAAACCATTATTTCATTGTTGTATATTATTAGAAAAATATAATTTGAAGAACATTTGAGTCCTCACATCAATTTGAAATTGAATTATTGAACCTCCTTAGTGGACACATTCTAGACGAGCCACATAAGTGGTGTTGATATTATTTATGCTTTTATGTGTTTTAACGTAGGAGTTAAGCACATGTGCTATCTTGTATGCTCCTTAAAATCTTATGATGGTTGAAATGAACTTAGAGCATCTTTCCTTTGAGTTTTAAAATGAATTCAAGTTTAGATGACTTGCAATTTAACATTGAAACCACTAAGTTCTTCTCTTGTCCCTTAGTGTGCTCAATCATCTAGTTATGCCTCATTTGGAGGTTGTTTAAGGTCCTTTGTGTGGTCTTGGTGTGGATGGAAGGTGTGGGACACTTTCCCATTCACCCCTTGCATATTTGGTCATGTGTCGGAGCCTCTTGAGTGTTCCCCAACCCTTGGGGATGTTCTCCCTTATGAGATAGTGTGGTGTGAGATCAAGTGTCTAAGACCACGTTGGTCACAACTAATTTTATCATTTTTGAATTCATCACATTGTTTTTCTTTCCTTTTATTCCTTGGTTATTTTGTTTGTGTTGGAGACCAAAATTGAGCTTTGGATTGTTCACTAGTTAGGACACCAATCCTAGAATCAAGACTAAAACACTAGAAAAGACAACAATGTGTCTCGGTGACTTTGGCACCAAATTAGGACACTAGCACCATTCCTAGACACCTATGCCAATGTAGGACACGTGTACTCGCGCTAGTGTCCCATCGAGGTGATAATGACCTCTACGAGCATTGTACTCCTCTAGCACACTGTTGTCGCTCCATTCATTGAACAACGAGTACTTTCAGACTTTTTTTGGGAAAACTTTGTGAATAGAAGTTGCTCCCCATGGTCTTGTCATTATTGGGAATTTATGTCAACATTTGTATTGGTAAATGTGCCCTTACACAAATTCAACCAATGTCACATCATGTGTTAAGGAGCATGTTTCCCCTAGGGTTGTCAAGATTTGTAAGGCTCTAACCCATGTGTTAAGAGGCCCCTTGTTGGTATAAATTCATCTTGGGAATTTGGTTGTTGGTTTTGTGTTGTATGTCTTTCGCTTGTGTTGCATTACTTAGGCAACATTGATGTCTTGTTCAGTGTGACATTGTTGTTGCATTCATGTTGTGATAATGATTTTTTTTTAAATGTGATTTTACCAAGCTAATGTCTTGTGGGTCCTTGGTGGGGCAGTACATAAAACATTGAAGATTGTTCTTGATCTATACAAAGGAAGAGTCATTGTTGACGAGATAAGAGAGAAAGTCTTCTTCCTTGTCTAAGTATTTGAAGGCAACAAGCATGGGTTTTCCAAGGCAGCCACATCGACAACATCAATGATATTTTAAGGCAACAAACATATGCTTCCAAAGTTGCATGTCAACAATACTAAACATCAAAGCATGCAACCCTTATTCCTTGATTTTACAAATCAACCGTTCTTGGGCAAGTTCATATCCCTCATGGGTTTGATTCAATATTATCTTACCTTCCAATATTATTTTAGTACCATCTAGTCAAGTGCTTTAAGCAACATGTCAAAACACATGAATCATGGAGGGGTTATCACATTACTTTCTCCAAATCTAGCCTCGTATGTTGGTTCAAGTTCCAACCCCACAGATTGAAATGTCTAAACACTTTTTGATTTTGAGCATCGTTCTCTCAATATAGCCAACGTTTATGCATGAAATGTTATATGTAAGCTAGTGGCATTTTAGCAATGGCTAGTAGACTAACTTTTTAATGCACATTAGGTTGTTTGTGGGTATTTCAACATAATTGAATTCATGGAAGTCAATGACAAACCACTTCCCATGAGAACATTTTAGAAGCACAAAACAAAGAGGGCTTTTTAATACCAATGACTATAGCTAACCATACTCATCCAAAGACAGAGCATAGAGAGAGCACTAAAACAACTTGATCAATTCATATTAGCAATCTCTTTTTTTTCTACATGACGATCATCTATTGTGTTATTGTTGAAAATGCACTTTCTAATTACCCCCCATAGTTTTAATTATGTTTGAAATGATGTATATAAGCTAGTGGCACTCTACAATAGCTTGTTTGCTAGCTTAATAATGTACATTAGGTCCTTTGTAGGCATTTCAACATGATCGGATCCATGGTAAATTGACATATCACTTCCCATGAGAGACACCATTCTATGTGCACAAAACAAATCACTTTGTGAGTTCAATTTTTAATTTATTTTTAATTATGTTTGAAATGATGTATATAAGCTAGTGGCACTCTACAATAGCTTGTTTACTAACTTAATAATGTGCATTGGGTCCTTTGTAGGCATTTCAACATGATCAGATCCACGGTAGATTGACAAATCACTTCCCATGAGAGACACCGTTCTATGTGCACAAAACAAATCACTTTGTGAGTTCAATTTTTAATTATGTTTGAAATGATGTATACAAGCTAGTGGCACTCTACAATAGCTTGTTTACTAACTTAATAATGTGCATTGGGTCCTTTGTAGGCATTTCAACATGATCAAATCCATGGTAGATTGGCAAATCACTTCCCATGAGAGACACTATTATATGTGCACAAAACAAATAGTTTTCATCCCAATAATTGTTGTTGACCACCCTCACCCAAAGATATGGCAAAGAAAAAGCACTTAAACAATTTGATCAAGCCATATTAGTTAAAGAGAATATACCTGATTTGATTGATTATCATACTCCTTAAGTTCATGCTATTTAATTACTTCCCTATACAATTTTCTACTAAATAGATCACTTTGTGTGTTTAAAGCTTAAAAAATCAATTTTACTTCAATAATCTCTAGCATGAATAGATAGTTGCTCATTACAAGCATATTTAGAACTTACTTCCACAACTTGCAAGAGCACATGGTTGATTTAGCAATGATTCACTTCTACTTGAGACTTTGCTACAATTTCTTAGGAGTTAAAGCAATCTCGATTTAATGATAATTTACAACTTCAAGAAAATTCTTTATGTCAAACTCAAGGTGAGCAAGGATGTGACAAGTGGAGCTAAGCTTCATGCTTATATACACTTCTTAAACATTGGAGGCTAGGTTTTCAAGCCCAACATGTTGCAAATACAAGTAGCACTAAAAAGGATGCAAATTCTCACCCCATAAAGCTCCCTTGCTCATTAGAAAGCTATTATAACAGCCCAAGCAAAGGAACACCTTAACCCAGTATCATAGTGTTGTGCCTTGTGAACTTACCAATGTCTAGAGATCAGTTTATGATTAACTCTTTTCTATAAAAAAAATTGCATGAAATATCAAATGGCTTGTGACAAAGCCCCTAATATCAATTACTTTCTTTGTAAATTCTATCAAACTATAGGTGACAATAGTGGCCCATATTTACACAATTTACCTTGAAGATATGAAAACATCAAATCTCATCGATAAAGGTAACAATAAGTTCATCCTCAAGGTTGGAGATACAAAGCTTATCACCAAAAATGTTAATAACTCTTGTAAATGTCTCGTACAAGATAATTACAAAGGCTCTTTGCCTTTGATAACAACTACTACCTTCACTTATGTGCCCTAAGCAAGCAACTATTTGTTGATTTTTATTGAATGGTATTTTTAGTGTTTGGGAGGGATTGAAATGGAGTTACACCTATTCTTAGAATGCCTTGCTCATTAAAATTGATTTTGAAAAAAGTATGATTATTAAATTGCATTTCATTCTATGCACGCTTCAAGCATTTTTATTTGATACAATTTTGTCAATATGTGCAAATAATTCAAAATAATGGGATTTTTTTTTATCAATTTGACCTTTTAAGGTCTTTTAGGCAACAATGTATGTTCTCTTGCATCTTCCATTTACATGCCTTTTTTATCTCCATTGTTGATTACATTTCCAAGGAGCATGTTAAGGGCATTTCATTGTCTAGATACTAGTCTAGGTAATTTTGTTATGGATTCCTTCTTCACATTCTTGGAGGATAAATCTTTCAAGAACAAGACTAGAATTTTTATGTATTTTCTATTTGGCCTTTGGGTCCAATACCAATTATGCTAACTGACCAAATGTGGGATAGGGAGTGAAATCAACCTCCCTCCCTCCCCATGGAAGAAAGTTAAGCATTATATAAACCCTTCACTCCCAAGGCTCAATAATTAGCTCTATAGAATTGGAAATGGATTTATAATGGAAATTTGTTCAAAATTCTTATGCATCCCTTTTGGCTTTTAACATCATACTCTCTAAACTAGGCAAACTATATTTGCTCAAAGAGTGGATAAAAGAAAGCCATGATATTACTATGTCACTCTCCTAAGAATGTTCCAAAAGTGCTCTAAAAAACTCTCAACTTGTATTTTTAATTATTCTTAAATTCAATTCAAAACTACTTGTGTTTTTTCATCCTAACTTGAAAGGAACTCAAGGGCTTCATAGAGTTTCATAAGATGTTTATTAAAAACCTAAATTCTTAGAGGACTTGAGTTTAATTGATATCTATCTCCAAGCAATTGTTTTATGTGCTAAATGGATCATCATGACCTTAGAAGGTGATAGAGCCTAAAATGTGTGCTTGAGGATTATGTGTCCATAGGAACTCCCTATGGTGGAGGTGCTTCACATGGCTTAAAATTCTAATTTGTTTTAATTGATCTAGTGCCAATTAAGATTAAAATAACAAAAACACATTTGCCTATTTTCATTGCTAAAGAAAACAAGCAAACAATCTAACCACCATAAAAGGAGATGTGAACTTAAAAATGGGCAAATGCACGAGTTATCCAACTAGAAGAAAAAATCAACAAAACACAATTGAGAGTTAAATCTTGAGTCCTAACCCACAAGACCACCGGATAACACCAAGACCACTGGATAACACCAAGATAGTACGCAAACATAATTCAAGAAGGTTTATATATATCCAAAAGTTTGAAGATTACAAGATGCCACACATTGCCACCAAATTAGGATTGAACATGTAAGATAGGAACCTAATTGTTTCTTTCTATTATTAACAACATAGTGAACCATACCCTAAACTCAAAGATTCCCTCCATGTGGATGACATCCCTACTTATTACTCAACAATTTCATTTCAAAACCTTTCCGACCCAACCCCTAGCCCTAACTCAAAGCCCCCATTCCCCTCGTGCTCTTTATACCTAAGAGGCCTAATTTTAATCATATTGAACTCGTTCACACCCAATTAGATACTGCATCCTCGAATAGATTTAAACCCCCTATTAATCATTTATCAACTAGAATTGTCATCAAACAAGAGAATGAATCCTCCTCCATCGGTATCACTTGTACGTGAGGTGAATCCGAGAAACTCTAGATATTTGATCTCACTCATTACTCTCTCTGGTTTGTGGCTTCTCATCTTTGTCGTAATCAGGATATAATATTTTTGGACAATTGTAGAATGGTAAGTGAATCCTTTCCTATAAATTTGGTAAAACAATGAATTTTCTATTTCATTCATAGTGATTAAATTGTAGAAGTCTTTGTGTACATTTTATACAGACTTAAGTCTGTTTTCTATTAAAATTGAAACTGACTAATCTATTTTCACAAATTTTAAGAAAAAAATAATATTGCCTAAGAACAACTTCAAATTACCCATGGTCTTGAATTTTAATAATATCATGGTCCAACCAACTTATGATTGGATCCCAGTTAGCTCAAATCTAGCTCTCAAAAGATCTACTATAACATATGGTTTAAATCCATTGGCATGTGTGCTGCTGTAGCTAGAAATCTTGGTGAGGACCATCAGCATAATAACAAGGTTTGGAAATTTCAGTGGGTTTAACGAGATGGACGGTTCCCTATATATCAGAATTTCAAAAGGGCTTGGAAAAATTCAAAGCGATATGACTACAAATTTATGGTATTTCATTGTTGACACATCACACTATCAGGCAAAAAATTAAAGAGTGGCACTCACCCGAGAATATCCCTAGCCAAGGCTCTCAAATTAGTAGGCTTCAAAATGGCAGTTTAAACAACTTCAATATGAATTTTTCAAGATGATATGATTCGTGGATACTAATATAATAAGCACTAGAGCATGATTCAATGCATTTGTTCTGATGGTTTTTGAAAGCATGTCGAGCAGAGAAGAAAATTTACTTGGTAAAAATGTGGGCCGATGTCACTGTCAATGAATGAAAGGCTTGGTCTACAGAAAAATTGGAAATTCAAGCAAAATCCTTTAGTTTATGTGTAGCCATGTTACCAGGAATAACAGTAGTATTTTCTGTTTCAAATAAAATAGGATCACTTAAAACATTCTTAAATGCATACGAATCTATAGTTTCTGAACCCTCAAATTTTAAAATTTTAGGGAATGAATGATATTTGTATTTAATCAGATAGTAATATCCATGATATGTAATGCTAAGATGAAAATATCAGCCAAAGCATTAACTTCAGAATTAAAATGTATCCAAAGACATGAAGGAATTATTTATTTCTTGCACTCGGCAAAATAGTTTAAATTCATAAATGATTAGGTAATGCATCCAAGTACCAGGATAATTGATGTTGTATGAAAGATAACAAGTCACTAACCATCAAGCACCTTTAGTTGATCATCATCATTCACCCGATTTCAAGTTGAATGCCTCATACACATGGGCACTTGAGGACGCCTTAGGCCTTTGGTTGAGAAATTCTGAGAGCACCTCAGAATTGCAAACACATTTGAGTGGTAATGTCTGAAGTGTAGGGATTGGTCTTTGCAAACTGTCCTCCATATCAAGTTTGTAGCTCCCTTGCAGCTCTTGTTGGGAGCTGGCTTGCGTAAAGACTAATTTTTAAGCAAAATGTTTTTCAGTTCAAAAACTTCCATACATGCCAACTATGAACAATATGAGAGTTTCATTCTAATTAGATTTTCCAATTTTGAATGGTAGATTTCACGGATTTTCACTATGGACACATATCTCTCAAAAATGGTTTCGTACCAGCAATGATCGTAACAGGAAAAATTGTAACCTGTGGTGACATTTTTAGTTTAAATATAACGGAACTTCAATGCATCAAGTGCATCCTAATTCATCTGTCATTTTTTAAGTGCTTAAGGTAGTAGACTTTGCAAATTAACGACTTGAAGCTAGTATCTATATATTGTTGACTACAAAAGGAAGCTCGGATTAGGCTGTGATCCACAAGGAGAGATGCTATGTAATGGTGTTGATATTATTTTTAGTTTAAACATAACGGAACTTCAATGCATCAAGTGCATCCTAATTCATCTGTCATTTTTTAAGTGCTTAAGGTAGTAGACTTTGCAAATTAACGACTTGAAGCTAGTATCTATATATTGTTGATTCCAAAAGGAAGCTCAGATTAGGCTGTGATCCACAAGGAGAGATGCTATGTAATGGTGTTGATATTATTGATGATAATTAGCATGTTTACCTCAAGACATGGGTGTATGGGCACGTTGACATGGATGAGAATACCAATCTGATTAGGGTGCTGAAGTAAATGAATAAGGATAGAGCTGTATCGTGTATGAATGAGTTACCAGAAACAGTGGGTACAGAGATACAGTCTACATTCCTGTAATGTAGCTTCCTCGTAAATATAATCAAGATGATTAAAATAATGATAGCAAAAGCTAATTCCGCCAAGAAAATTCTACAGTGGCAGTAACAAGTGTCATGTTATGAACATGTACATAAAAACCAAAACGCAGCCAACATATATTTAAAAATACATAAATAAAATAATACTTAAATGGTTCTAAGGAAATATAGAATAAGCAATGTAAATAAAATAAAATAATTCATAGAAAAAATCCCCTTCAACATGATTCTTAAACAGGACAAAGAAAAAATGAAGCTAAGCAAAAGGAGCGAAAAAAACAGACGAAGTGGCAACAAGGGCATAGAAGTAGGCAAAGAACTGAATAATGGAGGGAAGTCTACACTGGGTGAATGAATACTTGAGAACAAATCTGCAGACAAACAGCTGAGATAAGTGCAGAGCGGATGATTAACAAATTGTGGATAGGCTAGATATGGGGAGACCGTTAGAAGAGGCAGGCAAAAGGATTCCTGTAGCAGAATCTAATAAAGATACCAAAGATTTCAAGTTTGTTGTCTATAATATCAATGTCACTATCGATCCACAGATTCAGACTACACAAATCCCAGATTGCTTCCACAATTCAAGAGTGGATCACATGAAGAGGGATGCAATAATAGCAAAATTCATTGGTATTTGGCAGGCGATTGATAAGATAAAAGCTTAGATGGGGAGGTCTTGGGGTGATTGTCCCCATATGATATTAGTCTTTTGGCTCTGAAATTTTTACAAATAACTTTCCAGTCAAAGGAAAATTCTAAAAAGTGGGCCTTCATTTATGGGGATTTCTGGACTGTTCATGAGAGCATGGTCTCCAGGCTTGAACCCAATAAAGGAGTTGGTGACTATTACCCCAGTGTGTAACCGAGCATACAAGCTCCCTAATGAATTATGGCCAGACTATAGAATAATTGGTGATATGTTGGGGGAATATGTCTATAGCTCAACAGCCACTAAACAAAAGGAATTGCCTTCTTATGCAAAAATATGGGAGTGTTGACCTCAGAAAACCAATTGGACATTTGATGGAGCTTAATTCTTCGATTAGTAGGAGGATCCAGGTGCTTGATTATGAATGTTTGCCTATCAGATATTTCAAGTGCTAGCAGGTGGGGCATGCAGCAAGAAATTGCAGAGATTAAGGTTTGGTGGGAAAAACCAAAGGTGAATCAGATTTTAAATTTAATTCCAACTATTAATATTGGAAGGGATGATGAGCCTTCGATGAATAGTGTTGAGGGAGAAGTCCATAAGGAAAAGTACAGGAGAAGATTCATGGAGACATTGGAGAGGAGTGTTAGAACCTGGAGAAATCCTAAAGGTTAAGAAGGTGAGATAATTATGCAGGATAAGATGAACAATATGGTAGATTGTCTCTTGGAGGGAGAAGGCAATGAAGAGGAGCTGGATAAAGACACTTGTGAAAATAATGCAGGTTTGAAAGGTTATGAAAATAAGGCAGGTTTGAAAAACTGGAAGGTAGTGTGCAGGAAGAAGACCAGGCAAAGTTTCAAAAATCAGCAAGCCACATTGGTTACAATGCTTCAGATCTAGGGTTGGGAAGGACAAAAGATAAGAAGATGGGTGCAAGTAAGGTAGCGGCTATGGAGGAGCTAGAAAAAGATACCCAGGTTTCAATCAAAAAATTCTGCAATAATGGAGGTGAACACCTCCCTGCCTCCAAGAAGAAATGAAGGTGTTAAATTGAAACATTCAGGTGCTCAATGCTCCCAAGAAAAATCATTTGGTTGAACAGCTGGTAGAGTAACAGAGCCCAAACATTGTTTTTTTGCAAGAAACCAAGGTGAGTAAAGAGGATGTAATGGAATTTATGGAAAATGTTTGGATTTTAGGTGGATTGGCAATTAGTGTAAATGGGACAACAGGTGGTTTAGTGTCATTTTGGGGTAAGAGAATATTCTCTGATGTTTTACTCGGGGAACTTCATTTTGCAATGCATGGGAGTCTTATGGAGGTTCAGAGGGAAGTAACTTTCTTTGTTCAAATCTTTATGTTCTGTATAATAATGAGGCAAGAGAAGTTTTGTGGGGGAGGTAACCAGACGTGCTTCACAAAACTGAATTGGAAAATTGAAGGTGATCTGAATATAACATTAGGCCCTGAAGGAAAAAGAGGTATTCCTGCACTGGTTGCTGGTTCAATTTCATTTAGATCAGTGTGCTCAGATTTATCCCTGTGGGATATCCAACCAAGAGAGGGTTGGTTCACATCAAGTAACAGAAAAATGGTTGAAGATAGTATCAAGAGCAGATAAGATCAGTTCTTAATCAATTTGGATTGGGCCCTTGAGGCCATGGATGCATCTTCTAAGGTACTGCACTGTGAGACATCCAATCATTATCCAATAACCTTGGAGATGGTGGACAGTATTTGACCTGCTAGTTGCCCTTTTAAGTTGAGACTTATGTGGTTTGAGAATTAGGAATTCAAAGACCTTGTTAGGGGGTGGTGGGGTTATGAAATTAAAGGGGTGCAAGAGATATTCTCCAGAAGTTAGAACATGTCAAAAAGGAGGTTAAAGTGTGGAATAAGGAAAAGGTTAGTAATCTTTTTGAGAGCAAAGAGAAGATAGAGATGGGGTTGGGGTTGGCTAAATTTGAGGAAGAAATTGTGAGGCGGTTTGAGTGAATGCCTAAGGGAGAAGAAATTGAAGTGATGAAGGAGTTGAATTCTGTTCTTAGGCAGGAAGAGATGTAATGGCTTGAAATATCAAGGGTGAAATGGCCAAAGGAGGGAGATCACAACACTAAGTTCTTCCATGTTCCCACAAATATTAGACAGCAGGCTATTAAAATTGAGAGGATCACCCTGCCCACAGGAGATGAGATTGTGGAGATGGAGAATGTAAGAAATGAAGGGAAATGGTTCTTTCAGGACTTGTTGGGGTCGGTGTATGAAGAAGATTTGAATGGGCAGGAAACTCTTTTGAGTAATATTCCCTATATGATTACTCAGGATCAAAATGAGGCTCTAATGGCTCCAATCATGAGGGATGAAGTTAGGCTAAAGACATTCTCCTTGGGAGCTAAGAAAGTTTTGAGGCCTAATGGATTTCAGGCTGGTGTTTTTTTTCAAAGATTTAAGTACATTGTAGTTCTGGGTATTCTAGAGCTGGATGGGGAATGTAGGAAGAGAAGGCCGATGCTCCAGGGATGGAACTCGAACTTCTTGGCACTTATCCCCAAGGTGAAAAGTCCAATGCATTTTAACGAGTATAGGCCAATTGCCCTCTGTAACACTCTTTACAAGATTGTGACCAAGGTGATGGCTTTCAGATTCAAGAAAACATTAGATGGAATTATATTGGAGGAACAAAGAGGGTTTTTGGAAGGCAAACAGATCTTGGATGAGATTATAATAGTTCATGTTGCTATTAACTCAATCAAGCAAAGAAAGAAGAATGGAATGTTACTAAAAGTGGATATGAATAAGAAAATGACAAAGCGTCTTAGAGTTTTCTGATTAAGATTTTAAGGAAATTTAGTTTTTGTGAGAATTGGTGCAGATGGACCAATAGTTGTATTTCAATAGCATCCTTTTCAGTTTTGATGAATAGGTTGTCAACATATTTTTCCCTATGAATAGAAGAATTAGGTAGGGGTATCCTCTTTCCCACTTCTTCTTCCTAAACAAATGCTTAAATTTTGTTAAAAAAAATTGAAAGGGGAAGCAAGGTGTAGGATTCTTTTTGGATTGCAAATCTCTTCTAGATCAGATAGCATTACTCATTTACAATTTGTTGATGACACCCTATTGTTTGGTGAGATAGCTACTATGGAAGCTAGGAGCTTTAATAAAGTCCTCAACAGATATGAAGAGGCTGAAGGCCTAAAGATCAATACCAGTAACACAAAAAATATCTTAATGAAATCTATGAGAAATCTATTGATTTTCAAGATATGCTTGGGTTTGATGAAGGATGTCAAAAAAAATCATATGTAAGACAGTTGAGGACGGGATTCAAAATAAGTTATCTTCTTGGAAGGGTTGATGACTATCTTTTGTCAGTAAGACAACTATAATTAAAGCTGCACTTTTTGCAATTACATTTTACATTGTGTCTGTCTTCAACATCCTTGGGAAGGTTGCCAAGACTATTATGGATCTGCAATATATGTTTTTATGGAGTGGAACCAAAAAAAACAAGAAATACAATTTGGTAGGATGGAAGAACATATCTCCCAATAAAAACCATGGAGGTTTGGGTTTTCAGAATTGTACTAAATTGATGAATAGGGCTTTAGGGATGAAATTGTTATGGAAAATGTTTGAGGAAAAAGATAGATTATGGAGCAGGCCTCTACAAAGCAAATATAAGATCAATGGAAATGCAGAGGACTTATTATCTTTCCAGTCGTTGCCCACAGGATCACGAATTTGGAAGGTTCTAAACAGTGTGCAGGAATTGGATTGTAGAGGATTTGAGATGGAAAGTGGGAGAGTGGGCAAAGTAAAATTTTGGAGAGAGACTTGGGTAGACAAGCATGCAATAGATGTGAATGAGAAATTGCAACTATTGATCTCACATTTCGAAGAAGCAATTGATTTTATAGTCAAAGGTTATGTGGTGGAGGATAGGGGAATCAAAATGTGGAGAAAGTTTTCGGCCTTTATCACAGAACTGGAGGAGGATTGGAAAAGGGTGGAGGAGGTGATCAAGAGATGGCCAGCTCCATTGGGGCTGACAGAAGACAAATTAATATGGAACAATGAATTGAGTGGTAAAGTGACGATTAAAGAGGTTATTTAACTCTTGGTTGACATTTGGTAGGAGATAGTGAGATTCCTTGTAATAAGTTTTGGTTAGATAAAAATTTGCCCAAGGCTAATGCTTTTTTATGCTTAGCAGTGAAAGAGAGAGCACTCACATGGGATAGGCTGAAAAGGATGGGAGAATAGGCCACTTTAGGTACACTTTATGCAAGGAAGAAGAAACCAATGGGCGTATTTTTATACATTGTAATTTTTCTTAGAAGATTTTGGAATTGGTTCCTTCAGCAGTGAGGATTGCTTGGGACCTCCATCGGGGACTGTTAAGGATCTATTAAATATTGGTCACTTAGATTGAATTGGTTTTATAGTCAAAGGTTATGTGGTGGAGGATAGGGGGATCAAAATGTGGAGAAAGTTTTCTGCCTTTATCACAGAACTGGAGGATTGCAAAAGGGTGGAGGAGGTGATCAAGAGATTAACTCTTGGTTGAGAATTGGTAGGAGGTAGTGAGATTCCTTGTAATAAGATTTGGTTAGATAAAAATTTGCCCAAGGCTAATGCTTTTCTATAGTTAGCAGTAAAAGAGAGAGCACTCACATGGTATAGGCTGAAAAGGATAAGAGAATAGGCCACTTTAGGTGCACTTTATGCAAGGAAGAAGAAACCAATGGGCGTATTTTTATACATTGCAATTTTTCTTAGAAGATTTTGGAATTGGTTCCTTCAGCAGTGAGGATTGCTTGGACCTCCATCGGGGACTGTTAAGGATCTATTTAATATTGGTCACTTGGATTGACTTCACCAGTCTTGAGAGGTATTGGGGAAGTACTCCCTACATTAGCCATTTGGAATGTATAGTTAGAAAGAAATAGGAGAATATTTTGGATAAGGAAGCCAAGGAAGAGCAAATCCTGGATAGTAGAGTTAAGTGTCAGCAGGAGGGAGGAGGAGAAATTCTATATGGTAAATGAGTTTAATTGGGTCCAGACCTGGCCTCAAATAAATGGTTGCAGATGTTATCAAATAAGGTTTCATAGTGTAGAGTGGAAAAGGTACAATGTTCCCCACAGAAGATGAGATAAAAATGAATTTTGCCAAGGTGGCTAAGGGGAATCTAACGGTTGCAGGTGGTGGGGATGTGTTTAGAAATTGCAATGGACAACCTTTGCTAATTGCAGCTGTTGACTTTGGTGCAGACAGAACCGATATTGCAAAGGCAAAGGCGTAGCTAGTTAGAAGTTTGAAAATTGCAATAGATAGGAAATGGAGTAGACTAGAGATGGAGGCAGATTCCAAGATCAATATTAAATGTAAGAAGAGTGGCAAATGCGAGGGATGGAAATTGGATTCAATCATATCAGAGGGAATCGATTTGGTTGGATTATTTGAGAAGATCATTTATAAGCATATAAAAAGGAAATGAAATGCAGCAACTGACTGGGCAGCCATCCAAGGAGTGAATTTAGTTGATAGGTTGTGTATTGCTACTATCTTCTACTGCCAAAATGTATCTTCTTCATAATGACATTAATGGTGTTGAGAACTAGGCTGAATTTTTATAAACTGTCATCATGGGCATTTTCACAAGCTGAATTTCTATGTTGAGGTTGGCTTCAATGTGCCTATTTGCTGCTGCAATGACATGTTTGAAGATGTGCAAATAAGTGGTCGATTCCCTTCAATAAGTGAAGATGGTTGTGAAAAATGAAATGCCATAAGGAGTAGTGGGGGCTGGGATGCGTGAGTAATTTTCCCACCCCCCCTCCCCAACTCCACCATGATATTTTGTTTATTGTGGGCTCAATTTTTTTATGACTGATTTTTTCATTTTTGATATAGCACTTAGTATACAGTGTTGTAAGTTTGTTGACTTTATAGACAGCGGTTGAAGGTCAGTTTTTTGTGATACATGGACGTGTATATTTTGAACAGTGGTTTACAGTAATGGGATAGTTTTGGTTATTAGCTTTGTGGTATATGGATGGTGTATCTAGATATACATGGTGGCCCAATGGAAGGTTTTCAGTGTCAGTTTTGTATGATGCCGGGTGTCCTTATTCTTATTTGGAATTAGGGGTTGATTTCTCTAAGAATGTATTGAAACACAATTGAAATTTGATGGATTTGGTGAACCCCATGGTTACCAGTAATCTGAGCTCTTTAATGCTCGTTTTTGAAGCTCCTAGGTGCTAACCTAGATATAGTAGCAAAAAATTAAGATAGAATAACTCAAATAAATAAAATTACTCTTGTGTGGAACAATGTTGCTGACTGTTTATCTAAATGGGCTTCTGAGTTTAGGGGTGATTGGAAGGTTGATGATTGGGAGCATCTTCCAGGGGATTGTGCCCAAAAATTGAAGATGCCGATTCATGAGGATATCCATGGTCCTTGAACAGGCTTCTGTTTTCCTGGTTTTGAAGATGTTGTCTTGTGTTGGCTGATTGCCTTTTGGGCCTTGTTTGTTTCTGAACTTGCTCCCTATAATTTGGGCCTTCTCTGATTGAATAAAATTAACCCCTTTCATAAAAAATTTATAACTCTTGTATATCTGGTTCATGTTTGACAGTGATGGTTTATGTATGGTCCTGATTCACATAGCAGAAAAAATCGGCAAACCAAAAGTAAAGATTTTTTGAAAAAAACTGGGAAAGAAATAAAGAAAAAATTGGATTTAGAAAAACAACATAAACTGATAAAAGTTATAAAAAAATAGATAAAAACTATTTTTTTTGAAATTTAAGGGCATTCCCATAGCATAGAGATATAGAAAGAAAATAAAAGAGAGTTTAACACATGAACTGTAGAAAATAGGATTTTGTTGTTTGTATTCATATCACTGATTACTTTGCATTGCACAAAGCATACTTCATAGTGCATAAATAATAACTAGATGGTTACAATTGATAAAATTTCAATTAAAATATAGTTTGTACAAAGTCAACCTATAAACTAAGTACAAAATTCCAAAAAATCAAACGTAGCCAATGACTGTTGCTACTACAAATAGAGTTATGCTAGAGGGCTGCAGGCCTTGAAGATGAACCTCCTGATTCAAAACTTCTCCTAAGTTGTTCAACCTCATGATATCCAAGTTGGCCTCTCAAATCTCAAAATCCTCAAGCTCAAGAAAAACATTAAAAAAGACAGTTTTCCTTTGTTGACCAAACATCATAAATTATAGAACGAGAATCAATTGGTTCATATTTGTGATATAACAATACTTGCAATTTCTAGAACAATGTCAAAGAGAACTATATGAAGAGTGTGAAAGGGATATTATATGACAAAAGAAGCAATTGCAAAGTTCAACTTAATAGGTTTTGAATCAAATAGCTCAAGATAGAGTAATAGAAAATGCTTTTGAAACAAAATCTTAAATCTCAAAAGATCATAAATGATATTGAAATGTTCTCATTGATAACTATTTTAGCAGATTTGTAAAAGAGTAAAGGGAGTGTTAAAATATTTTTCCATTAGATAATAAAGACTTGCTAGTACAAAAGAAGAGAGCATCTATTTGAGCCACAATTTTAGCTATTATTATTCTTATTCAAGTAAATTTTCCTTGATTTTGTGTATAAGTGGATGATGTAGTTAAGAAAATTGATGGACTTTGAGTTTGAGAATTTGAGAGATTATAGGTACAAGTCTCAATGGAAAATCAAAGCACGAGGAACATTCCCTTTCAATGGGACAGTTGCTATTGAAATCTATCTAGATCGTTAAAGAGAAAATATATGAGTCATGCTTTGGGGGGGATTAAGATAAGCCCACAAGACTAGGACACGAATTCTCTTAAGGCATGTATTAGTTTTCTTGATACCTATTTAACATGCATGGAATGCTACACTATATATGTCTAAATCATTCATGCACTACTACTGTAATCCTTGCAAACCTTCTAAACTTCCATGTATATGACGATACTAAATGGAATGTAGTTCTCAAACAAGTGCAGAGCATGATTTAAGCAATAAGTTTCACCAATTAACAAAGCATTAAGCCTACAGAATATATAGGAAATTTAAATATAACCAAAACAATCCTTCATTTTGATATAAAATACTGCTATAATTTATATTTTTCAGCACTACAAGCTGATTTTTATCTTTCTAATAGGAACCATCCCACTTCCGATTCCACAATGTCTATATACTACTATGTATATACTTATGCTTCCCACTTGATTATACAAATGTCACTACCCATCCCACTTATCATTAAAACTTGATGGCTAGTGTCAAATTGAAGCTCCAAATTATCACTTTGTTAGCATCTGAAAAGGAAATTTGTGCCAACATAACCTTGATAATCTAAACAACCACCTTGGTATAATTGTTGACAATTGAAATGTTAAAATTCATTTGAATGTCAAGATCACAAGAATTCAAAGAAAACAAACCTCTTTAGGTTGATATCAATCCAATAGAGTTTTGTTTCAATTTAGTCTAGCTTTCTATATTTACTTTTGGCAAGTACTCTTATAAGGTTCAGATTGGTAAAAAAATAAGATAGAAGCCTTACTTAATATTTATGATATTGTCTACTATTTCCCACCAAATTGTATCTTTGGATTTATATACATGGAAACCATTATTACAAGCCTAAGGCAAATGACAATAGTGTGGAGTATAGAGAAAAAAGCAGCACATCTCTTAACCATTTTGTGGAGTATAGAGAAAAAAGCAGCACATCTCTTAACCATTTCATGTTAATGTCCTTAACATGAAGCATAGAAGCATACCAAAGAACGTGTCTCTATTTTAATGTCCTTAACATCTATTAGAAATATACGTCCATTCAAGTTTGCCTACCTATGATTTGCCTCAACAACCTGATGAAATCTAGCGAATCTTTGATGGTGAACCACGTCCTAGTGGTCAGCACTCAGTTATGTGCCAAAAATAAACAAAAAAACCTGATTAAATAGTGATTTCGTGTGTTTAAGGTTTTGAGACGGGTTGGATGGGCAATTTTTTCATGATTTATTTTGCAGTTTAAACCCTTAAAAATCTTGAACATTGTTGAAAATAACGGCTGATTAAATCGGGATTTTTGGGGAAAAAATCGTTTCAGTCGAAGATTTTTTAAAATTCACAATTTTTGTGATTTCTTCAGGATTTATGGTTTTAGGTCATGCATTCTGACCTTGTTGTTCCATCTTTTGTATAAGCCTAAAATTTCAGTTAGTACATCAAGCTAGACATTGAAGGAGATAAATCAAACAAACCTGCATCATACATTACACATATAACTCACATGAAAAATTCATTCTACTTATAACTGTCTGATCATAAAATCAGCAGACTGGCCACATATAAAATTAACTACACTCCACAGAAAACCCTTTATGCAACAGAACCCTCATTCATTTAATTAGAGAATGTCAATAAATGAATTTGGAAAAGAATTTGATGTTAATCAGCAAAACATGTACGGTGATGCACTAAAATATAAGTTAAAAAGTCAATGAAATAAAATTATAAGATTTCTAATAGCATCCATGAGTCCAACCAGTCTACGGGGCCACAAAAGTTACAGCTGTGCCAATTAATCATTCAATAACTACAAACCTTAAGTTACAAACCCTCCCTCCCCTTTAAAGTATTCTGGGAGAATATTTCCCTTGTGTACATTTTAGATAAAAACATGGCCAGTATTTTTTATCAATGACAGGCTAATCTAGTTTATGATGATTTCATGAAAAAAAGCAATGCTCTCTAGCTTTGTATATTAAATAAGTGTAATATTTCTTCAGTTGGTCTTGACATGAACCAAGGGAATAAATCGGTAGCCACCAAGCCAACATTAAAATAAAAAATATAAAGACAATAAATTTTCAAAATCCTTATTTGGAGATCCAGAAAAGAATTCAGCAGAAATCAGAAAGAAAAGTTTGCATAATGTGCATTGAAAACACAAATAAACCAAGGAATCCAAGATTTCTAAATCCTCATCAGAAATTGATTTGATGAACTAGTTATGGCAATTGAATGTAGAAAAATAAGTGTACACAAAAGAAAACGCATATATCCAGATGGGACTTTAGAGTCAACCAACAAGAGATGTTTCCGTCATATGAGCTAAAGAAAAGTTTGTATAGTGCACATTCAAAATACACATAAACCAATGAATCCCTGAAATTCAAAATCCTCATCAGAAATTGATTTGACGAACTACTTGTAGCAACTGAATGTAGAAAAATAAAAGTGCACACAAAAGAAAACACATTTATCCAAAAGAATATTCAGAGTTAATCAAGAAGAGATGTTTCCATCATATTAACCAAAGAAAAGTTTGTACAATGTGCATTTAAAAAACCAATGAATCTCTGAAGTTTAAATCCTTGTCAGAAATTGATTTTACGAACTACTTGTCGCAATTGAGTGTAGAAAAATAAATGTGCACACAAAAGAAAACACATATATCCAGACAAGACTTCAGAGTTACTCAACAAAAGATGTTTCCATCATATGAACTAAAAATACAACCAAAAAAGACCTCTGAGCTCAAAGATGTTTGTGTTTCATTACATATGTCATAACCATAGTTGAAAAATCAGCAAGTACTTCCCAGACTTGTGAGCCTATCAGGTGGTTGAATAACTAGCAGTACTACTCACAACAGAAGTATAAGAAAAAATCACAGGTTTTGCTCAGATTTCACCAAACTCACAGGAAGACCCTCCAAAAACTTGCAATTTGGACAAAAACTCATTTGGGACTAAAAAAGTTTATTTTGTGATGATTTTTAAATTTTTTGTATGTTCCACCAAGTTCTTGGTATGGGAATGGCAGGAAACAGGGGACTTATTTGTGGGACAGTGGGGAACAGGAGGGTTTTTTTACAGGATAGCAGCAGATGGCAATTGAAAAATTGAGGAGATTTAAAAGTAAATAAAATTTCAAGTATTCATATGATAAGGCATTTACCATATCATTATATGGCCATATTACAAAACATTAGAGCTAAACTGAGGATTGACATATGTCAACATTCAAATGAAGAATAGATTTATATACTAATAATAGAAACTTAAGAGAATGAATTTAAATATTTGTCATGGTTGCTATGTGTCATGCCTTGATACTTTCAATTTTATTATGTATTCCCTAATCAAATCTATTTCTGTGCACCTTATTTTATTATGGAGATGTAATTGTCAATTATGTATAAACTTGACACTGTGACTGTTTTTAATCACGGATCTGTTTTAAATGTCTTCCTCATTAACATTCAGTAATAAGCCTGTTTTTGAAGAATATTATTACAAATTTATGCATTTTTTAATGTTTGATAAATATGGCAAGTTATTCAGTTTTCCCCAAATTTTGCCAAGTCCTGAGTTTTTAATAAATTCTGAGTTCTTCAACCATGACATAAACTAAAAATATGCATTGATCAGTACATCTAGAAAAGAAACCCTAGCTAAACAAGATATGTTTCCATCAAGTCAGTTTTATAAATAATCAGGTGATTCCTTAAACCCCTTTAGTTCAATGTGTTCCTCATTAACATTCAGTAATAAGCCTGTTTTTGAAGAATATTATTACAAATTTATGCATTTTTTAATGTTTGATAAATATGGCAAGTTATTCAGTTTTCCCCAAATTTTGCCAAGTCCTGAGTTTTTAATAAATTCTGAGTTCTTCAACCATGACATAAACTAAAAATATGCATTGATCAGTACATCTAGAAAAGAAACCTTGGCTAAACAAGATATGTTTCCATCAAGTCAGTTTTATAAATAATCAGGTGATTCCTTAAACCCCTTTAGTTCAAAGCCCTCGCAGCCAACTTTTAGTGATATGCATATTTTTGAAGAATATTTTTACAAATATATGTATTTTTTAGTGTTCAATAAGTTTGCCATGTTATTACTAAGTTTTTTCCCAAGGATCAGCTGAGTTATTGCTAAGTCTGAGTTTTTCAAATATGACATAAACTAAAAATACACATTGATAAGTACATCCAATGCATATCAATTAGAATTTCTCACAGAAAAATTTAGCTTTTCAACAAGTTTGCCATGTTATTACTAAGTTTTTTCCCCACGATCAGCTGAGTTATTGCCAAGACTGAGTTTTTCAAATATGACATAAACTAAAAATACACATTGATAAGTACCTCAAATGCATATCAATTAGAATTTCTTACACAATAAAAAGGAAGAATCTTAGGTCAAATTCAGATGTTTCGACAAAAAGAATTTAGTTTTCACCTTTCTCAGGTCATAATTGAACCCCAATTCAAATAAAACTGGCCCAATTCACATTTTTCAGGATTCCACACCCCAAAAGCAAAACCAAAAATCCCTTAACATCTATTAAAGTGACCCATATATCGCATCCTTTTAAATTCAAAATACCCAAAAACCTCGAACAAAAAATCTCTAAACATATATCAACGCAACCAAATTCAAATCCATTAGCTTTTCACACAACGAAAACGCAAAACCTTGATCCAAATGCTGAGATCATGTCAATCAAAATTTACATTAATTTTCTCAAAGCTCAGAAATGAACCATGAGTCATATTAAAGCGACCCAAATTTAGAGTTCTACCTACAAAACAAAATCCAAAGAAGTCAAATTGATCAAATTCACCTCTCTGAGCGTCTGACACACACACAAAAAAAAAAAAAAATTCCTAATCCAAATTCAAATCCCCATTAATTTTTTTCATGGTTTCACAAACAAAGAGAAACCAATTTAATTCCTAAGCCCTTATCAATTTTTTTCATGGGGTCATATTCCGAAAACCCTAATTCAAATCCAAATCCATATCATTTTTTTCCAGGGTTTGGCACTTAAGAAAATAATTCAACCCCAAAAGCCACATCAAATTTTTCGGTCACATACCCAAAAACCTTAATTCGAATCCAGCGACCCGATCATTTGTTTCCTCCTCTTCTTCTCCTCTTCAGCTGGTCTTGGTATCAGGCATGGGAATAAACCCACCGGCATTGACAGCGCCTCTGGGCGGAGCAAACCCCAAAAACTTCTGCAAATTCGATCTTATACTCATCGAGCACAAAAAGTAGAAAAAAACCATGGAACAATCGGTAACATCGTCCCCACCGAGGCCCCTGTGGCTCATCCTCTGCACGAGAGGGATGGGCGAAAAGGGCAGCTTCGCAACCGCCTTCCCTTCAAACAAGGAGCTCAGCAGCCCAAAAACAATCACAAGCACAACGGCAACAACTCCTCCAGACTTAAACTTGGAAAAAGAAAGATCTCTGCTAGATTCTTTCAAGCTGTTCTCAAATCTGTCCTTCTTCTTCGACTTGGATTTCTTGGCATTGAGCGCGTTGCTACTGTTGTTTGTCGTCTTCATTGTTTCGAGTTTTTTTGCGGTTTTATCGATGGTAGAGCGCAGGGATTTGTAGGAGGAAGTTCTGTAGATGAGAATCCATGATATGCCTTCGCATACGAAGGCGGAGATAATTGAGATTGAGAGTATGAGGAGGCTATCTGCGTACCTCAGAGATAAAATTGACCAAGCCATTCTTGATTTGTTCCCCGGAGGTCCCGTGCTCGATCCCCTGCTTTAATTCTCCGCCGTCGCCTTCTGATTTGCTACTTCCCTTTGATATGTGATCAATATATACTCGTGAGGTTTTGATGAGCTGTGTAGTCGGGCTCTGCGTATTAATTGGGAAGATTAGAAGCACTCCACAAGACCACAAACATTGCTTGTGACAACAAAATGTTGCCACAGTAGAAGATCTAGGTAGCATCCAAAAACATTTTGGATATTTTCTAGTCTTTAATTTTTTGGTTTCGTGGATGATATTAAAATTTGTCATTCATTCAAACAGTTTTAACATCTAAATTTGGGTTGTATATACTAAATTTATTAAAAATTAATATTTGCATATATTTAATATTACATAATTAGTACATCTATTTTAATTAATTAATCTATATAAATCATGTGGAAAGATATCTTTTCATTTTTTAACTAATTAAATTAAATTAAATTAATTTTCATATAATATAATTATGATTGTAATGGTAGGAGGCCTAACTAGATTGGCTAAAGCATCATAAAAAGTTCTTATATATTACTTAATAATATAACTTTTATAATTAATAATATTAATATATTTAGTTGATAGGTTAATAAGGCAACGACTATCCAACCCCTAAAATGCCTAGAGCATGGATGGCATCCCATACATTATAAACCATCATAATTGCACTTCATTAAATCCGTTGGGTCTTAACTCACCGTCAAACATTAGTTGAATTAGACATCTTTAAGTTTGTTTGGATAGTCATTGTCATCTTGTCCCTATCTTATTGTCTCGCGACTACCTATGGAAGATTTTGTTCCCTCATGCAATAAACTCTTATGAATCAGTTAACTAAAAGTTCAGACATAACTATCACCATTGTCAAGGTTGTGAAGGGTTTTAACCATTAAATTAATAAAAGTAGACTTCATGCTTTTATTTATTTATTTCAAATGTGGGTGTTACAAATAAACCTTATTCAACTTGATTTAAGAAGTTTATAGTCAGCATTCACAAACTACTCCTATATTTTCATAGGAAGCTTGCAGATAGAATTTTCTTCATATAAAATAATGCATTGCTCTCATTGTTCAAGACAACAAGTTGCCCAGAAAACTATTAATTATATGTTGTGCAAATGAATGTAATTAGATGTTAACGTGTGCTTCTATGATAGCTCAAAATTAGGTTATGTTATGAAAGATTGATTTTATGCACATAGAATGGTTATCTCAATATTATTCCCTTTTAAACATGTGAGATATATCTTTAGGGAGTATCTTCTAGTGCTTCAAGCTAAACATAGTAGGGTATTTGAGTTTGATAAATTAGTATTGGTATGACATAGGTAAGGGACTTAAAGATGATAGACTGATTATAGTGGAACCTAGTGGCTCTAGCCAACATTATACTATTTGGAATTTTATCACTTGTAGGCAGTATGTAATGAAGGATCAAATTTGAGGAATTCTCCAAGGAAGCATATATGAGCTCCAAACAAAGTGGAAGGGTGTTTGAATCCCAGTATCCCACCTAGGTAATCTTTGATCATTTAATTATATGTGTTTTTTTTCAAGGCTTGGAGTTTGAATTATTGTTCATAAGTATGTCCAATTATACCTACAACTTCCAAGTTCAATATTATAGTCTTCCACAACTCTTATAGAAAAGGTTATATAAGTACTTATTACATTTTTTTTTACTTAAATGTGGTTACATAACAAAAGCACCTTCGTTGTCTTCTGATGTTTTTCAAGTTAAAATGTGTGTTAGGGAAAAGTGACCTTCCCTTGATATAGATCAAATTAGACCAACTCTTTACCCACATGACCACCATGAATTTCATCTTGAATTATCTCCAACAAAAGTTGATTGGTCATGAAACATGGAATTTGTGGCAATAAGAAATAATAGGTTCTAACCTCCTAGGATTTGATGGTTCACACTTTATGAAACTAACAAATACTGTTGATTCAGGTGGAGAATTTGCTACGATTATTTCATTGTAAGAACAAAAACTTCAGGAGATGTCAAAATATGGCAGAGAATATCAATGAAGAAAGTAGTTCTACTATAAGCCGAAAAGATGAAATATCAAATATTTATTTTAGATCACATAGGGCTACCAATGCATCACCCAGTAAAGAGATAGGTGAGAGAACAATATTTCCTCAAGGCAAAGGTATCATGCCCTCAAACATTGTCTCATGTTCAAATGTGGTACTTGAAAACCATGCAAGAGGACTTAAGAGAAAATAGACTTGGCAAAATAAAGCAATATTCATTGGTCTTGCCAATAATTCTATTGATTATGTAGGAATGACACATTATCTCTATGGGAAATAGTAATAAATTAAATATGCATGCTCTTCATTCTGAGATACTAGATTTTGCCAATAATGCAAGACCCAGCGACGTAGTATATCAACAAGAACAAGCAGCAGCCGAATGTGTACACCTCGTAGTAAAACAATGTTAGCTTAACAAGGACATATATGTTGGTCATATGAATGTTTCTCTCCAAACTACTGCTTTGATTTTGTATTATGTAAAAGTACCTTAAGTTGAAAAAGATCTACATTGTAGTTTGAAATGTGGAAAACATACAAATCTTTTTCAACTTAAGGTACTTTTACATAATCAGAAATCAAAGTAGTAGTATGAAAAGAAACAACCATATGGCCAACCTTTATGTCCTTGTTAGGCCAACAATGTTTTACTACGAGGCGTACACATTCAACTTCTACTCGAGTGCTTGTTGATACACTACATTGTTGGGTCTCACATTATTTGCAAAATCTAGTATCTCATAATGAAGAGCATGCATATTTACTTTATTACTGATTTCCATAGAGATAATAGTCATTCATGTACAATCAGTAGAATTATTAGCAAGACAAATGGATATTGCTTTATTGCACCAAGTCTATTTTCTCTTTAGTCCTCTTGCACGGTTTTCAAGTACCCCATTTGAACATGACACAGTGTTTGAGGGCAAGATACCTCTACCTTGAGGAAATATTGTTCTCTCACCTTTCTCTTTGTTAGGTGATGCACTAGTAGCCCTATGTGATCCAAAAAAAATATTTGATATTTCATTTTTTGGGCTTACAACAGAACTACTTTCTCCATTGATATTCTCTTCCACATTCTAACATCTCTTGAAGTTTCTATTCTTGCAACAAAATAATAGCAAGAAATTCTTCGCCTAAATTAACAATATTGAAAGGTTTTGTTAGTGTCAAAAGTGTGAACCATCAAATCTTACCCAGTTAGAACCTATTATTTCTCATTGAAACAAATTTTGTGGTTCATGATCAATCAACCTCTATTGAAGATAATTCAAGCTAAAATTCATGGTGATCATGTGGGTAAAAAGATGATCTAACTTGATCTATATCAAGGGAAGGACCTTTCCTTGACACAATTCTAACTTGAAAAACATCATAAGACAACAAAGGTGCTTTTGTAATGTAACCACATTTAAGTCAAAAAAAAATTGCAATAAGTACTGATATAACCTTTTCTATAAGAGTTGTAGAAGACTATAATACTGAATCTGAAAATTGCAAATATAATTGGATATACTTATGAACAATAATTCAGACTCCAAGCCTTGGAAAAAACACATAATTAAATGATGAGAGATGAGATGTCCCCTTATGAATCTATCTTAAATTGCTTCTAGTTCTCACGTTATTCAAGTAGATCACTGATAAGATTAACCTTATTAAGTACAACTTTGAGGCTATTATCAACTTTGATAATCAGATTTATATATATTTATTGATAGTAATTAATAGAACACTGTTAACAGAACAAATAACTGCTATAATTGACGATAGAGAACTTGGTGATTATAATTGTTTCACATACATAGAATAGACACCAATTTAGATATACGATTTCTGATTCCTCAGTTGGGTTACATGCATATGAATGCAGAATAATATGATGTCTTCACTTATCGCTGCTTCTGGTTCTTGTCTTTATTTCATGCGATCTGGTAATGGCTGGATGTCTGCAAGAATTCGCTTGTTACACAGCCCAATTTACAAGTTCATATGCTCCCTCGGAGCACCTTCGAACTGCCGTAAAAGATAACTGATCTGCCAATATTCTATGCCTTCTTGCTTGATATTTTCTGATCTTTTATACCTTCATTTGGCCAGGTGGCATGTCCCTTCAAGTAATCGCACCTTTATGCGAAGTCATGTTCTTTGATGATAATAATACAGATCGGCCTGCTGTTAAGAAATCAACAAATATCGTGAATCTCTCCTTTTATTAAAATTAATTATTATTATTTCCTTTTAGTCGGCTAAGGGGCAATTAATTTATTAATGTTGTCCTTTGGAGAATAGATGCATGTCACTTTGTTTTCTGTGTGGAGGGAATTTTTTCATCTTTTGATCAGTGGTAATCTAGGAGCGGGATATCACAAAAGATTACATGGGCAGGATACTGACATTCAAACACCCTTCCAATTCGTTTGGTGTTCATATTCTTCTTTGGAGGATTCCTCAAATTTGATCCTACATTACATACTGCCTACGAGTGAGAAAATTCCAAACAGTATAATAGCCAGAGCCCCTAGGATTCACTATAATCAGTCCCTTAGCTGTGTCATACCAATACTAATTTATCAAACTCAAATACTCTGCTATGTTTAGCCAGAAGTACTAGAAGATACTCCCAAAAGATATATCTCATGTGTTTCAAAGGGAATAATATTGAGATCCCGATCTTGTCATGTGTTTCAAAGGGAATAATACTGAGATTCTGATCTTGTGTTATCAAAGAAGCACATGTTAACATCTAATTGCATTCATTTGCACAACTATACAATCAAAAGTTATTTGGGCAACTTGCCGTCTTGAACTATGAGAGCAGTGCATGTAGAAAATTCTATCTGAAATACTGACTATAACTTTCTTGAATCAAATTGGATAAGGTTTATTTGTAACACCCACATCTGAAATAAATTAATAGAAGCATGAAGTTCACTTTTATTAACCATACAGAATTACATCAGCAAGCTTTCTTAGTCTATAGAAGGAAAGACTGTAAAGACTTGCGAGAACCATCTCAAGTCAAATTCAATTGGACTTACATGTACCACCCACACCCAAAATAAAAAAATACAAGCATGGACCCCAAGGTTCTATGCATAACCAATCTTGACAACATGCACTATGCTTTTCCCCTATATGGGAGCAATGCATCTTATTTTAATCAAAAGAAAAATTCTTCTGTAAGATTGCTAGGATCATGGAAGAAGTCTGCAAAGATTTGTGAGGACCACCCCAACACAAATTCGCTTAGGTTCATTTCTACCACCCACATCCAAAACTAAATATTACAGTCATCAAGTCCAATATTATGTGCATTCCGAATCTTTATAACACACCTGATTCTCTTAAGATATCAGAGAGCAATATATCCTATTTAATTTTAAAAGTCCTTTATGCAAGTTTTCCAAGAGCATGGAAGGAGATTCTGAAAGGAATTTAACAAATTTATAACAGTAAGCTAAACTGGGTCCACTTCTACCACCAACATCAAAAATCAAATAATACAGCATAGTCCAATGCACATGGACATAAGAATGATTGAGCGTTTTATCTAACCAAAGTAATGGGGCTTCTATTAAACAACCATAGAATTCCATGACTTCATTCAATTTTATCGTATACAATCATAAATTTGAACTATAAGTTCATTTCCATGATTCCATTACCAACAACAACCATTGAATAGTGCAAAATTGGTATCCAGAGTAGATACTAATAGCAAGGCATTTTTCTATGAACTAAGCATTGGAACTTTCATTCAAATCCCCAGAAATACATGGCTTCCCCTAATTTAATTGCTACCTATTTATAGGCCCATTTATGGCAACATCAACATGAAATAGTACCAGTACGTTGTCCAAAGTAGATTCTAACGATTGGCTTTTTTCTCTAGACCAAGCATCATAAGAAATGTTAAACAAAACCTTAGAAATCCCATGGCATCTGTCAAATTTATTCCCAAGATCCTCAATTTGAATTATGGATTCGTTTGCACCACAACAATATTTAAATAATAGTACAAGAACACTGCCCATAATAATGAACAAGAACAAGAATGGCGTCCAGAGTGGATGCTAATGATTATGAACCGAACATCGTAGTAGACCTTAATTAGTTTTATTGCTACCATTTTCCTTTTGAAGTGGCTTTCTTCTTTCTTTTTCTTGTTCTTTGTTCTTTTGAAGGATCTTTACCCAGTCCAGCTTCACAAATCATTACATAACTGCCTCTTTTCTTATTATCACAATCATTTGCAATTAACAATATTAATTCTTTTGAATGGACGCAGGTAGCAACAGGGTTTTTCTTAAAATATTTCTCTAGCTCACGATTTCCACCGGAACTTTACAAAAAGATCGAATCTAAACTAAACAATTTTAGCCTTCTTGATAAAACTCAGCCCATGACATACCTCAAAAACGCCATGTAAGCGCCTATCAGAACAGTTGTATAGAAACAGAGGTAAGCCAGACCTTATAGCTTTAACTCTGTTAAGAAATTTGATTGGCAATGCTGCACCACCACATTTTCAATCCACAACGAACCTACTTAATTATCAAGAAAGCAAAAAATCAAGAAAAACAAGAAGCAGAAAGTGAGGAAAGAGAATGTTTGTTATGAACCAAAATGGTGGCGCTGAAGCTGATCTGATATCATTTCTTCATTGCAGAAGAAAATGAAACCTCCAAGGCTTGTCTGAGTGGGTGACGTAGAAGAGAAAACCTCTAACTGGTGTGATAAATAAGCCTCTGTCGTTCTCTTCCAAAAAGATGACGACGCCATGGCGGGCGGCTCCTGCCTTAACCAATTATGGAATACCTTTCATATTATACGCCAATCGACATATCTTCGCGTCTTGAAGACTAAAGGGCAACGGCTATCTAGCCGCTAAATCGGCTGGGTCTTTTAATTCATCAATTGAATTTGTTAATTTATTGTAGTTGGAGAGTTTTTTTTTATAATTTCAAGAATTATTATTTAATTTTTGGGACTTCTAGAAAGAAGTTAGTTAGGTCCAAATAATTAATTAATTGATTGATTGATTTTTCTAAAAACTTCTAGAAATCAATTAGTTGGGGTTTGTTAGAGTAATTAATCTTATCTATTGATTGAAATTAAATCATGGTCATTGGTTTTCCAATGAGAATAGTTTAAAAGAGGGTCAATGGATATTTGGAGAATACACACACTTGAGAAAGATTTGCAGTGATAACAAATAAATTTGCAGTGAGAGCAAATAGTCTTGCAGTGATAGCAAAGGCACAGTGATAGCGTTGAGGCAGCAGTTCAGTGGAATTTTAACAAGAGAAATAGAAGGAAAAAAAATTGGAGAAAAATATTGTCAGAGCTTTGTTAGTAAAAGCAATTTATGTATCTCTTGATTTGTTGAAGATTAATAATATTCCTCATCTGCAGTACTGGTTTTCCTTTCAGAATTTTTTTATGGACAATTTGTCCAAACATATTGTGTTTATTATTTTGCATGTTTTTTTTTTATTCCTGTGAGTTTTATTTGTGAAGTTGCAGTTCTATTATTTTTTCAGTATTTGTTGTGAATTAATTTTCGGCAGTCAAATAATCTTTATAGATAGGTGATTAATAATCAGTAACTGCAATAGAATTTTCACATGGTATTAGAGCAGATCTGAAGGCAGAAAGAGCTCAACGCAGGCACAAGAAGAAAAAATAGAGAGTTTATAAAACCCAATTCTACCTTTTTCAGAATTATTTGTTTTTTTTATTATTATTTTTATTTGAGATGGCCTCAGCAGGTTTAAGAGATCAAGACAGATTGGATAGAGCCTCAAATTTTGGTGTCTGGAAAGCCAAAATTTCTTTATTGTTGGAAGAGAATGGTATCAAGGAATATGTGACCAATGTCATAGTTGTACCTACAGATCCAACATAACTATTACCATATAAGAAGAAAAATGTTGAAGCAAGGAGGTTGATTCTTGATGGTGTTAAGGATCATATTGTTTTGCATATCACAGAGTTGGATACAATGAAGAAGATGTGGGATGCCATTTTGAATCTGTACCAGAATGTTACCACTAACAGGAAGTTGATTCTCAGAGAAAAGTTGAGGAATATCTGGATGAACAAGGGAGAAGACGTTACAAGTTACCTCACCAGACTTAGACTTGTCAAGGATGAGTTGGCAGATGTTGGAGATAAACCAAATGATGACGAGCTAGTATAGATAGCCCTAAATGGGTTTACTAAGCAATGAGATGTCTTTGTTCAAGTTATTAATAGATAAGACACCTTACTGAGTTGGGATAAACTATGGAGTGACTTCACTCAGGAGGAGCTTAGACTAAGCCTTGTCAGTGGTACCAACAGTAAGAGTCGGAAAAGTGAGGCAAAATAGGAAAACATTGTCCTAACAGGAAAAGGGAAAGCAAAGAAGGGGTCTAGCAAATGATCAAATCCTAAAAGTGAGAAGAAGAACTTGTCTAAATTCAAGTGTTATGGTTGTCACAAATTTGGTCACTATGTCAGCAATTACCCACAAAGGAAGAAAGGCAAGAAACGGACGACAACTTCAACAAGTGCAGATGAGCTCTCTAGTAGAATGGAGGACGAGTTTGCACTCATAGTTTGTATGGTTAGCTCAACCTCACAGTGTGTTTGGTATATAGATAGTGGGGCGTCATTTCATATGACAGGAGTTAGAAAATATTTCTCCATTTATAAGGAAGAGGACATCATAATCCATATTTCTATGGGGAACATGTCCAAACTAGATCCAGTTAGGAAAGGGACTATTCTATTTCAGAGAGAGAATGGCAAACCAATTCTCATTCATGATGTGTTGCATGTGTCAGGATTGGGTATAAATCTAATTTTCGTATGTCCTTTAGGATAAAGGCTGCAATGTACTCTTTAGAGGGGAAAATGTGTTAATCAAGCACAAGGATTGGAAATCACCCAAAACTATTGGAGTTAGGAGCGACTGACTTTACAGGTTGCAATTTGATACTCATAAGACACTGATGAACAATGGTAATTCTAGAGATCAAGGAGAGCTCTGGCATAGGAGGATGGGCCATATACATCATGGAGCACTTAAATTGTTTCGTGGGACAGTGACAAGTGTTCCAAAGGTGAGCATAGAGCATGATGATGTATGTAAGGGATGTGTGTTGGGGAAGTTTGTGAAAGTAGTTTTTCCAAGGAGTGACACTAGATCCAAGGGTGTTCTTGATCTAGTACATTTAGATGTATGTGGACCAATGTCGACGAAGTCTCTTAGAGGATACAAATACTTTTTTACTTTTATTGATGATTTCTCCAAGAAGATCTGGATATACTTCTTGAAGACCAAGGATGAGGTTTTCAGTTGTTTCCAAGATTTCAAAGCTCTTGTGCAAAATTCAACAAGCAGGAAGAAAAAAGGTTCTTCAGTCAGATAATTGAGGTGAGTACAAGGGGAAAGAGTTCTAGGAGTTTTGTACCAAGGAAGGAATCAAGAGAGAATGGATTGTTCCTTACAACCCGTAGCAGGATGGGATTGCTAAGAGGAAGAATCGATCTATATCGGAGGCGGAAAGGGCTATGTTGTATGACCACGATATGTCACGCTACTTCTTTGCAAAGGCATGCAGTACAACAATATACATACAGAATAGGGTTCCACATAAGGTATTGAGCAAGTTGACACCAAAGGAGGCGTTCTCAAGGAAGAAGCCAAATGTTAGTCACTTTAGGATATTTGGAAGTTTTGCATATTGTCTCATTCCAGGGGCTACACGTTCCAAGTTAGATTAGACTACAGAGAGAGGGTATTTTGTGGGGTACAGCGAGACCTCAAAGGTATGTCGGATATTTATTCCAAGGGCCAAGAGTTTTATAGTTAGGCGTGATGTCAAGTTCATGGAGGACAAGGCATTTAGAAAGTCCAAATATTTTCCAACAGATGATCAGAATGAGCAGCCAACAAAAGCTCCAAGGATCGAGCTATTAGATCAGGGACAACGAAGTTTGAGTACAGTTACTAGTACAAGCATAGGCTCAGGTGTTAAGAGTTCCTAGAGTATGGAGGAACAGATGCAGTAAATCCAAGAGATGCATTAGGAACACATGAAGGTTGATACTTCATCCTCTACAATTGGTAGCAGTAACCAACAAAAACAAAGGGATACTCAGGAGTTTGTGGGAGCTCCTAGGACGAGTCATAGATAGTGGAGACAACCAGCTAGGTATAATGACTATATGGTTTTAGTTAGTCAGTTGTTAGATAGTGAGCCTTTCAATTATCAGGAGGCCGCACAACAAGTGTGGCGAGATGCGATGGTTGAGGAATATACCTCAATAGTGCAAAATGATGTGTGCGAGGTTGTTCCTAGATTGACAGATAGGGTAGTGGTTAGATCACGTTGGATCTATAAGATCAAGCACAGTGCAGATGGTAGCATCGAGAAATACAAACCAAGGTTTGTGGCCAAGGTTTTCTCTTAGGAGGGAATGGACTATGAGGAGACATTCGCTCCAGTGGCCAGGTATACTTCTATACGAGCCATGATCTCTCTTGCAACACACTTGGGATGGCAGATCCATCAAATGGATGTCAAGACAACATTTTTTAATGGTGAATTGAAAGAGGAGGTATACATAGAACAACCAGAGGGCTTTGTAGCACACAGCAGTGAAACCCACGTGTGCAAATTGAAGAGAGTTTTATATGGACTCAAACAAGTTCCTAGGGCGTGGTATGAGTGCATTGATAAATACTTGTAGGGAATGGACTTTCTCAAGAGTGAGGCAGATGTTAATCTCTTCTACTTGGTGGTTGGGGGTGAGGTTCTCATTCTTGTTCTATATGTGGACAACTTGTTTTTAACAGGTTCACTAGGGCTCATAGAATAGCGCAAGTGGGACCTTGCAAAAAAGTTTGAGAGATGAAGGATTTGGGGCTTATGCACTACTTTCTAGGTATGGATGTATGGCAGACAAATGGAGAGATTTTCCTTGGACAGGGGAAATACTGCATCGAAATCTTGAGAAGGTTCGAGATGAAAGATTGTAGAGCCATGTCTACTCATATGATCACGAATTGGAAGAAGGTAGACAAATCCAGGGAGAAGGATGTAGACCCCATCTTATACAGGTAGTTGATTTGGTCTCTCATGTATTTGGTCAACACCAGACCAGATATATTCTTTGCAGTAAACTCTCTTAGTCAGTTCATGGTTGAGCCAAAGAGTGCATTGGACAATGACAAAGCATGTGTTGCGATATTTGTATGGTACAATCAAGTATGGGATCAGATATGCTCGAGGTAATGGTATCAGGTTGATAGGCTATATTGATGCAGATTGGGCAGGCAGTACATCAAACATGAAAAGCACTTCAGGGTGTTGCTTTAGCTTGGGATCAGGAGTTGTCTTTTGGTACAATAGGAAGCAGAAGTTTGTGGCTCTGAGTTCTGCAGAGGCGGAATACATAGCAGCTAGCATGGCGACGTGTGAGGCAATATGACTTCGAAAGTTGTTGGTAGCCTTGTTAGGTCAGAGGGTTGATACTACGATGATACACTATGACAATTAGAGTTGCATCAGGTTGTTTGAGAATCCGATGTTTCATGATAGGTCTAAGCATATAGACATCAGGTATCATTTCATCATGGATTGTGTACAACGGCTGATTATTCAGCTACAATATATACCTTCAGATCAGCAAGTAACAGACATTTTGACAAAGGCATTGGGGAAGGTGAAATTCATCTTTTTTAAAGATATGTTGGGTGTTATGCAAAACACCTTCCTCATTAAGAGGGAGTTTTAATTTATTGTTGCTCGGACAGCTATTTTCTCTAATTCCAAGAATTATTATTTAATTCTTGAGACTTCTAGAAAGAAGTTAATTAGGTCCAATTAATTAATTAATTAATTGATTGATTCGTCTAGAGACTTCTAATAACCAATTAGTTAGGGTTTGTTAGAGTCTAATTAATCTCAGCCATTGATTGAGATTAAATCATGGTCATTGGTTTTCCAATGAGAATAGTTTAAAAGGGGGTCAATGGACATTTGGAGAATACACACACTTGAGAAAGATTTGCAGTGATAACAAATAAATTTGCAGTAAGAGCAAATAGTCTTGCAGTGATAGCGTTGGAGGCAGCGATAGTGGAATTTCAGTAGGAGAAATTGAGGGAAGAATTTTCAGAGAAGAATATTGTCGGAACTTTTTCAATAAGAGGCAAGCAGTTTATGTATCTCTTGATTTGTTGAAGATTAATAAAATTCCTCATTTGCAGTATTGGTTTTCCCTCTAAGGTTTTTCTAGGGACAATTTGTCCAAAAATATTGTGTTTATTATTTTGCATATTTTCTTTTCTATTCTTGTGAGTTTTATTTGTGAAGTTGCAGTTGCATTATTTTTCAGTATTTGTTGTGAATTAATTTTCAACAGTCAAATAATCTTTATAGATAGGAGATTAATAATCAGTAACTACAATAGAATTTTCATAGAATTAAACATCTTTTAAGTTTGTTTGGATAGCCACTGTTGTCTTATCCTTATCTTATCGTCTCACAACTGTCTGTGAAAGATTTTGTTCTTTCACGCAATAAACTCTTTTGAATCAGTTAACTAAAAGTTTAAACATGATTGTCACCATTGTGAAGGTCGTAAAGGGTTTTAACCATTAAACAATTCTTCAGCTATTTCCCTAACTATTTACTTTTAGGCATCAAAAGTGACATTTACACATAGAATAAACAAAGTTAGTTAAAATACCTACCTTTAATGCTCTGAAGGACCTTCTTAACCTCCATCTTACATCCTTCGTAGTGGATATAAACCTTAAACACCCATGTCTACACATAAAAATAAACACACTGTAAGCTTAATACTCCATACACTTCTAGCTAGTTTTCAGTTTCTTTGAACACATACAATTCTCTCTCAAATAGCTTTCCTGAAAGTTTTTAGTTTATAATACTCATGAGTGCAATGGACTGGGTCGTAACATCTCTAGATTTTGATCTATTTTTAATGTTTAAATGCATATGAAATCCTCATATGACTTTATCTCTATCAATTCCATTTTATTTCTCAAATCCAAATCAAAATTCTACCTATTTTTTCATTGGATCCATTTCCTTACAGTGACACTTCTCCATGCTTTCGAGATTTTAAATCTGTTTAGATTCTATTCAATGGGTCTTTAGCACCTATGTAAATTTTGACTGGGTTTTATCTTTCATATATGATGTCCATGGTGATTGAACCCATGCACCCATTGATGTTCATTTTCTTCTTGCATCCAATTTCATCTATGTGGGCTTTTTTCATTTTCCAATTTTGTGTCGGTGATAGCTCTAATAGAGAAAAAATATGGGTCCCAAGGTATTTGGATTTCAAACCTTTGTAGAATATAATCAGTCCTTGCATCCAAGATCCTTCTTAGGTGACTTTGCTCTCTCGATATGTTTTTTACGCCAAATGCTTGCCATATGGACATGATTGAATTCTTCAATCCAATTTTATGCCTAACATAAAGTTTGATTGAAAGCGACTTTGTTCCTCAAGGTAGACACATTTGGTCTAGACTAATATTAATAAAGAATCAAAATGATAGAATATTAAATTCATTACATTAAGTACACGATGGGTACATCTTAATATATAACCAATTATACAATGGTTTATGAATTACAACCTTTTAATACCATATACAATGATTGCATTAGGTCAAAGGCCATCGATCAATTGTTACATAGATAAGTGACCTCAATATAAACTATTTGATAAAAGAAAAAAAAATCAATTGAAATCTACAAGTTTATCCCTCCAAGCATTTTTAACAATTGGGGAGACATTGAACCTCCGATTAGAGAAAATCCATTTCCTTCAAAACCATAAGCCTAGGTAAAGAAGTACCAATCAAAGTGAGGGCACAACACATTTTGCATATCAATTTCATGACAAATATTCACCCCACACCCAACTAAGATCACACAATACTTCCGACCACATTATTTCACACATTAAACACACACAAATACAAATGTACACTAAAGGATGATACAACATGACAACATGATCATATTGGACACAATACACACATTCTAAAACCTTTACACTACATCTAGGTTTCAAATCCTAATGGTATCATATCACTATACCAAAACCTTGCATAAGTATGAAATATTTACCATAATAGTACATAGACCATACCACTTATTGAATGCCATGACATTAAAAATAAAAATATGTAGAAAAAGGAATGCTCATTACACAAGGAAGAGGGAACTAAAACTCAGTCCTCTTTCAATACCAAATTCTGCTATAATAATCCAAGCTTAACAATGGAGAATACACAATCCAATTCTTTATAATGAAGCATGGTTGTCACATCTACATAATCCTAGCATTAAAAAGATCATGTTTGGTGCACATACCAGAATAGCCTTAAATTGTAATGTAGTAGTATTTTATTTTGTATCACCACATTAAGAACATTTCTAACCTTTTATTATCTTTTACATTAAAATAATGTACATGGGCTTAGAAATATAATGAAAATATTTCTCAATCCTTTTAATCTATCTTTGATCTCCTAAGATGAGTTAGACAATGGTCATTGTGCATCACACTTTTGGGTTGACATGAAGAGATAAAAGTGATGGTTTTTAAACTTAGTCTCATACTATGAAACCTAAGAGTACTTGAGGATATGCCACCTACCTAGCTTGACAACCATTTTGCATCACACTTTTGGGTTGTGAAGAGAAAATTTTGATAAATGTTAAGCTTAGGCTCATACTATGACACCTAAGAGGACTTGAGGATGTGTCATCCACTTGGCTTGAAAATTCTCATGTGGAGCAATGATATATCCACATTCAAATAACAACACTAGCATGCATGTCAAATCACCACTAATGAGCACACCACACATGCTTGAGAATAAGATTCTTCTCCAAATTATGGTGTATTTAGTAGAGGTGATGCAATAGAAATTAGCCACTTGTATTCCACATCAACATTCCTTGTTGAGTTGCTAAAAATATCACTCATCTTATCTATAATTAGAGAATTAAGCATTGAGATTATGATGTGAAGGAGTAATAATGATAAAAATAAATGCCTTAGGATATCATATAGTATTAAATAAAAATTATTCACTTAGCATAAAATACCTCATAACTTGTGAGTCATGTGTGAGTGAGGAAATATGAGCTACATCAAGTCACCATAAGGTGGGGCCAATAGATAAATATAATTTAGAGGGATGAATTGGGTGACTTAAAAATGCCCCCATTAAAAGAGAAATTCATCTTTGAAAAATAAATTTCATACAACATAGCATCCTTCATCTACTAAAATAGCCAACCTTAATTTAGAATCCTATGCCTTTTTTATTTTTTCCAAGAATCCTTTGAATTGTCTTCATCAAAATATTATTTTTGGATTTTCTTTCCCATTTCTTTATGGTTGATAAGGTGAAGAGTGAGATATGTTAATTCTATATTAAGAATAGAGATAATTGAATTATATAGACCTAAGAAAAATGAAATTATTCTCTATGATTTTGTTTAAGGATTCCAAAACATAATGATATGGTTGAGCATAAAATCATCTATAACCTTATTCATTTCAATTCTTGTGGGAAATTCTTTTATCCACTTTTAAAAATAATCTATGGTTGTTGGGATTCACTTGAATCCACTAGTAGATTTCTTTGTGATTTCCCCAATGAAGTCAATGCCCTATTATTGGAATGAATATTTCACTATAAAGGTCTAAAAATTAAGGCTCTAGATCCTTTCAATTTCCTCAAGAACCCTTGTGAAGCATCACAACATTTGATCACCTTATTCAGATTAGTGAACAAAGATGACAAAAAATACCCTACTTAAAGGATTCTATGAACTATCAATTTAGCCATACTCTAGCCACCACAAACTCCACTATGTATTTCCTACAATACCTTGGTAGCTTCATCTTCATCAAGACACTTTTAAAAATTGTCATCCCTACTCCTTTAAAATAAACCTTTACTAACAAAGGCATATTTTTGCATGAAATTTTAAGGTTATCTTCTCACTCTCTATTAATTCACCAAGGTAATTTAATTGATATAATTAATACAATATATTTATACCCAGGTGAATTCCTCAACTTGCATATTATTCACCTTCCTCCATCTCTAATTGAGTTACCCAACTATCTTCAAAATTTGACTGTACCATTATTTTGGCTAAGCCTTGTCCTTTAACTAGCTTGGTTATTTGATTATTTTTAAATTGAATTCCTATGTTATTAATCTATCTACATTTCTTGCAGGGCATCTCCCACTAAATCAAGATATCTTTCACAATAATATGTGGCACATAAGCAAGAATTTTGGCACCTACCAAATAAGGTCTAATTTTTTTAACTTCTTTGACCAAGGAATAGGTTTACTTATACATGACATCATATTTAATTTGGGTAGCTTTTAGAGACTTTTTAAAGAATAAAATAAGCTATTCAAAACCATCATGGTTAATTTTTAACAATATAGTTACAATTGTGTGGAAGGAACAAAAAGGAAATAAATGAAAAGAATTTAAGAAATCAAATGAACCTAATAATAGAGCCTATTTTATTACTTCCCTGATGTTTTGAAAAGACTTAGTAGACTATCCTTCCCAAGCTTAGTTTTTTCCTTTTTATAAATTTTGGATATAATTTTTCTTTTTACATAAAGGTAGACACAAAGGAACTTGGCCTATAAATTTGGGCCTGAAACAACTATCTATAGGAGAACTGGGTGCCCTAGATTGGTAAAAATCTACTCAAAAAATAAAGATTAAAGGTTTAGGGTTTTGATAGCGAAGAGGATACGAAAGAAGAAACTAAAGAGTTTTTAGTGATAGAAAAAGATGAGGTAAATTTTGATTTATCTAAATCTTGCAATTGTGAAGTGTACATGATGTTTTCCATCAAATTAAATTGAAAATAGTAGAATAAGAAGGAATGAAGGGACTGAGGGTTGTGGGACAACTAGACAAAAAATTATGTTGCAATGCAACACAAAGAGTTTGGAGAAGAAGAGGTAAACATGGACGAGGGGATGATGGAAATAGTTGATTTCCATAATATTGATGTGGATATGTATTTAGGTATAGTGATGAGTGAAGAATTTGAAGAATAATTTTGGTGGAGGTGGACGGTTTGTCATGGGATGAGTTCTACAAAAGGAAGAATGATATCTATTGAATAAATATACGTATTCCCTCTCACATGATTGATTGTCAAGTTCTTTAAGTGGATTCTAAGGGGAAATTTCCATGTGGATCACTTAGGATTTTTTAGTACACTAAATATAGAAAAATTAAACAATTGGAGGTTCCTTGTGAGGACTTTAACAAGAGGTATGCTACTTGGGAACATGAGAACATATTTTGCTAGTAGTATCTATATATTTTTATTTACTATAGATAATGTCTCTTTGTTGTTATCTATTTAGTTTGAGAAATTTCATGTGGTCCACTATGAGTATTAGTTACTTTTTTATTTTTATATGAGGGTATTAATGTAGTGGAAGTAACATCCCTCATTTTAATCTCATTGTGGTACTTTCTTATCATCCTTTCTTATATATGTAAGGCTTTGTACTCATTATAATTTGGGTTGATTAAAGGCAATATTGCATAATGTTCATTGTGCTTGTTTCTCATCTCCTATTTTTCCAAATTCTTATAATTGGTGGTAGTGAATTGTTTATTAAGTGGTTCATAAATAATTTTATTTTAATTGTTTAATTTATAAATAATTTAAAATAGTAAATAAAATGATCAAACTAACTTTATTTTTGAGTCAATCAATTTTAAATGTACAAGTTTAAATTTGAAAATAGAGAATACAAAAAATAAGATATTGTTCTAAAGGATTTGAGAGAAAATCTAAGTGCTATATGAGCCCATGTTGGTTATAAGAATGATAATAACAATATTAGGTAAAATTTTCATCATGGTGTGTGTTGTAGTTTTAAAGAGGGACTTAGCTGGGACTCCTCTATTTTGGAAAATTTAGTGCATTCATAATCTTACGAGGAATGACCTAAAAAAAGTGTATATCAACTACTTAGAGAAATTACAAATATGTATTTACGTAAGTTGTATGGCTTGGATAGAGGTAATGCAACATAGTCTTGGTCGATTGATATGGATAAGTATTTTTCATTGATAAACATGATCTTTAATACTCATGCAAGATTTAATATATAGCATCTAGAGAAGGAAGCTTACCTTTAGTGGAATCATTGGAATACTATGGACAATTGTGAGCTGACTAATATTTTTTTGGGAAAGGTTTAAAAAAAATCAAGTGGGAGTACCTATCATCTAAGAATATGGATATGAAACTCTTTGAATTTCGTGAATTTTAGCAAGGACCTTGACACTTAAAAAGTGTAAGGACAAGCTTATGGGTTTAACATTAAGATATGTTCACTATTTAAAATTTAATGAGGATCATTTTGGCAAGTTCCTTCTAGGTTCGGATAAGAGTATCATTTTTTCTACTAGGATTATAAATCCTAAGACCTGGGGTCAATAAATAAAGGTATCATTGGATATATAAGAACATACGTAGAATAAGCTTTATCATAACCAAAAATGCCAATTAAAATCTAAGGAGAATAAATTGTATTAAAGATAAAGTTGGAAATCATCCTTGTGTGAATAGTAAGGGAAAATTAGAAAGGAATGATAATTTGAATAGGTCCAATTAAAAAAAATTACTCAAAGAAGAATAATAATGATCAAATATATAATTATTGATAAAAGGAAAAAGCTAAGATCAAGTTGTTAGATTTGTGGTGGTGCATACCTTCAATTATATTATCCATAAGAAAGAGGAAATTTTGGTAACAAGCATAAGATATGTGCAATAGTATATAAGAGAAACATATTATCAAGCCATTAAGATCAATATTTGAAGTAGTTTAAATTGTGATTATATTTTCTACTTTTGTTGACCTAGGAACTAGAAATATTTTTATTCCTCTATATTTGTTAAGAAAAAATCTAAGATTACCTTTACGAGTTAAGAAAAGATAGTATAGTGGTAGAGTTTGGGTCTAGTAAGAAACAAGGGATTAACATAGGTTGATCTCTTTATGACTAGATTGAGTTCTAAAGATATTATTATAGTCATTGAGTAACTAGGCCTTACAAGGCACATTTTAATTTACACAAAAAGTTTTGAATGGTTGGGTGATTTGGGGAATAATGCGGTTCTCCAAGGAATTTATAGGCCTATATTCTTCAAAAATATTTTAGTCATGTAAGATAAGGAAATAATTTAAAAAGGTTCATGTCATTCCATTGAAAAAATCAACATAGAGGAAAAGAAGCTAAAATTTCTAATTCATAAAACTATATCTAAAATTTCAATAATGTATAATTTCTTGATATTTTTTGAGTAAATATTATAGTTTAATTACTCAACTAAACTAGCTATAGTTATAGAAATCTTAAATTGACACAATTTTAGTTAGTCTAATAACTACATTTGCATGTGTTGTGATATTGGTAAAGGCACTCACATACAACTAAATACATCACCCTTGAGTACAACCAAGATTATGTGGCATCACCCGTACCCAAGCCATAAAAATTAAGTAGATACATTTTCTTAAGCTCTCTGAGTAGTGGATCTACTTTTTTAGGGCCTTTCCTCATAAGATTCTAATCATGTTAAATGTACCTAAATAGAAGACTCTCTACTAAGACCTTATTTAAAACTACAACACATATCATGATCAACATTCAAACTAGTTGTGTTCTTATCATTATTGTAACCATGGCTAGGTTTCTATTGTTCTTCTATTTATTGCTCTTTCATAAAAATATGAACTCATAAATAACCTATATTTTATATATCGAATACTTTAGATAAATATTTTATTTTCCATATTCTCTAACTTCTTATCTCTACTATACTAAATTATATGAACTAAGATTATTCTAAAATTTTATTGAAGGTGTGTAATCAAGCTGGGTAAATCCTTTAAAAAACTAGTCATACCCAATTTATTGGTTTGGATATATATGATTAATTTAGTTACTATTTATCTATGCCAAACTTATAAAAAACTAAATATTATTAGTGATTTCTAGCAAAAAAAAATAAAAAAAATAGAGGAAACATGGAAATCTTAGAGGAACATTAAAGAAGGAATATTTTGAAATAAACAAATTTGCATCTATGCTTTTGAAGTTAAATTTATGGGGTAGTTCCAAAAAGTTAAATAGTATATACTTTGATTGTATATATACGTAGAAGTAAATAGAATTTGTTGAGTATGATTACTTGGACTAGATTAGTTATGATGAATTATCCTAATGTTTATATTTTTGATAATATAAGTTGGGAAAAGGGTCCCACACCCAAAAGTTACAAAAATAACTTAAAACACAAGTTTATCTATTTAACAAAATGTTCCACCAACACAAAATCAAGAGGAGAAAACAATAAAGTATAGATTAAATTGACAAACCAAAAAAAATCAACCTAGGTGATAATTTTTTTATTAAAGTTGGGAAGGGACCAACTTTGTTAGTAAACATAAGTTGGAAGTATATTCTAATCGTATTCATATTTATTATTCTTTTCATAAGACATTGAGTACCTTGGTTAGTAATAAGATACCAAGATTAGAGTATATTGAGAGGAATTAGATGTCCTTGTGGATAGATTCATCTAACAAAAATTTCTCTACTCCAAGTCTAACATATTTGAAGTTAATAGATCCCTTTAAGATAGGATTGCATGGGGCTTGGAGTTGGTATTAGATTTCACTCTTCTCATGCATTGACTCACACCACACATGTCATAATGCTCCTTTCTAGTCGAGAGCTCACAAGCCATGTAACAAATTTTGTTATTCCTCTTCAAATAATAGAGTTATATGTTGTTCCATGAAGTCTCGTGGCTTGACTTCTCGCATACAACATTTTCACTAATAAGTGGTATGGTCTATGTACTATTATGGTAAATATTTCATACTTATGCAAGGTTTTTGTATAGTGATATGATACCATTAGGATTTGACACCTAGACATGGTGTAAAGGTTTAGAATGTGTGTATTGTTCCCAATACAATCATGTTGTCATGTTGTATCATCCTTTAGTGTACATTTGTATTTGTGCGTATTTGATGCATCAAATAATGTGGTGGGAAATCTTGTGTGATTTTGGTTGGGTGTGGGGTGAATAGTTGTCATAAAATTGCTATGAATGTGTTGTGCCTTTGCTTTAATTGGTACTTCTTTACCTAGGCTTATGGTTTTGAAGGAAAGGGATTTTCTCTAATCAGAGGTTCAATGTCTCCCCAATTGTTAAAAATGCTTGGAAGGATAAACTTGTAGATTTCAATTGAAAACATATTTTTTATCAAGTAATTTATATTGAAATCACTTATCTATGTGAGAACTGACCAATGACCTATGACCTAATGCAATAATATGATATTAAAAAGTTATAATTCTTAAACCATTGTATAATTGATTATATTAAGATGTACCGACCATTGTGTACTCAATGTAATGACTTTAATAATCTATCATTTGAATTCTTTATTAACAATAGTTTAAACCAGATGTGTCTACCCTAAGGAAAAAAATCACTTTCAATCAGGCTTTATGTTAGGCATAGAATTGGATTGAAGAATTCGCTCATGTCCATAAGACAAGCATTTGGCATAAAAAAACATATCAAGAGAGAAAAGTCACCTGAGAAGGATCTTGGATACAAGGAGGAATTAGACTCTAGGAAGGTTTGAAATCCAAACACCTTGTGACCCATCTTCTTTCTCCATTAGAGCTATCACCGACACAAACTTGGAAAATGAAAAAAAGCCCACGAAGATGAAATTAGATGCGAAAAGAAAATGAACATCAATGGGGTCAGTCGCCATGAAAATTATCTATGAAAGATAAAAACCAGTCAAAATATACATATGCGCTAGAGACCCATTGATTAGAATCTAAATAGATTTAAAATCTAGAAAGCATGGGGAGGTGCCACAGTAAGGAAATAGATCCAATGAAAAAATAAGTAGAATTTAGATTTGGATTTGAGAAATAAAAAGGCAACGAGAGAGATAGTCATCTGAGGATTTCATATGCATTTAAACATTAAAAATAGATCAAAATCTAGAGATGTTAGGACCCACTCCATTTCACTCACCAGTATTAGAAATTGAAAACGTTCAGGAAAGCTATTTGAGAGAATTGTATGTGTGAAGAAACTGAAAACTAGTTAGAAGTGTATGGAGTATTAAGCTTACGGTGTGTTTATTTTGATGTGTAGACATGGGTGCTGAAGATTTATATCCACTGCAAAGGATGTAAGACGAAGGTTAAGAAGGTCCTCAGAGAATCGAAGGTAGATAATTTAACTAAGTTTCTTTTATTTTGTGTGTAAGTGTCGCTTTCGAGGCCTAGAAGTAAACAGGTAGGGAAATAGCTAAAGAATTATGTGTTGATTTAATGGTTAAAACCCTTCATGGCCTTGACAATGGCAACGGTCATGTTTGAAATTTTAGTTAACTGATTTGGAAGAGTTTATTGCGTGAGGGAACAAAATATTCCACAAGCAATCATGAGACGATAATATAGGGATAAGACAGAAACGACTATCCAAACAAACTTAAAGATGTCTAATTCAACTAACGTTTGACGATGAGTTAAGACCCAATAGATTCAATGAACTACGGTTATGATGTGTTATAATGTATGGGATAGCATCCATGCTCTGATGCATTTTAGGGGTTGGATAGCCATTGTCTACATATAGTGGGAGCTTTCATTAGAAACAAATCTCAATGCATCAAAAAATAAGTTTTAGTTGCTAGAAAATAGTTGGATAACTATGAGTGAGTGGCTCTCAAAAAGAATTTTACATTGAAAAACAATTGGATAAATATGAGTGAATTGTAATAGTTTTTCAAAATATTTTTGCATGGATAAATATGAGTGATTTGTAATGAGTTTTTAAAGGATTCTTTCATGGATAAATATGAGTGAGTTGTACTAGCTTTTTAGAAGTTTTCTCTGTTATTTTCTAGCAAATTTCCTATTCATGCATGCATTGACACTACCACCCTTAATCATCACCCCAACTCGTCTATAAATTATATAGTTGCAATCAGTAATTAATGTGCAAAAGAACTCTTGGAGATAAAGGCAACTTTTTAGTAGCTTTCAAAAATCATCTTTCTCAACAATTTTTTCATTTTCCTTGTTGTGATCAATATCATTTTATGTATAGACGTATATAGTTTTATATTAATGTTATATCTCTATTATAGCAGATGATAAGGAAATATGGTACGAATTGTAGGATTGAGTAGAAAACTACTAAAAGGAAATAGCGATAGGAATTTGAAGAAAAATTATGAATTTGTAGCAGACAACACATTGAAGAAGATGAATACCAACAATATGTTTACTATTTTATTTTTATTTACTATGTGAATTTTTTTTGCTATAAATTACTTATGTGCATGTGCTTATTTATGTTTACTATGTAAATTTTGTTTACTATTTTACTTATGTGTGTTTTATGGTAATGGTTAGGAAGGTTTACTATTTCGTTATTTACTATTCTACTTATGTTTTCTACTTTACCTTGTATGCTAAACATTTTTTTTTCTACATAAACAATTTGGGTGAAAAAAATAGCCAAGAATATCCATTGCTTCAAAATCCAAGCATCATATCTAATTAATCAACCACATGATGAATTGGTATAAGATACAATTGTCATAATGAATCAATAAATATACATACAATACCCACATGGATACTCATCTTAGAATATAAATATTATGAGTGAAGTGTCTCCCTACAAATATTGCTTCAATCTATTCACAATAAATAGAACAACTTAGATCTAGAAATATCAAGGTCATAGACCTATAGGTTCTTGTGCTCGTCTCCTTGCAAATGTTGATTCAATCTTTCACAATGAAAAAGTGTAAGCCAAGATTTTTGTAGCCTCCCATAAATATATATAATTGTAGTCACTAGACATTTTAAGTATAGAGACAAAGATTTAGTCCATGTTCCCACAAAGAAGCTTTAACTCAATTGCACAATTGGTCTTAATTAACCACCTAAAAAAATTTAAACAAAGCTAATAAATGTTTGAAATCATCATTTCTTGATAGAAACATGTTCTAAACTTACTAAAACTACATGAATGACATACCATACTTATCTATTCTCCCTTCTTATAGACCTTAGCAAATGTTTATAAGAAATCATGAGCTTAAAGTGGTTATATTATATCTGATATTCAATAAAAGATAGTTTAAGCAATAGAAAATAGAAAAAATGGGGACTCCATTACAAACTTCCCCATTTTAGTGGATTCACATGAAATGAAAATATTTCAAGGGTCAACCTAATTTTTTTGCACAATAGTTTACAAGAATTAGAATTCACTGAAAACAGTAAAACGCCCAAAGCAAATATGACTGGAAAACAAGGTGAATTTGTATTTAAAATTCAAAGAATAGATTGCACATTTTACCTTGTTTTCAAATATGATATTAAGGTAGATATTGTGCAAGAGGTATAATTATTATTCCATTGTACAACTACCAAAAACATAATAGTTCCATCTATTTCTGGAAATAAACCTAATTGAAATGCAAACAAGATGAAACTATAATGACACTATAACTACAATTCAGATCAAACTAATTAATAAAGACATCTAGAAGAATGTGCATCTATGCAACTAACCTAATATTCTAGAAAGTTATATAGTGTTAAGTGTTTAGCAATGAATGCCAAAAATTTCTTGCATAATTAACATTTGAAAATAATTTGTCCAATTTGGTGCCTATACCTGCACAATGGCTCAACCAAAGAGTGCAAAAGCCAACAAAAATATAGGGAAACCCATGCATTGTAGAAGTACATGTGCACTATTTTTCCAGAAATTTAGAAACATGTAGTAGATCCTTCCATTCCTATTAAGAAACTTTATTGAAACATGGACAAGACAAAAAAGGTAACTAGACAAGATTTACAAATTTATATAAATACAAATAAAATAGACTTACAAAAATGAAAAGATAGGAAGATGTTGTAAGGACATGCTGGGCTATAGAAACACATTTTTATTGAAACATTATATTTGTATGTATGAAATGCCTACAAATAAATAGCTCTTTAATACAACAAGTGTCAACCATTATACTTTTATTGTGCCATATAAAAGGCATATTCTGCAACATGGTGATAGAACCAATTATAATGTGCCAAAAAATATAATTTAATCTACTTAAAAGATGTGTAGGTCATGCATCATATAATTTAGTCTTATTGTAGCTCGTAACTCATGTCTAGCCTCTTACAATCTGCAAATAGAAATCAAACCCTAACTGGAGAATGAAAAAAAAAATCAATATCTTACATAAAAATCCTACAAGTTAAATCTCTCAACTTACAAACAAAAAATAAATCTTTAAAAAAATCGAATAGTTATTTGTTGTTAGAACATCAACTAATCATTGTTTAAAACCATTGTGAATGGTATAGTTCCATGAAAAATATAAGATTAATCCATTATACAATCATTACATCAATATTTGCAATGTAGTTTCCTCTATATGGTACATATATCCGTAATAAAGGAGATTGTATATAATTTCCTCTCTCCCTTCAATAAGAAATCTAATGTCACCATGGAGGGGATACCAACACAACTTCATGGAGGGAAAAATAGAATAACTCAAAATATAATCCACATCAAATACATTGTGGCATGTCCTACATACTACTTTATGTTTACCAAGGGTCCTTCATGATAGCCCTAATATTCACTAAATATTTTCTATCTATTTTCTTCACAAAAACCTACATATGTACAATTTGTATTCTAATTGCATGGTTTGTAATCTCCTTATATATGTATTCTACAAAATTTCTAGAAGTTGAAGTCACATTCACCACCACAAAGTCTTATTTTGGGCCTTCAACATTACATACAATAATCATTTTGTTAAATCTTTGTCATTTTGGTTTGTTTAGAACCTCTTTGTAGAAAACAATATTGGTTTTTCTTTTATAGTTCTTATTTTTTCCTTTATGTTTTATTCTTATTTTTTATAGGTATGTCATATACAATTCAATATCTTAGATTTCAAGAATTTCAATCATAAAAGTAGGTTAGGAACATAATATCTTGTAAATAAAACCAAGTTTCCCTTATTTATTGTGCATTAATTTGCACATTAAATGACAAATAAAACATGCTTATATCTTATTTTTGAAGGGAGTATTCATAGTCTACTATGTTTGTCCTTCAAGTCATCTTCTTATTACTAGCATTGTATGGGAAATGTACACAACAAAATTGATTCATATTAACACTATTTTGCATCAAAATTATGAATAGAAAGAAAATCTGATAAAAGCAATAGAAAACACTGTGAGCATAGTAAACTTTTAATGCAACTTAAGAGACACATACTCTAAGTTTCATATTTGAATGGTAGATTCCTCCCCACCACCCAAAAAAAAGCTCTCTTTGTAGTTATATTTCTATTATAAGATGTCCAATTCTCTAGAAAAATGAAAGAAACAAAATATATATATATGATGGAAGCAATTTTATGTTTTGAACTAAACTACATAAAGAAAACTTAGATGCACAAGTTAAGTTTGAAGTGAACATGAATCTCATTCAATAAATTTTTATTGCCAAATAGGATTTGAAATGGGGTTAATCCACCCCAAAAATAATTGAAAGTTCAACACTCACAATTATGATCTCAAACAAGATGCTAGGAGGCATGATAAGACTCCATAAGAACTTAATGTAACCACCATGTTAACTAGACAATGCAAATCAAAAATAATGAAGACAGATGAAATTTTAATCGTGTTTCAAGACAATAGACACCTATAATGTATTAATAATTGCAAATGATTACTATGAAAATTTATAGAAAATGATATTGGAAGCAAAAGTGTTTGTGTAAGAAAATAAATTTTTTTTTTATAAATTATTTATTAAATGATAGCAAGCATTAATATAATTAGAATAATTTTTTGGAAATAATGTCAATAACTATAAAACACCTTGAATATGGCATTGGAGACTCCTAGAAAATTCTCTTCTAATTCATTCATTTATAAATTCAAGAGTGCTTTTGGAATCAATCGTATGATTAAAATACAAAAAATATAATACTCTTAATTTTTTTACCATCATGTGTGTTACTTTAGTTTTCGTCACATGCCCTAAATCATTCACATTCACCTTGAAATTTTCTAAGCATAAGTTTATCGATCTTTTCCTAAGGTTCAAGAACCTTGTCAACCTTCGACAAGGTTATCATAACTGCTCCTTGGCTCGATATCTTTGTGGAAACCTTTAGATTTTACCTTTTTTTATCAAATAGTGGGAATATTTTCAAGGCCCGAAAGGGGTTTTTATAACTACTCCAAGGCACACATATTTAAAGAAGAGTGAAAATGTTGAAGGAAAGATCATTTCATTTCGAAACTCAAAAGGTTTTGAAAATTTTGTTGGTCTCCAACAGGGTTTCGTAAACCTTCTCATTGACTGATGATGGAAATGCTTATATGAATAATCTTTAAAATGAACCTCAGGAAGATTTTAAAGCAATAAAATTGGAGGTTATCATAACTATAACAGACTTGGATGACGTACTTGAAACTTTTTCAAAGTCTGATGTCACCTCAAGGGCAATACTTTTCAACTATGCTACAGTATGAATGATCATGCTTAGCCATACAAGGATACATATTTGTTGAGTAGGATACATTAACATAAACTAGAGCTTATCACAAGCGCAGGAAAAGAAAGAATAACATTCATAAAAGAGATAAGTACAAATTCTTTATATATATTCAGATATGTATATAGCTTTAAATTTATCATGTTTACATTAAAAAATGGGAGATTGCAGTATGTTCTTTTAATACAAAGGACAAAAAAAAGGATGCAAATCCCCTCCACTACTTCCTGCATTAGGGGGTTGGTTTTATGAAACCATCGCTTGATATGATGACAGTTATGTTAACGACCAAACTTCAAGATTGAGGTTTTATAAAATCATTTTGAGAGACTCCTAGACAATCCAAAATTATTTTATGGATTGCACTATGATGTAAGGAAGGAACGAGGAACAATGTGAACTAAAATTTCAATTTTAGTTTATTCTTTATATGTGAACTTTGAATTATGAATGTGTTGTGTATATTGAATTAGTCTATTGGTTGAAGCAATATTTGGAAATTTATCTTTTACGAAAAATGACTTCATAATGTTACATTCGCTTGTTTAGAATTAAGATCAATTCTTTTGGGAAACAATTTTATCTGCTATTATAATTCTAGTCTATGTGTTAGGGTGCTAATGGCTTTACTTAGTTTATCACATTGATTTCATATTTATCGATCAGTGTTAGTTCACCTTTCTCGCTTTTTTGTTAGAAGCATACTCTAAAATGGTTAGTCATAACCTTTTGTTAGTGTAATTAATTATTTATTACACTAGCATAAGTTAACTTAGGTCTTCATTTAATAATTTAGTCCTAGATTACATTATTAAATAAATCATAAATAAGGGGGTAACTACCCTTTCCATGTTTGTAGGAGATAAGATTCCTTCTAGAAGATGAGTTATCTTTTCTAGAACTTATCTCTATCTCATCATCATTCCCTAGGTAGGTTGTTAGGGTTCTCATGTTGTCACATGTTAGATCATGACACATGGTAACATCATATAGCTTACTACATATCACCCTTTCCTATATAAAGAAGGTGCTTGTACGCATGTGTATCACACTTCATACCTCATTATTTGCGAGGTCTTAATATCAAGCAAGCTCATATTCTTGCATATCCTCTTGTAGAATTTTTTTCATTGTTTTTGCAGGTGTTACTAGGTGTCGAGCTAATATCTCCAACTCTTACATGGTATTAGAGTCTTGCCTGCAAGACCCTTCTCAAATTTGTGAGTTGAGTTATGGCTGTAAGATCTTGGTAATTTTTTGTAAGGTTGGAGGGTTTGCATCTCGGGTGAATTTTTGAAACAAATTGGGTGAAATCTGACCCTTCCATTGTGTACGAAAGGCCCAAAACCTCCATTTTCATACAAAATACTTCATATTCTGAGGTAAATTTATTTTTTGGTGATTTTTTTAAAAAAATTGGGTGACTATCTTAAATATGATGGCCAAATGACCATCATGGAAGTCCCATCATGTCTTAATTAGGCAATTTTCTTAAAATTTCTATAACTTTTGATTCAGGTATCGAATTTTCACAAACGAGATATCATTGGAAAGTTAATTTCGAGATCTATCTAGTGGTGCAGGAATTATTATCATATTTTATTCCTATAATATTTTATTGCTATTTTAAGTCAGATCTCCCATTTCGATCTTCGAGCTCATAACTTTCAACCAATTTCTTGAATTTTGGTGATTCAAGTTACGTTTGGAAGGTATTTAGGAGCTCTATCATTGTGTCCATGCACATTTTCCAGATTCAACACTACGCATTATTTATTCAGTATTTTGCACATTTGGCATTTTGACTGATTACTTAGACATCTTGAGTCTTGGAGAGGTTCTATCAATTTGGGAAGACTTCATTTGTAGTATATATCATATTTGGGATTTTCTATTTCATTTTGAAGGATACTGTCTTTGTAATCTTGGAGATATATCATAATTAATAGTGGGGTTTTCATTTCATCTTGCTTTGATTATGTTGAAAAGGGGAAACTATAAACAATGGAGAAATGGTATCATCACCCATCTCCGATGGATTCATTTGTTGCCACATTTGTATAATCTTGTTCCCCCTCCTGGTACTGACAGTAAGAATTTTTCTTGGAATTGCAAAAGGGATCATGTCTTAGGAGTCATTGTGATGCATATTGATGTTTCTTTAATATTTAATTAATTATTAGTCTAATTTATTCTCATGCATTTAAGCTAAACTTAGGAGTGATTTTCTATGTTAATTATCTAGAGTTATTATTAGATCATTATATCCCATTGCATGATATGTTGGCACTTGTCATGATCTAATCCCTTTATCATTTAGGGTTGCTCTTATATAGCATTCAACCCTCATTTTTTTATCTCTCTTGAGATTTCATACCTTTGAATACCTTTTGTTGTCAGCCATGTAATTTTTTGCATAAAATATTGAAAATAATTATGCCAAGAACTATACCCTCTAGTTTACTTAGAATCCTATTTGTAATGTTATAACATATATGTCTATCAATATGTGTTGTGATCAAGTAAAATTGAGGTACAACAATCCCTAATGATGTATGGTGCCTTTTATAAGACTCATGAATCTGCCATACCATACCCCCGAATAGGCTTGCAGTGTATGTATTGCCCAAAAAAGAAAGACACACTCTTATTAATCACTTTTAAAATTGCAAAACAAGGGTTAATTTGCAGCAACATTATGTTTTTCTTCATAGCTTCAAAACCGGGGAGCATTTTTCAAACATTTTCTAGTTTTGTTTTCATCAGTAGTACCAATATTCATGGAATGGAATTTTTCTCATCATAAAATAGGAATTTCTTAGATATTTTGGGGAGGGGGTGAGGGGAGGGAGTGAAATTTAAAATAAATTATGTGTTTTCTAATTTTTTATGCTATCTGGGGTACCTCAATAAATTATTAATAAATTATGTGTTTTATAATTTTTTGGTTTGGAGTTTCTTTGGGCTTGCATATACTAGTCCAATTACAAAATAGGTGGCATTTGTATTAATAGAGGGTGACATTTTGAGAATGAATGCTCTAATTTTCAACTTTATTTGGAGATTTTGTTGGTTGAATCCGTTCCATGATAGAAATATGTGCCATGCTTTTTCTACTCTATTTTTCACAACCATACATGATATACAACAATCGATTCTTGATTCAGTGATGCGCACTCCTATGATCCAATGTTGTTTCTCCAAGAACCGCATTTTATTTTAATTAGACATTATGTAGTTACATTCCAAGTGGAAGAGCTTTTGCTCGGATCCTTATTTCTTGCCCATCAATGAAATTATTATTCTGTCACAAATGAGATAAGCACCATAATCATTGTTAAAACACTCAGATGCCATTGTATCATTCATTGTTATTTTTTTTTTTAAATGATAGTGTGGCAAAATTATAGCCTTTTTAGATACCCAAAGACAACAACTTTAAAATTTTCTTATTTTGCATTCTTACAATTTAATTTGTGAGGTGTTCAATGTGTTGCAATAAATGAACTGTACAACAATTTTACTTTATCTTTGGTATTTTTGGAAACATTTTCTTAGCTTTGATATTTTCCCACTTGAATTTTAAGGTAATGAATTTAAGACCCTCGTATAATTTTATTGGAGGCCTTTATTTATTATTCTTTTCATATGTAGCTACTTGAACCTTAAATGACATAGTTGGTGTAATCACTCCACATTCGTGCTCATTGAAGTTTAGTATAAAGCTACTTGGATATATTCTTTCATAGAAAGTATCAACTTTCCCTTTTTAATGTATTTGAAACTAATTTGGCTTCCAAGCAATCTGAATTTTACCAGTTTCTAAGAGGAACTCATCTTCTTTGTAGCTAATTGTCTTTCTATGTCAAATTAGACTAGTAATGCAAAATTGGTCAGAGAATTTATAGATTCTATTTGAAATTTAATCTCTGCAATGCTTGTTGATATTTAAATTATTGATGTATATGCACAAGCAGGCTGATGAGAATGGGTTTGTAGAAATATCAACTACTAGTATGTTGAGTGGAAAGAAGCTTGCTTCTCCAAACATGGTGAGTTTTGTGATGACCTCAATGACCACATTTTAACGTATTTTTTGTGTTCTATGGTATTGAATATTAAATATTACAATTTTTTATTTTTTGGAATGAGATATTGATTGAGTTGCATGTAGCTGCTGTAATCTAAAGAGAAAATTGTACAATTTTATTAGTTTATGTTATTCATGCATAAAAAAAATTTGGAAGCCTTTATGCAAGTTCAGTAGGAACATGGATGAAGTGCAACTTTTGAACATCATAAAAACTCAACATATCTTCCAAGGATTGTTATAGATCAAATATAGTATAAAGTGAACGTCATGCTTTGGATTTATTTTTGGCTGCCTTGTGTATCCTTTTTTACTAATCTCCTTATGTGTGGATGGAAACCAACCCTATCTCTGGTCAAATCATTTTGTCAAAATGTTAACTTTGAGTTTATAAGCTGAATTGAAATTTTGAACAAAAATTAACTATCATCCACAGGTTTTGGATAAGAAATTCTTTTTTCCTGGTTTTTGACTCCTCACACCTTGGCAGAAATGTTTGTTTTGTAATTTTCTCTTGTTTTCTATGTTATAAGGTAGGTTTGTAATAAGGTTATTGAACAATAGTTAATATGGAATGCTTGTTGATATTTAAATTGTTGATGTGTATGCACAAGCAGGCTGATGAGAATGGGTTTGTAAAAAGATCAGCTGCTAGTATGTTGAGTGGAAAGCAGCTTGCTTCTCCAAACATGGTGAGTTCTATGATGACCTCACTAAACACATTTTATCGTATTTTCTATGATCTATGGTATTGAATAATAAATCTTACATTTTTTTATTTGTCTAAATGAGATATTGATTGAGGTGCATGTAGTTGCTATAATCTAAAGAGAAAAGTATACAAGTTTATTAGTTTATTAGTTTATGTTATTCATGCATAAAAATTTGTTGGAAGTCTTTATGCAAGTTCATTAGGAACATGGATGAAGTGCAACTTTTGAACATCATAAAAACTCAACATATCTTCCAAGGATTGTTATAGATCAAATATAATATAAGTTGAATGTCATGCTTTGGATTTATTTTTGGCTTCCTTGTGCATCCTTTTTACTAATCTCCTTATGTGTGGATGAAAACCAACCATATACTTGGTCAAATTATTTTGTCAAAATTTTAACTTCAAGTTTATAAGCTGAATTGAAATTTTGAACAAAAATTAACTATCATCCATAGGTTTTGGATAAGAAATTCTTTTTTCCTGGCTTTTGGCTCCTCACACCTTGGCAGAAATGTTTGTTTTGTAATTTTTTTTTTGTTTTCTATGTTATAAGGCAGGTTGTAATAAGGTTACTGAATAATAGTTTATATGAATCGCTTGTTGATATTTAAATTGTTGATGTGTATGCAGAAGCAAGATGATGAGAATGGGTTTGTAAAAAGATCAGCTACTAGTATGTTGAGTGGAAAGTAACTTGCTTCTCCAAACACGGTGAGTTCTGTGATGACCTCAATGAACACATTTTATTGTATTTTTTGTGATCTATGGTATTGAATAATGTTAAAGTAATTGGTTATTTACTTGATTAATTAAACAATATTTGTTTAATTAATTAAAGTCCCTTTTATCTCTTTTATGCTTAAGCCAACATTAGGTGCATAATAATTAATTATTTTATTAATTATTAATGTGCAAGCCTAGGGTTTTCCTTTTTAGGATTTTTGACCTATATGTGGTTGAAAACTTCTCTTTTGTATCATTATTCTTTTTACATTTTGGTGAATACAAAGCTCCACATCTTTGAGCATCTTTCATTGTTTGCTTCTCTTTGCTTCTCCCTGTAACAGGTATTCTTGCTTGCAGAGATCACTGGGCTCCCATGAAGTATTTTCTCAACTTCTACATGGTATCAGAGCTTCAGATCTGCAGCTACCTGTTCTTGTTTTGAGATTTTTGCATTGGAAGCAGATCTAGGGTTTTAGAAGTTTTCTTTTGTGGATTTGGTGGGGAGTTTATTTTTGGTGCACTTTGGGAAAAAACCAACATCACGATTGAGTCTAGAAGGCCCCAAAACCCCTATTTTCATATAAAATTTGTCAAATTTGGCCACTATCGACTGGGGAGGCAAAAAAAAATTACCCAGGAGCCGTACTACCCTAGGGCACGTTTTCTGAGGTCGAAAAATCGTAAATTTAAAAAAAAAAAAAAAAAACTAAGGTTTTTGAATTTTTTTGTGCGCTGCCCGCACATACCGGCCGCACCACCGGCAACCACCGCTCGGCCGCTGCCACCGGCGGCAATAGCCAATCATGGCCCCAAAGCAACCGTCGGCCCGTGCCCCGCCCGCGCCCCGCTCGCGCACCATCACTTGCGCGCCAGCCCCCTAGTCCGTCCATATGATCAGGGGCCACCGGATTTGAGCCCTTGAGGGCTAATTTTTTTTCTCCAATACCCTTTTATGCACCTCTCATTCAAACGAGCATATCTCGGGCGTTTTAGCTCTGATTTTCGAATGCAAATAGGCATTGGAAAGTTGATTCTAGAACTGATCTGATGGTGCAAGATTTTTTCCAAAATTTTACCAGTCTGGTTATTATTTTTCAAGTCAAAGTGGGGTCCTTCTTCTTCACTTTTGAGGCCATAGAAGGTGCAAACGGACTCCATTTTTGAAAATCGAATAGGCGTTGGAAATCTCTCAGCATGCTTTATTTAGATATGTGATCTTTTTCATCAGAATTTTCAGCAGGTACATGATAATTTTTTTTGAAGTATTTTTTGCTTTTGCATTGCTTCCTCTTTCTTAGTTTGTACTAGGGTTTGGGTTTATCTCTTGTGGGGTGGTATTTTTTTCTCGCTTTCTATAATTTATATCAGAAAACCAGAACACCAAAACTATCAAAACTCTCAAACCCTTCTGCATCTTCCGTTTATTCTGAAAGATCACATAATAATAAAAAACACAAGCAGGTACAGGTACAGGGTTTCATGGCAGACTCCTCAGTTGAGTTACTCACATCACACAACTATCACACTTGGAAGTCTCGCATGATGAGGCTACTTAGGTCACGAGGGTTGTGGTCTTGTTTAGATGAGGTTCAGCCTCAGTTGTAGTGTCCTTTTGAGATTATACAGCACAGGAACAAGATGGATGAAGCTATGGGTTTGCTATCCATGCACATTTCAGACAGTCTTTTGTTTCACCTTGATGCTTTGCTCACTCCTCGAGCCATGTGGTTGAAGTTTGAGACCCTTTTTGGGGCCATTAATGAGTTCTGAGCATTATAGATTGAGGCAGAGTTGACTTCACTATTACCTGAATCATTTCCCACTATTGAGGATTTTTTGAACAAATTCAAAACTATCCGCACTATTTTACAAGGTTGTGGCAAGAATAAATCAGACATAGAGTGCATTTACTTGATCCTTTCAAAGCTTCATGGTCCATTTCAGATATTTGCTTCTTCCTTCTATTCTACCATGGATGGCCTGGGTACTCGTTTTACCATGCCTACCTTTGATGTGTTTTATGAGCGTTTGTCTCATGAGCAGTCACACCTTTCTCAGATGGATATGCTCTTAGGATCAAAGAGAAAAGCATTGGTTGCTCAGTCATCTAAGGCGAAACATAAGCAAAAATCGAAGCCCAAGAAAGATTTTGCATGTAGTGAGCATTCCTCCAACCCACCTCCTAAGTCTGATTCCAAACCACCACATAATCCAAAACAGGGGAAATTTTCAAAGTCTGGTGAGTCTTCCTCCAAGACTAAGCAGAAATCAGGAGACACTTGCAGCTTCTGTGGCAAGGAAGGACATCTAGTTTCTAGGTGTTGGAAACGATTAGAGGCTTTAAAGGAAGCCATGCAACAACATCACATCTCCTCACCTCAGTCGTCTTCTCCTTCCACAGGGAAAGGCCATACTCTCACTACTCGAGCATCGACCTATGGGTCCACTTGGATTTTAGATTCTGGTGCTTCTCACCATATGACTCACACTTAGCAGTTGGTCACTTCTCTTGCCTCTTGTGGTACTTCACAAATTACAGTGGGTGACTCTACAGAACTTTCAATCTTGGGTTCAGGTTATGTCTCTTTGGATGGGGGCACTCTACAGGATGTTCCGGTTGTTCCTGACATCTCGACAAACCTCCTGTCCATTTATCAGATTTTTCATACTGGCTCTAGTAAGACAATTGAGTTCTCACCACATGATGTGGTTATTCGGGACCTCCATGACTCTGATCTGGTTGTGGCTACTGGGAGTGTTGATGTTGCATCTCGTCTTTACAAATTTGATGGATTTGAGCCTTCTGAGGGTACATGTTCATCTCTTATAGCACATGCAGATTTAGTGAGTAAGCTTTGGCATGAGCGTTTGGGCCATGTCAATTACATATATCTTCAACAAATGAGTACACAGGCACTTGTTCTTGGTCTTCCACAAATTTCCTGCACTGACGGTGTTTGTCGTGGTTGTGTGCTTAGAAAGCATCACAGGGATCCCTTTTCGAAGGGAAGAGCCACTCGTGCTTTGGCATCCTTGGAGTTGATTCGTAGTGACCTCATGTCATTTCCCACTCCTTTTTTTGGGGCCAAGTATGTACTCATATTCATTGATGACTTCTCCAGACGCACATGGGTGTACTTTCTTAAGTACAAGTTTGATGTCTTTGATTCCTTTCGAATCTTCAAGACATTTGTAGAGAAGTAGTCTGGCCTTTCTATTCGGCAAATACGTATGGATAATGAGGGGGAGTATGTGAATCAGGCTTTCAAAGATTTTTGCACTGAGCATGGTTTGCAGCATCATTTTGCTGTTCCCTACACCCCTCAGCAGAATGGTGTCGCTGAGAGAAAAAATAGGACTTTGCGAGAGATGGTGAATTGTATGATTCAGCCCAGGTCTATGAATTCATCTTTTTGGGTAGAGGCAGTCAATTATGCCAACTATATTCAGAATCAAATGCCTCACAAGGCGATTTGACATATGACTCCTGAGGAGGCTTGGTCTCATGACAAGCTTGATGTTTCATCATTTCGCGTATTTGGTAGTGAGGCATGGGCATTTATTCCCGATGCTCAGAGGAGAGCCATGGAGCGGAAGAGTCGACCCCTCATTTTTGTCGGCTACTGTGAGGCTATTAAGGCGTACAAGTTTTTTGATCCTAATTCCAGAGAGGTCCTGTTTCGACGGGATGTCCAATTTGATGAGCGCCTTCCCACAGTGGATACCCTATCTCCAGTGTCTACTTCATTACCTCCTCCTCCCACTGCAGCTCTTCAGGATTATGTTGAGGATGATTCTGATTCTGATGAGGATTTTGATGATCCCCCATCTCCACCTCCACTTTCTCCACCTTAGATGCCCAAATGGGCTCGCTTTACTGTTGAGGTAGCAGGATCTATGGCAGGTGATCCTTCAGACACTCATCGCACCCGTTCTCATATTGTGGGTTTCAGTCTTTTGAGTCATGCTCTTTTAGAGGATCCTCAAAAGTTTTCAGAGGCGGTAGGTCACCCTAAGTGGGATAGTGCTATGGAGGAGGAGTATTCTTCTTTGATGAGGAATAGTACTTGGGATCTTTGTCCTCTTCCTAAGGGCAGAAAGATGGTTCGATGCAGATGGTTGTATCGCACCAAGTATGTTGTTGATGGTTTTATTGATAAGTACAAAGCACGTCTTGTTGCAAAAGGTTTCTCCCAAGTTGAGGGTATTGATTACTCTGAGACATTTTCCCCTGTCGCTAAGATGAATTCTATTCACTTTGTACTATCACTTACAGCTTCTCGAGGATGGCCCATTTTTCAGATGGATTTGAAGTGTGCGTTCTTGCATGGTGACCTACAGGAGGAGATCTATATGGAGCAGCCTCGGGGATTTTTTCAGGATGCTTCTTTGGTTTGGAGACTTCAACGTTCATTATATGGTCTCAAACAGGCCCCTTGGGCTTGATATGAGAAGATGGACTCTTTTTTGCTCTCCACTGGATTCACACGTTGTCATTCTGATCCCACAGTCTACATTCAAAATCTTGAGGGTGAGATCTTGATTCTTGTGCTCTATGTTGATGATCTCCTCATCATAGGTAGCTCATCCTCTATGATTCAACATGCTCAACAATCTTTGATGGAGCAATTTGAGATGACAGATCTTAGTCTTCTGCACTATTTTCTTGGTCTTCAGGTGATTCAGTCTTCTGATGGGATCTACATTTACCAACATAAGTACGCTCTTAATATGCTTCATCGCTTTGGCATGCTTGATTGCAAGCCTGCCCCAACACCTTTTCAGTCAGTGATTGTTTTGACTATTACTTGCCCCACTCCTTCAGTAGATTCTACACTTTACAGGAAGTTGGTTGGCATTTTGTTGTACCTAACTCACACTCGTCCTGATATTTCCTTTTCGATTGGCCTTGTCTCTCGATTCTCCCATGATCCTCATGAGAGTCATTAGCAATCTGCCAAGCGTATTTTGAGGTACATTCAGGGCACCATTTCTTATGGCATTCACTACACATCAGGGGATCCTCACATTGTTGGCTACACTGACTCAGATTGGGTTGGTGATGCCAATGATCGAAAGTCTACTTCTGGCTTTGTTTTCTGTCTTGGCTCTGGTCCTATCACATGGTCTTGCAAGAAGCAGGTTGCTCATGCATTATCATCTACAAAGGCTAAGTACCGCACTGCTGTGCTCACTAGTCAAGAGATTTTATGGCTTTGACAGTTGATGACTGAGTTTGGTTTTCCTCCTAATAGTCCCACTATTCTTTGGTGTGACAATCAGAGTGCTATACACATTTCTCGCAACCCGATGGAGCATCAGCGGACGAAGCACATTGAGCTTCATATGCATTTCATCAGACAGTTGATTCAGGATGGTTCTCTCATCTTGGAGTATATTCCCACTGCCAAGCAGGTTGCAGACATCTTCATGAAGCCTTTGCATCACCGCGCTATCTTCAATTGCGCTCTATACTTGGGGTGAAGGAAGTTGTCCTTGGAGGGTCTTTATGAGGCCTTCCTTCCTTCATGTTTTTTTTCAGCATGTTTTTCTATCTCTTTTTGGAGAGGAGCTTTTTCCCACTAAGTTTTCTCCTTTTCTCCGTTTCATAGAGATTTCCTTGTACTTGGGTACCTAATCAGGCCTAGTTGTCGGGACCCATTGCTTTTGCTTTCAGTAGCTTCTTCTAGGTTTTAGCTTCTCCCTAATTCTAGCTTAAGGGGGGGTGTTAGAGTAATTGGTTATTTACTTGATTAATTAAACAATATTTGTTTAATTAATTAAAGTCCCTTTTATCTCTTTTACGCTTAAGCTAACTTTGGGTGCATAATAATTAATTATTTTATTAATTATTAATGTGCAAGCCCAGGGTTTTCCTTTTTAGGGTTTTTGACCTATATGTGGTTGCAAACATCTCTTTTGTATCATTATTCATTTTACATTTTGGTGAATACAGAGCTCCACATCTTTGAGCATCTTTCATTGTTTGATTCTCTTTGCTTCTCCCTATAACAGGTATTCTTTCTTGCAGAGATCACTGGGCTCCCATGAAGTTGTATTTGCTCAACTTCTACAAATAATAAATCTTACATTTTTTTATTTGTCTGAATGAGATATTGATTGAGTTGCATGTAGCTGTTGTAATCTAAAGAGAAAACTATACAAGTTTATTAGTTTATGTTATTCATGCATACAAATTTGTTGGAAGCCTTTATGCAAGTTCACTAGGAATATTGATGAAGTGCAACTTTTGAACATCATACAAACTCAACATATCTTCCAAGGATTGTTATAGATCAAATATAATATAAGTTGAACATCATGCTTTGGATTTAGTTTTGGCTGCCTTGTGCATCCTTTTTTACTGACCTTGCAAGATTCAAGTTGACATAATTTAAACTGTATGCCCAAAAAAGTTGTATGGTAATGCAGTGTTTATATTTGTGGCCTTTGTATCCGATTAGCATGAAGCTATAGTAACATTGTAAGCAATGCTACGAGTGTTGGTTTTTTAGTAAATTAGATTGATGAATGGTTCTTGGAATCTATTCTTACTTTAATCCCTCTCCCCCTTTCTCTTTCTGGTTTACTTTATACCCTATGGATGATAATAATCATCTAGACTATCACGCCTCTTGATAGCAAAAATGTGAGATTGTTAAGGTAATTTTCAGGGTAAAACATTCATGAGGTGTCATTGCAATTATTTTTGAAATTTTCCTTTTTCAATTATTTTAACACACACATGCAAGTACTATTTAAGTAAGTAATGGTTGTTTTATTATGAAAACAAGGGTAATCAATACCTATGTAATATAATGTGTTATTTTTTTTATTTTTGTAGAAATGTATTGATAAACTCAAAGATGAGGATATAGTTAAGGCGTTGGATCCATTAGATGGTGATGTTGTGGGCATTGGGTGGATTCAGTCCCTATCTATTGTACATGGAGTTAACTTGAAAGGAACAAGGGATGCAAATGTAAACATTTTAAAGGTCACAAATAACACACCCCTTGTTTATGAAGACAAAATAGATGGAGTTGTTCGTCTGAAAGAGAAAGAGGGAACCTTCACACGGTGGCCACTAAAGTATTTGCAAAAAATGACATAGTTGAACATATTTATCATGTACTAGTTGTTAGACATCTTGGTTCACTGTTTTATGCAGTATTTTGAATATGTTGTTCATGGATCTTTATTATCATGGTGTATTTGAAAGAGTTGGAAACTCTTAGACAACTTTGACATTTTTTATTATATTTACATATATACTCTTAGACAACTTTTGAAATCTTATAACTTGATATATATTTGCATTAAATTTTTTATTGTAGATTACCTTTATTTATCATGATATTGAATCAATCTTTTAATTCTAGTATGTTGTAGCTTGTACGCATATGTAATATTTTTATTTACTTTTATGTTTTAGTTCAAATTTAATATTATATTATTTTTGCATTATAAAATTTATGGTATTTAATAAATTATTCATTTCGTGATTATATTTACTACCAACTAATGGAAACCAATAAATAAAATGACTAAATTAATGACTAAAGTAATGATTAAATTAATGACTAAATATGACTAAATTACTAAAGTAATGACTAAAATAATGACTAAATTAATGACTAAATATATGACTAAAGTAATGACTAAATATATGACTACTATGACTAAATAAATGACCAGTTAACAACAATTAATGACTAAATTAATGATTAAATATATGACTAAATTAATGACTAAATATATGACTAAATAAATGACTAGTTAATAACAATCAATGACTAAATCAATAACCAAATGAATGACCAAATTAATGAGTAAAAATCAATGACTAAATAAATGACTAAAATAGTTTAGTCATAAATTTGGTTGTGTTATAAATGACCAGCAATAAACTACTAATGGTCACGTGACCAAAATTAGTCATTTATATGCAATTTTTATTAGTTTATTTAGTCATATATTGTTGTTTGTGTACTAGTGATTAATTAATGATTAGATGATGAATGATTACTTTAACACCCCTTCTTAAGATGAACTTAGGGAGTAGTTAAAAACCCTAAAAAAAAGAATGCACGATGGATCCTAGCAAAAAAAGGCCTGGTGAGGTACCCATGTACAAACAATCTAATCTCTCACAACAAGAGAAAATGAGAAAACCAAATGGGAAAAGCTCCTCTCTAAAATAGAGAGAGGTGAATGAAGGTTTTAAAAGCCTCCAAATCAAGGTGGAGGACTAAGAATCATCCAACCAAATCAATGTCCCAAAAAGAGAGGAACATGTAGAACATCACTAAAGCACGAAGAAGTTGTAGACAATTGTTGAAAGATGACTGCTATAGTGCTGAAATGAAGAACCTCCTTTGAAACAAATGATAATCAGGATTAAAATAACAAGAATTTGAGTGAGTTCCCCCAACAACACTACTCGAATCAGATGGCAAACAAAGGAAAAAATCTAGAATTTGAAGATAGAAATGTTAGGATCAAGAAGACCATAATCTACATGAGTGCCACCATCGACACTACTTGAATCAAATGGAAAATGAAGACTAACATCTGAAAGTGAAAGATATATATGGTCCATGAATCTGCATGAGTGACTCCAATGAAACTACTCAACATGCAAGATGCAAGTTGAAAATATTGGTACCATAGGAAGAACATTGATGAAGAGAGAGAAAATAATTTGCATTAGTGTACCCACCAACACTACTTGAGTTGGATGGAAAACAAAGGAAAACATATGGAACTCAAAGATATAAATGACACATGAATCTACATGAATGACCCTAATGACACTACTCAACATGCAAGATGTAATTTTAAAATATAGGTACCAATAGTCTCTAATCAAATGAAATAGGATGCCTCCAGAAATAGGAATCAAAGAATGACCATATGGTAAATGCTCCATCTCACCAAAATGCATGGATAACCAATCGTTGATATTCGTTGCATTTTCCTAGTACATAGGAACAAGAACTAGATACATAGATCACTCTAAAAAATAAACCAAGGAAGCATTAGCACCAATAGCACAAACCCCCCTATAATGCTGAAAAGGGAGAGCCAAGACAAGTACACTAAAATTGTGTGAAGACAATAAGTGTGTGTAGGAGAAACAACCTGCAAATAAAAGGGTGTGCAAACTAAGGCACACACACATGAAGCAAGAATCATTGAGGTTCACTACTATCATGGAAGGGAAACTCACTTGACAAAGGTTTGATGGAAAACCAAATTCAAACATCAACCCCCCCATGACACTTTATATCATAGTGTGAGTACAAAAGGCACAACAAGATGTGCAAAATCCCCAAAAAATATACACCAGAATGGCACTTTACCTTAGTGCGTCTATAAAAGAGAATATGCATGAAAAAGATGTTTGTAATGCCCAAATAGGACAAAATATTGGAAATACATGTAGAACAGCCAAAAATGAGTCATCCCATACAAATAAAAAGTTTCCAAGGGCTAACACATCCAAATAATTCACTAGAATGTGGAAACACTAAAAACTGAATAAAATGTACTTGGAGAGAAATATGGAAAAAACATGGATGGATGTGAAGATATTTGAAATATGATCCCTACGTTGTTGAATTGTGAAAAATGGAGAAATAGGTCAAAATTTATGAGCTCGAGACCAAAAATAACACGTTTGACTTTAATATGTTGTAGAATGCACCAGTAGAAAACTTTAGTGATGAGACCCACACCACTAGAAATTTGATGGAACCAACTTTTAGACAATATCTCGTTCACCCAATTTTGATATCGTACGCCCAAGTTATGACCAAAAGAAAAAAAACCTCCTTTAGGGAACAAAGAGGGTTCTTGGGGCCCCTGCCAGCTGGTCATACCATTGATATTAGCATGACGCCAACAAAAATATTTGCATAATATTCCCTTTTGCCGAATTTTTTTTTGATCCCCCTTGTAGAAAATTGGAAACAAAATATTCCTTTCTGAATAGAATATGCTAAAAAGATTCTTTAGTCAAAAAATTTGAGCTCACTGGGAAATATTTTGTGGCATTGGAATGTGCAAAAGGTTGTCGAAATAGGGCTGCCATTTGAAAAATAAAAATAAAAAAATGTGGCGCATGATTAAGCACCTAGTGCTTATAATAAGCAAAACGCTTATTATAGTGCACACTTATTAATAGCACTACCGCTATTATAAGCGCAACGTTATTAATAAAGAGCATTACTTATTAAAATATGCACTTTTAAAAAAAAAAAAAATTACGATAAATCATACAGGGGTCGTACCAGAGCCCCTATAAAAAAATTGCCTCAAAAGCTTTCGATAGCAAAAATGGGAAAATTTATAGTCAAAATTCATCGAATCGGCCTCTTGAATCCAAAAATGAGGTCCTCTTCATGCTAAAATGCATCTAAAAATTGTACACCTCCAAAATTTGCAAAAAAAGCAATCGAGAATCCAGATTTGAAGCTTGTAACTTTTGTTGAAGAAAAAAACTCATAAATCGAGAAGGGGTTCATTGAATCTAAGCTCTGATACCATGCTAGAATTGTGAAAAACATGATACTTGGGATAAAACAATAAACAAAGACACATTCCATGCAAGAGAGTTTTAAACAATAATAGGCAATATTCCTCAACAAGAAAAAGCTACAAAATGAACCTCAAGAATCTTCAAGAAAAACAATAGTCCTCAAAGGTTGAGAGTTATATCGAAGGCAACAAAAGGTATTCAAAGGTATGAAATCTCAAGAGAGATAATACGATGAGGGTTGAGTTTTATATAAGAGAAACCCTAAATGATAAAGGGATTAGATCATTACAAGTGTTGACATCTCATGCAGTGAGACAAAATGGTCTAATAATAGCTCTTTAGTTAACATAGAAAATCACTCCTAAGTTTAGCTTAAGTGCATGAGAATAAAATAGACCAATAGTTAATTAAATATTAATTAATTATTAGCTAATGCATGATTAATCTAACAAACATCTCATTTGAGTGAACTTCACAAAGACATGCCTCCCAAAAAAAATTAGAAAAATTAAGTTTTTTAGGATTTCGCTAGTAAATATTCATCACTTAGTGGTAATTAGATAGTTTGCTTCCATATATATATATCAAATTTTGTACTTGTGGGACTTGATCTCATGACAAAACTCAACTACAAACTCAAAATTTTCAATCCACCTACACCCACAATACCTAAGTTAAATGAAAAGAACTTTGAAATTTCACATTATGAAGATTAGGGAAACCATTTGGACTTTGGATACCATATTTTTATTTTCTAAGTTTTATTATGTAGGTTTGCAATTTTAGTTGATTGCTTTATGGTGAGGAAGACTATCATTCTTTGAATCTTATTTTAGGAGTTCATCAACTTAGTATTTATGGTATCACTTTATTAGATATTTAGATTCAATGCTTTTAAATAGTGGGGCTCATATTTTGGTCTTTGAGATTTAGATTTTATGAACAAATGTATGTATGTAAATTGAAACTTTTTTTATTTTATAAATAAAATGTATAATTTATATGCATAATTTCATCTTCAATTCGGTACAAAGTAATCTTTCAAAAATGAAGATAAATAGTTTGTAAATCATTACAAAATTATTATATTGTTTACTATTTTTTCAAATCTATTTCATTTAGGAATGGAAAATTCTCATCAAACTAAAGATATTATTCAAATCTCAAGTAGTGATAATTCCCCCATTCTACCAATGGACTCTCTCCATCAATCAATTAGAATAGAATTCCTAGAAGTGTTATTCAGGATTTTGCGAGTAATATTTCACTTAGTTGCCTTGACCACTACAACAAGCAAAAACAATTGTTTCAAACATGCATAGTGTGTGGGGTTGTCAAGTTCAATTTATGGAAGCAACATTGAATGAGTTCCGTGCAACTTGTGAAAAAATTTCTTCCTTTTGCACTTTCCAAGATGAGTACTATGGAGAAGGTGGTGCTCCTTACATTAAAATTGCATTTCAAAACTACTTGAATAATATCTAATAAACTTTTATTCCAAAACTATGTATATAGTATGTGATATTGTAATGTTATTACAACCTCTAACAACTATGAATAGTTAATTGATATTTTAAGTTTCCTACAAGAAATGTATGGTACTTAGTACTACAAATGAGGCAATTTTCCTTGTATCAAAGTTGCATTTTAGAACTACTTGAATACCATGTAATAAACTTTTGTTTCAAAACTATATAGTATGTGATATTGTATTATTATTATGGCTTCAATTTAATATGAATAGTTGTAGTTGCAATTGTTCTTTTACATAAATATAGCATTGCAATTTTTATTTTTCACTTTTAGTTTTACATTTTTTCTCTTTACTTGCCTCATATGTTTCATTTTTGTTACTTATTTTCTAACAATAAGTGATGTAGTTGTTTATAGATAGTAATAGTTAGTATTATTACTGAAGTTTATTACACTATTTCCCCCATTTCATTTGAATTACTTATCATCTAACAATAAATGGCAAGGATGCCTACAAATACTTGGACTCATTGCCACATTGTAGAAGTTATAATTATTGTTTTAACTATACCAATAATCAATGATATATGTGTCCTTCAATAATAGCTTTTTTATACATGCATTCCTTGCAATTCGTTAACTTAATAATAAAACATATTAATCTTTTTAAAATTATATGGCATACTATGCTCAACCCCAAACTATATTGTCATCAATTTCAACAAATAAAACTAAATCATATAAAAAATCACATTAATATATATTAATTGAACATAAAGAAGAAAAACATAAAAAAATAGTGCATCTTCTCATTAGAAGTTTCACTCAATATATAAATTATTTTTCATCGTATATTTAATTTACACATAGGAAGAGGAGGTACAAAGGATCTCAATCTTTACAATGGTTAAATAATTTCTATTAGCTCCACAATAGTAATTTTTTTCAGCTATTGGGATTAAATTTCTCAACTAAGTTGCAATCCAACTATAACATACTTTCTCCTAGGTGGGTTCATTTTGCATGGCTCCATTACTTACATTGGTCTTTATTCTTGTTTCCTCCTTTCTATTGTAGTCAGTAAGATGGCAAAGAGTATCAACACACTAATATTCAAATCATGGCATATAGCATAAAAATTTAATGTGAGTTTCTTAGTCTCATAGGATCTCTCTAAATAGCTAAAAAAATCATTTTCCATAATAAATATAAGTTTCTAGGTCTCTATACATTTTCCTTTGTTTAGTGAGTGTTTATCTATTGGTTTTATAAAAAAAAGGTCTAAAATAATTGGTTTTATTGCTAACAACCATGTTGCACTAGGAAATGGCCACATCATCTATGCTTTTGTCTCATCGGTGAATATTACCATAGTTGAACTAACGTTTCATTTAACTAATTTTGTATTCTCATTTTTACAACTAGTTAAATTTTCCAGGCTTTGTTAAGTCATATTTTTTGAATTTAAAAATTGTTTAATCTTTAGATATTATTATAAAAATAATATACTTGTCCCATTATTCTTAAATATTTTCAAAGTTTTCTATTGATCTTTAAAGCACAATTATATCCAATGAAGATATTGGCTTCATTTATTCATGATATTTTTCATTTCCAAAAGATATTTCTCTAATATAACAAGTTGGACAACATGCAATATTTTTAATATTTTATCTTATAGTCTTGGAAAAAACATAAGCTAGGTTACACCAAGAACCTTTGAATATGCACTTGCAAGACACATTCTAAAACTAGAAATTTATGTAGCTTTAACAAATCTAGCTAGTTGCCCTAAGACAACTAGCTAGGTATGAAGACACGAAGGAATTGGCAAATGAAGTTGTCCTAGACTGAAGGGAATTTGCCTCCCAGATTGGAGACAACTGGGAGTTGATTGCAAATGCAAAATAATGATTTTGTCCTATTGCTCTATTTTTTTATCCTGTTTAATGACTATTCTAAACTCTGGTTTCTTCGAATGATAGTATAAGACTGATATTTTATGCTAGCTATGCTTTGGTTTAGGACTTGCTTGTTTTTGGTTAATCTCTTATTTGGCTTGTGTGCCACGTTTTAGGTTAGTTTGTGGTATGCTTATGTTTTTTATTATACTTATTATGATCTTGTGGATGTAAATACTAGTAAATTGGCATGCGAGATCCATATGGTTACATAGCAGTATATAGTTTGGTTGTTGTTTTGTTGGGTGTTCTTGGTGCTATTTCCCAACCTGTCTCATTTTTGTTGCTTCAACTCTTTTTGTTTCTATGGGACTAGGGCCCTTTCCCTACTTATATAATCAAAAACAAATCTAGCTAGTTTGTAATATATGAAAGTTTCTTGTTTGTAAAATAAAAAACATCATGTTTTAGGTTAATCCTTTGTTGCTACCGTTACAAACTTTTATTGGTATTTACAATTTTTGGTCAGAATATATTTACACCCAAATCATGAGGCAAAATCCAAACTGGTGCAAATGAAATATGTAGAATTTAATCTTTATACAAGCACTAAGTTTTTGTTTTCAAACTATTAATATAGGGGTTAGCTCGACAAATATTCCTTAAAATAGTAGCAAGAAAGTACTCCCCATGAAATTAGTCAAATTATCTTGAAGGTTTGTGCTTTCTTTACAAGTGTTTTTTAATTAATTTTTAATTTTCACTTTGAGTCACTATACTTTCACAGAGACTAACGACACTTGCTATTTAATTTCTAATTTTACATTTTTTTCTCATCAAATGCCTTCTACGTTAGGGTAAGTGCAGAAAGATCATTCCCAAAAAGGGGGTTTAAGTGGCCACTTTTTTTTTTTTTTGGAATTAGGAAATATTGACCTTGGTCGTGAAATTGAAGATAGTTACACTCAAAATTTTGAGATGGAACACAAACAAGGATCGAAGTGCTCCGAGTCTACTTTCTAAACTACTAATTTATTTTGAAAATGGTTGAGATTAAGGGGTTCAAAAGAGGGAAGTACACAAATTGGTATTGTTTTTGTTAGAAAAACATAACATAGCAACTCTTGTACTACCCTAGCACGGTGAAATTTTTTTTAGTATTCTTAAAATCACTACAGTCACAAGTTAGCTAATAGTATGTAGTTGATACATGATTTTTCTAATAATTTTTTAATGAATATTTGATTTTTTACTAATTTTCAAAGTGGACACTTCCTAAAAAAATAGAATTTTGGTCATGCTACCCCTACAAATTTTGGAAACTAATTGATTTAAAAAAAAAAAATTGTAGAATGGAGTCTAGTTTCTAAAAATGTAATTTATTTAAAATTTCGATGAATGATTAATTTATAACAAAAAAAACACCAAACACTAATTTTTGGAAAAAGAAAAAAAAAAGACATACAAACAAAAGAAATTATGGATGAAAGGCTTAACATTGTCAGAAAGTGAAAAAAATTACATCATTAGATAGCTAAGAGAGAACCTAACATTACCTAGATTTTTGATTTGTTTGATATTGAACCACATGCAATCTTGATGATGAGCACGAACCCGATTATGTGAAATATTGTAGAATTTGCAAAAACACATCTCTAGTCATTAGGAATGCCCTCCAAGCCGTTGGGTTGGTATTCCAAGGCAAAAACCAATCCAAAAGCTTGGGGATTCCCAAAGCAAGATATAAAGCACTTGTGTTATTACACGATCACGTTATAACACACTTGCGTTATATCTCAGTTTTGACATGGATTTTGGCATTTGTGGGGAACATGTCTAGTAAGACATAATGCGAGCACGGTATAACATGCTCACGTTATGTCTTGCTTTATGTTAAATTCTACTCTATTAAATGTATTTGTATATATTTGTAAGTTTGTATGTACATGTATGCTTGTATGTCATGTATGTATGTATGTATGTATGTATGCCTATATGTATCAATGCGTGTATATTGTATGTATGCCTATATGTATGTAATATTATATCTACACATGTACATGTATGCTTGTATGTATGTAGGATTGTATGTGCATATAGATTATGCTTGTATGTATGTAAGTATGTATCTATTTATGTATGTCTTTAGAGGGAGGGGGAATTTTAAGAGAGAGAGAGAGAGATCTAGAGTTGTCTAGGTAGGATGGGAGGGGGAGAGGGAGAGAGAGATCTTGGAGAGAGGGAGAGGGGGTGGAAGTGAGAGTTCGAGTGAGAGGGAGTGGGAGAGAGAGATTGGGACTTAGCTAGGTAAGGTGGGAGGGATAGAGGGAGGGAGAGATAGATAGAGAGAGCGAGGGGGGTGGGAGAGAGATAATTGAGAGAGAGGGGGAGAGAGAGAGATACAGAGAGAAAGAGCGGGTTATGTAGGTAGGGTGCCAAAGGGAGAGACTTGAGAGTGTGAGGGGGGTGAGAGGGAGAGACTTGAGAGATAGGTAGTGAGAGGGAGTGCAAGAGAGAGGGAGTGGGAGAGATAGGGAGTGTGAGTGAGAGACCTGAGAGAGGGAGAGGGTGTGGGAGGGAGTGAATTGAGAGAGGGAGAGAAAGAGGGGGGTGGAGTGAGAGGGACTTATCTAGGTAGGGTGGGAGGGATAGATAGAGAGAGGGGAGCAAGAGAGAGAGAAAGATCTAGTTACCTAGGTAGGTTTCCAGAGGGAAAGACCTAAGAGAGAGAAGGGGTGGGAGGGAGAGACCTAAGAGAGAGGAAGAGAGAGGGAGTGGGAGAGAGTGGGAGGGAGATAGAGAGAGATAGATAGAGGGAGCGAGAGAGGGTGGTAGGGATTGATTGAATGAGAGGTACGTAGAAAGAGGGAGAGTTTAGATAGAGACAATTGGACAATGTAGGAGAGAGGGGGGGAGGGAGAGGTGAGATGTATAGATAGAGAGAAAGCGATAAGGGTTGAGGGTATAGGATTGAGGGATTAGAGTGGAGGACCTATAGGGTTGATGGTTTCTAGGGTATTATGGTTTAAGGGTAAAGGTTTGAGGGTATAGGGAAAAATGTTTAAGGGTTTAGGGTTCATGGTTTAGGGTTGAGGGTAGAGGGTTTAGGGTATAGGTTTGAGGGTATATGGTTGAAGGATTAGGTTGAGGGTCCAATGTAAAGGGTAGAGGGTATAGGGGTTGAGGGTTTAGGGTTTAAGGATTGAGGGTTGAGAGATTAAGGGTTGAGGGTTGAGAATTGAGGGTTGAGGGTTTAATGTATAGGGTAGAGGGTAGAGGGTAGAGAGTTTAATTTTTTAAGGTTTAAGGGTTGAGGGTTTAATGTTGAGGGTAGAAGATTGAGGGTATAGGGTTGAGGGTCAAATTTATAGGGTAGAGGGTTAAGAGATTAGGGTTTAAGGGTTGAGGGTTAAGGGTCCAATTTATAGGGTAGAGGGTTGAGGGATTAGGGTTTAAGGATTGAGGGTTGAGGGTTTAAGGGTTGAGGGCTTAGGGATTAGGGTAGAGAGTTTTCTTAGATTTAAGGGTTTAAGGGTTGATGGATTAGGATTGAGGGATTAGGGTTTAGGGTAGAGGGTATTGGGTTGAGGTTTGAGGATTGAGGGTTGAGGGTTGAAGGATTAGGGTAGAGAGGGAGAGGTGGATGGATAGAGAGATGGAGGGAGAATTGAGATAGAGAGAAGGAGAGAATAGGAGAGGACATAGATATAAGAGGGTTGAGGATCCAATGTATAGGGTAGAGGGTTGAGAATAGAGCGTATAGGGTTGACGACATGTAGGGTTGAGGGATTAGGGTATTGGGTTGAGGGTACAAGGTTGAGGTATTAGGATTGAGGGTACATATGGTTGAAGGATTGGGGTTGAGAGTCCAATGTATAGGTTATAGGGTATCGAGGTTGAGGGTTTAGGGTTTGAGGGTTGAGAATTGAGGGATTAAGGGTTGAGGGTTGAGGGTTGAGAATTGAGGGTTGAGGGTTTAATGTATAGGGTATAAGGTAGAGAGTTTAAGGATTGAGGGTTGAGGGTTTAAGGCTGAGGGTAGAGGATTGAGGGTATAGGGTTGGGGGATTAGGGTTGAGGGTACAATGTATAGGGTAGAGGATATAGGGGTTGATGGATTAGGGTTTAAGGGTTGAGGGATTAAGGGTCAAGAGGGTTGAGGGATTAGGGTAGAGAGTTTACTAAGTGGGTTTAAGGGTTTGAGGGTTGATGGATTAGGGTTGATAGGATTGAGGGTAGAGGGTAGAGGGTTTAAGGGTTGAGGGTTTAGGGTTGAGTGTTAAAGGGTTTATACGGTAGAGGGTTGAGGGTTTAAGGGTCGAGGTTTTAAGGTTGAGGGTATATGATTGAGGGTATAGGGTTGGGGGATTAGGGTTGAGGGTCTAATGTATAGGGTAGAGAGTATAGGGGTTGAGGGATTAGGGTTTAATGGTTGAGGATTAAGGGTCAAGAGGGTTGAGGGATTAGGGTAGAGATTTTACTAATTGGGTTTAAGGGTTTAAGGGTTGATTAGGGTTGAGGGTATAGGGTAGAGGGTAGAGGGTTTAGGGTTTAAGGGTTGAGGGTTTAAGGTTGAGGGTGGAGGATTGAGGGTATAGGGTTGGGGGATTATGGTTGAGGGTCAAATGTATAGGGTAGAGGGTATAGGGGTTAAGGTATTAGGGTTTAAGGGTTGAGGATTGAGGGATTAAGGGTGAAGATAGTTGAGGGATTAGGGTAGAGAGTTTACTAAGTGGGTTTAAGGGTTTAAGGGTTGAGGGATTAGGGTTGAGAGTAGAGGGTATTGGGTTGAGGGTAGATGGTACATGGTTTAAGGGTTTAGGGTTAAAGGGTTGAGAGTTTAGGGTTTAGGGTTTAGGGTTTAGTGTTTAAGGGTTTAAGGGTTGAGGGTTGAGGGTTGAGGGTATTAGGGTTTAAGGTTTGAGGGTTGAGGGATTAGGGTTGAGGGTATATGATAGAAGGTTTAAGGGTTTAGGGTTGAGGATTAGGGGTTGAGGGTAGAGGGTTTAGGGTATAGGTTTGAGGGAATATGGTTTAAGGATTAGGTTTGAGGGTATATGGTTGAAGGATTAGGTAGAGGGTAGAGGGTTTAAGGGTAGAGGGATTAAGGGTTGTGGGTTGAGGGTAGAGGGTAGAGGGTTTACGGTTTAAATGTTTAGGATTTACGGTTTAAATGTTTAGGGTTTACGGTTTAAAGGTTTAGGGTTTAGGGTTGAGGTTAGAGGGTTTAGGGTTTAGGGCAGAGGGTTTAAGGGTAGAGGGTAGAGGATTTAAGTGTTAAGGGTAGAGGGTAGAGGGTTAATGGTAGATAGGAGAGAGATTGGAGTGATTGAGTGAGAGAGAGAGAATTGAGGGTATAGGGTTGATGGTTTAGTGTATTGGGCTAAGGGTAGAGGGTAGAGGGTTTAAAGGTATAGGGTGTAAGGGTTTAGGGTTGATGGTTTAGGGTTGAGGATTAAGGGTTTAGGGTTTAGGGTTTAGGGATGAGTGTTTAAGGGTTTAAGGGTTGAGGGATCAAGGTAGAGAGGGAGGGAAGGATGGATAGAGAGATTAAGGGAGAACTAAGATAGAGAGAAGGAGAGTAGATGATAGAGGAACGAAGATATATGAGGGTTGAAGATCCAATGTATAGGCTAGAGGGTTGAGAATTGAGGGTATAGGGTTGACGGCCTGTAGGGTTGAGAGATTAGGGTATTAGGTTGAGGGTATAGGGTTGAGGGATTCGGGTTGAGGGTACATATGGTTGAAGGATTGGGGTTGAGAGTCTAATGTATACGGTAGAGGGTATCGAGGTTGAGGGTTTAGGGTTTGAGGGTTGAGGATTGAGGAATTAAGGGTTGAGGGTTGAGAATTGAGGGTTGAGGGTTGAGAATTGAGGGTTGAGGGTTTAATGTATATGGTAGAGGGTAGAGGTTTTAAGGTTTGAGGGTTGAGGGTTTAAGGTTGAGAGTAGAGGATTGAGGGTATAGGGTTGGGGGATTAGGGTTGAGGGTCCAATGTATAGGGGTTGAGGGATTAGGGTTTAAGGGTTGAGGGATTAAGGGTCAAGAGGGTTGAGGATTTACGGTAGAGAGTTTAATAAGTGTGTTTAAGGTTTTAAGGGTTGAGGGATTAGGGTTGAGGGTAGAGGGTAGAGGGTAGAGGGTAGAGGGTAGAGGGTAGAGAGTTTAAGGGTTTAGGGTTTAAAGGTTGAGGGTTTAGGGTTTATAGCTAAGTGTTAAAAGGTTTATAGGGTAGAGGGTAGAGGGTTTAAGGGTAGAGAGTTTAAGGTTGAGGGTAGAGGGTAGAGGATTGAGGGTATAGGGTTGGGGGATTAGGGTTGAGGGTCCAATGTATAGGGTAGAGGGTATAGGGGTTGAGGGATTAGGGTTTAAGGGTTGAGGGATTAGGAAAGAGATTTTACTAAGTGGGTTTAAGGGTTTAAGGGTTGAGGGATTAGGGTTGAGGGTAGAGAGTAGGGGATTGAGGGTAGAGGTTAGAGGGTTTAAGGGTTTATGGTTTAAGGTTGAGGGTAGAGGATTAAGGATATAGGGTTGGGGAATTAGGTTTGAGGGTCCAATGTATAGGGTAGAGGGTAGAGGGGTTGAGGGATTAGGGTTTAAGAGTTGAGGGATTAAGGTTGAGGGTAGAGTGTAGAGGATTAAGGGTAGAGGGTAGAGGGTTTAAGGGTTTAAGGGTTTAAGGTTTAAGGGTTGAGGGTAGAGGATTGAGGGTATAGGATTGGGGATTAGGGTTGAGGGTCCAATGTATGGGGTAGATGGTATAGAGGTTGAGGGATTAGGGTTTAAGGATTGATGGATTAAGGGTCAAGAGGGTTGAGGGATTACGATAGAAAGTTTGCTAAGTGGGTTTAAGGGTTTAAGGGTTGAGGGTAGAGGGTATTGGGTTGAGGTTAGAGGGTAGATGGTTTAAGGGTTGAGGGTTGGGGGTTTAAGGTTGAGGGTAGATGGTTGAGGGTATAGGGTTGAGAGATTAGGGTTGAGGGTCCAATGTATAGGGTAGAGGGTATAGGGGCTGAGGGATTAGGGTAGAGATTTTACCAAGTGGGTTTAAGGGTTTTGGGTAGAGGGTAGAGGGTTTAAGGGTTTAGGATTTAAGGGTTGAGGGTTTAAGGTTGAGGGTAGAGAATTGAGGGTATAGGTTTTGGGGATTAGGGTTGAGGGTCCAATGTATAGGGTAGAGGGTATAGGGGTTTAGTGATTATGGTTTAAGGGTTGAAGGTTGAGGGTTGAGGGATTAAGGGTCAAGAGGGTTGAAGGATTAGGGTAGAGAGTTTACTAAGTGGGTTTAAGGGTTTAGGCGTTGATGGATTAGGGTTGAGGGCAGAGGGTATTGGGTTGAGGGTAGAGGGTAGAGGGTAGATGGTTTAAGGATTGAGAGTTGGGGTTTAAGGTTGAGTGTAGAGGGTTGAGGGAATAGGGTTGGGGGATTAGGGTTGAGGGTTGAGGGTCGAATGTATAGGGTAGAGGGTATAGGGGTTGAGGGATTAGGGTTTAAGGTTTTAGGGTTTAAGGGTTAAGAGGGTTGAGGGATTAGGGTATAGATTTTACTAAGTGGGTTTAAGGGTTTAAGGGTTGAGGGATTAGGGTAGAGGGTAGAGGGTAGAGGATTGAGGGTAGAGGTTTTAAGGGTTTAGGGTTCGAGGTTCAAGGATTAGGGTTGAGAGGGAGGTATGGATGGATAGAGAGATGGAGTGAGAATTGAGATAGGGAGAAGGAGAGAAGAGGAAAAAGGGACAAAGATATATGAGGGTTGAGGATCCAATGTATAGGGTAGAGGGTTGAGAATTGAGGGTATAGGGTTGATGACCTGTAGGGTTGAGGGATTAGGGTATTGGGTTGAGGGTATAGGGTTGAGGGTTGAGGGTACATATGGTTGAAGGATTGGGATTGAGAGTCCTATGTATAGGGTGAGTGAGAGAGAGAGAGAGAGAGAGAGAGAGAGAATTGAGGGTATAGGGTTGAGGACCTATAGGGTTGATGGTTTAGGGTATTGAGTTGAGAGTAGAGGATAGACAATTTAAGGGTTTAGGGTGTAAGGGTTTAGGGTTGAGGGTAGAGGGTTTAGGGTTTAGGGTAATGGTTTGAGGGTACGTGGTTAAAGGTTTAGGGTTGAGGGTCCAATGTATAGGATGACAATTTCACCCACTAGCTTGCCAATTCGATGAAATTGGCAATGTAGTGATATGTTTGAAAAAATGGGTACAAGGAATGGGATCTCTCAGTTATTTACATTATCAGGAGATCTCATTTCTTGGACCCATTTTTTCAAACAGGCCAAGTTAGGATGCCAATATCACCCACTAGCTTGCCAATTCAGTGAAATTGGCAATGTAGTGGCCTATTTGAAAAAATGGGTTGAAGAAATGGGGTCTCTCAATGATGTAAATCATCTGGAGACCCCATTTTTGTGACCCATTTTTTCAAACAAGCCAAGTTAGGTTGCCAATTTCACCCACTAGCTTGCCAATTCAGTGAAATTAGCAATGTAGTGGCTTGTTTGATAAAATGGGTCGAAGAAATGGGGTCTCCTGGGTACATCACCAGGAGACCCCATTTCTTCTCCCATTTTTTTATAACAAGCCACTACATTTCCAATTTCATCGAATTGGCAAGCTAGTGGGTGAAATTAGCAACCTAGTGGGCCCACTAGCTTGCCAATTCGGTGAAATTGGCAACCTTACTTGAGAGGGATAGAAGGAGTAAGTGAGAGAGAAAGAGTTCAGAGAGGGAGATGGGGTAGGAGGGAGAGACTTGAGAGACAGAGAGGAAGGGAGTGGGAGAGATATAGAAGGTAGATGATAAGAGGGTATAAGGGTTAAGGGTAGAGGGGGAGATAGATAGGAGTGAGTGAGTGAGTGAGAGAGATTTGAGAGAGTGAGAGTGGTAGCAGGAAGAGACTTGAGAGAGAGAGAAACAAAGGGAGTGGGAGAGAGATAGATGGTAGATGATAGAGGATAAAGAGATAGGAGTGAGTGAGTGAGAGAGAGAGAGTTGAGAGAGGGAGAGGGGGTAGGAGGGAGAGACTTGAGAGAGAGAGACAAAGAGACAAAGGGAGTGGGAGAGAGATATAGGGTAGAGAATATAGGGTATAAGGGTTAAGGGTAGAGGGTAGACGGGAGAGAGATAGAATTAGGGTTTAAGGGTTGAGGGTAGAGGGTAGAGGATAGAGGGTATAAGGGTTAAGGTTAGAGGGTAGAGGGTAGAGGGGAGAGAGATAGAATTAGGGTTTAAGGGTTGAGGGTAGAGGATAGAAGGTATAAGGGTTAAGGGTAGAGGGTAGAGGGTAGAGGGTAGAGGGATAAAATCAAGGTTTAAGGGTTAAGGGTAGAGGGTAGATGGGAGAGAGATAGAATTAGGGTTTAAGGTTTGAGGGTAGAGGATAGAGGGTATAAGGCTTAAGGTTAGAAGGTAGAGGGGAGAGAGATAGAATTAGGGTTTAAGGGTTGAGGGTATAAGGGTTAAGGGTAGAGGGTAGAGGGGAGAGAGACATAATTAGGGTTTAAGGGTTGAGGGTAGAGGATAGAGGGTATAAGGGTACAGGGTACAGGGGAGAGAGATAGAATTAGGGTTTAAGGGTACAGGGTAGAGGATAGAGGGTATAAGGGTTAAGGGTACAGGTTAGATGGGAGAGAGATAGAATTAGGGTTTAAGGGTTGAGGGTATAAGGGTTAAGGGTAGAGGGGAGAGAGATATAATTAGGTTCTAAGGGTTGAGGGTATAGGGGTTAAGGGTAGAGGGTATAAGGGAGAGAGATAGGAGTGAGTGAGTGGGATATATATGGTTGAGAGAGGGAGAGGGGGTAGGAGGGAGAGACTTGAGAGAGACAGAGACAGAGGGAGTGGGAGAGAGATAGAGGGGAGAGGATAGAGGGGAGAGAGAATTAGGGTATAGAGGGTATAGACAAAGAGAGAGAAAAGAAATCTATAAAAAATCAACTTTCTCATAACGCGAGCGCATTTTGAAGAAGTAAAGATGTGACCATTTTTAGCAAGAAATAATTTTCTCGCATTATAATGCGAGCACGTTATAACAAGAGCGTGTTTTGGATTGCTCTAAAAATGGTAAAACACTCAATATACCCATGATCTCAAGCCCCATATTCTGCATATTCTCCTAGTTTTGCACGTGCTCCAAAAAAAAAGTAGCTTTTTGTTGATGTTATGAAGTGTGCATGCATGTTTTTCAAATTCCACCACCTTTTTCATGATCTTTCCACCACCTTTGTATGAAATAGCAGAGTTTTCACGTTACAAGGCATATAATATTAGTTCAAGTCTGAATTTCATTCAAAAGTGATATACAATTGAAGTTTGGATGGGAACAAGCTTTTGAAAAAGTCAAATTGTTGAGGAGTTTGAAGTAAGAAGAAGCAAAAGCTATATAATTGGGGAGAACTCCTCCATTTGAAACTCTAGGTTTTTAGGTATGTGAAGTCTTTACACATTTTTTTTTGTTCTATTATGGCTTGCTTTCATTTTTGTTATTTTGCATATTCCATGTTGATCATTGTTTGTTTGTCATTATAACCTTAGTGTGTCAATGCACATTTTAAATTACACAATTATTCTATACACTTTCCAATTACATTTTTAAACCACATCTCTTTGAGGCAGTTAGCTATTTAACAATTGAATTACCTTGTGTATGCTTCCACATTTTGTATACACATATATATGACATAAGTTTTAAGGAAGTAAAAAAAAACATCATTTCTCAATCCTTTATTATGGATGTGCATACCACTCTCCAAATCTTTCATTGAGGTATTTTTTCAAACAATCATACCAAGCAACTGATTTCCTTGTCTATGCTACCAAATTGTTTATACATGTCTCTAAAAAGTTGGAATATACTCCTCCCACATTGATAGATCATTGAAAATATTTTGGTTTTCATCTCTATTTCTAAATTTACCTCATCACTAAATCTACCTCATCACTTATGTTGTGATATATTTTAAATGTTTCCTTGATTAGTCTACCAACAAGGGATTCTAACCCTTCTCTCCATTGTTTCAAGACTCTTTATTCAAGGCTAACTTAGCAACATGGGGAAAGGTGCAACCTATCTTGCAATCATGGCTCAAAATGGAAGCATGGACAAAGAATTTGAATTCTTTGACAATATAATTTTTTCATAAAAAAGTATGCAAAATGTGGTAGCAATATTTAAAATCTTGTGAGCTTGGCAATATAGTGAGCTCACTCACTAGCTTGCCAATGCGGTAGGGTTGATAAGGTAGGGGCAACGTATGCCTCATAGAAATGGGGTCTCATGGTGATGTATATCACTGTGAGACCCCATTTCTATGAGGCATATGCTGCCACTACCTTCTCAAATGATGTAGTGTAGGGTCCAAAACATTCAGTTAATCATAATTTAAGTCTTTAGAGACAACTTTGCAACCTTTAAAAACTTATCTCAACAATTCTTCACAAATTCACCAATTTCACTTGTAGGTTTGTTGACCTAGATTTTTGACCAAATCTACCCAAATATTCAATGAACCCACTAGCCAAATATTTTTTAAGATATCCTTTAAGGCATACACAAACATATCTCAACAATTCATATAGCTCTTATGGAAGAAATCTCTCAAATTCATGCTTCTATGTTATCCTAGATAGGCCAAATAAGCCAATTTAACAATTTATCACCTCTCTAAACAACTTACCAACCCCAAATTCTTGTGGACAGTCATTAATCGGCCTCTAAAACCACCAAATCTACAACCTTTAGCGAAGGAACCACTCATAGAGTGCATTTTTTACAAAACCTTCATTTTTAGCAAATTTAGGGGGGGTTTATTGAAAGTCTTATTCCCACGCCCTATCTTAGCTTTCAAAAGCATCAAACATGCTCTAAATGACATACAAAATCTTAAACAACCTTAAAAAAATTCTTCCCCAAGTGTTTACTACACTTTCCTTCTCATAACCACCATTTTTTACTCAAACGCATAATATTGTCAACTAGGGCATCATGCCCAAACACTCAACTCCACCTCCCTTACTCTTCCAAAGCTTCAAAAACCTTTTAAAAGGTTTGCACACACTTTTTGAACTGATCTCCAACCTTATTGAGTGCATTCAAAATGAATTTCAACTTGGAGCCATTACTTTCATAGCAAAAACTCAAAAAATTCAGTGGGGGCAGCAATCAAAACTTATTCCCTACTCAAATCCTACATCTATATCTAATCCTAACATTTTTGGACTCATTCCACCAATCCACAGTAGAAATAATAGGTGGAATGAGTCATTTAACTCATTTTATGCCTTCAAACCCAAGGTTGGCTGAATAGACTTGCCTCCAGTAAAAATGCAATGAAATCACTTCACTCCAAATCAAAATTGGAGCTAACACATATATCTAACAATTTAAAAATCTTTCCGAACTTAAATATTATTTATGAAACCATACAATAGCTAAGAGCAGCTATTTTTAGAAAATTTGCACAAAAAAGAGAAAGTTTTTATTGATCTCTTCTTCAAATTTGAACAACCACCCCTCTATTCAACCCTACATCATAAATTTAAACATGACACTCCTAAAACTCTCCAAGAAAACCAACCCCAACTATATTTTCAATTACATGACTCTTGGTCTTCCACAATCTTGTTATTTTTGCATTTTTAGCAAGTTTACATTTTTTACAACTTTTTGCAATATTTGCCAATTTTGAAAATTGAACTCCACAACAACCTAAAGACCTCTAAAAGGACTCTTTATATTATTAAATGTTCTATATGACCTTATTCAAAGTCTTATAAACACAAAACATTAAAATACCAACTTAAGCCCTTATTGAACCAATCTTTACAAAACATGAATTTGGTGCTCTTACACCATCAACCCTACCACATTGGGAGGCTAGTGAGTGAGCTAGCTTGCCAATGCTCCACTAGCTTTCCAATGTGGTAGGGTTGAGAAGGTAGGGGAATAATATGCCTCATATAAATGGGTTCTCATGGTGTCACATTCAATGTGAGACCCCATTTCTATGAGGCATACACTGCCCCTACCTTCTCAACCCTACCGCATGGACTAGTTATGGTTGAGAAGGTAGGGGCGGTGTATGCCTCATAGAAATGGGGTCTCACAGTGATTGTGAGGCCCCATTTCTATGAGGCATACGCTGCCCCTACCTTCTCAAACCTATCACATTGGCAATCTAGTGGAGCATTGGCAAGCTAGCTCACTCACTAGCTTGCCAATGTGGTAGGGTTGAGAAGGTAGGGACAACATATGCCTCATAGAAATGGGATCTCACAGTGAGGAAATGGGGTCTCATGATCACCGTGAGACCCCATTTCTATAAGAAATATGTGGCCTCTACCCTGTGAGACCCCATTTCTATGAGACATATGTTGCCCCTACCCTCTCAACCATACCGCATTGACGGGCTAGTGAGTGAGCTCACTACCCTGCCAATGTGGTGGGGTTGAGAAGGTAGGGTCAGCGTATGCATCATATAATTCACATGTTGATGTAGACCATGGATTTAATCATTAATCAACTACAATTCAAGTCCTTTGAAATAACTTTGTAGCTCTTAGAACCCTAGCTCTTGGATTTCTCACACAATCTCTCTATTTGCCTTATAGGTTGGCCAACTCGGTTTCTAGGTCCTATCTCACAAATCCAAACTAGAACCCACTGACCAAATACATTTTCAAATACCCTTTATGTCCTTACACAACATATCACAAAAACTCATAAAACTCTTTTGGAATAAAACCCTCAAACAGGGGCTTCTATGTTGTCCCAAACCTTCAATTAGGTCACTTTTACAAAGGAACACCCATTTAAAGTTACTTCCCACCCAAAATTCCTTTGGAAAATCATGTAATAGGTTTTAAAACCTCAATATCCACCATTTTTAATCAAAGGAAGACCCACTAACTCACCCAACCATGAAACCCTCAATTTGGCTTGTTTTAGGAAGGGTTTATTGGAAATATGCCTTCCCAAATTATTTTCAATCTATAAACACTTTAAACACTTTGAAAATTGTGTGCACAAACTTAATTAACCTTAAAAATTTGTTTCCCCCAATATTTTCACCTATCACCACCCTCTACCCACCAAATTTGATCAAAAAACAAAGGAATGCCATCTAGGGCATCACACAAAACCACTTTCAAGGCCTGCCCTGCTCGTAAATATCATTCAAAAATTTATTCCTACCATTTTGGACTCATTCCACTGAGTCACAATATTTACAATAGGTGGAATGAGTCAATTTCTCATTTTAAGCAATCACAACCCTTCAAAACAGGGTTTCAAACCTTATTCATGAGACAAAAAAAACATAAAACACCTAATGACCTATCACAAAATCAAAATTGCAACTTAGCTAGGTGCCCCTGCACCACATGGCTTGTCCATGCTTCCATTTTCAGCCTCTTTCAATCATGACATGCCACATTACCACATTTATTTAAGGCATTCCATCAAAAAAAATCATGTGACCTTTGTCTATGCTAGAAATACTCTTCTAGAGGATGATTGTAAGTATTTTTTATGAAGCCTTGAATGACATATATTTCATTTATTTGAATGGATAAATTTTTTAGGAACTAATGTTTGTCTCATTACCATGCTATAGGTAAAATTATCTGCCATGTCGAAGAAACGAAAAAAAGGAATAAACTAACAGATGAAGAATATGAAACCTTCAAAGTAAAGGAGAGAGAATGGGTGGCGGAATATTGTGAAAAGAAGAAATTGGATACGATTGAAAAAATCAAGTCAACTGAAGAGGAACCTCAACCATCAAAAAGAGAACAGGAATTGGTAGCACAAAAGGCACGAATGTGAAAGCATCGTGGTAAGACAGATTCAGATACTGTAATTGAAGACACACCCTCTATAGAAAGTTAATATGAAGGGACACCATTAAGCACAAGCGAATATGGAGGGACACCATATACTACAAGTGAATATGGATGGACACCATCTATCACAAGTGAATATGGTTGGACACCATCCAGTGCATCTCACATTGAGAGTACATCATCACTTAGATTTGACGAAGAAGGTATGACATCATCCCCACATGAACCTCAAGGTATGTCTTCTACTCCACCCTTGAATGAAAATACACAATCTAGCCCACCTCAATTAAATATTGATGAAATTCGTAATGTTGAGGAGTATGTACCTAGGAGAGCACCACCTAGAATTTTGAGTATAAAGCCAAAGTATTTGATTAATATTGATGAGTATATTTTGCAGCACATGGAAGGTAAGATTCCAAGACACACTTTTAGAAGATATGCTGATAAGATTTGGAAATCATTCTTTGAAAGGCTAAATTAGACCGCAAGGTGTCAACTATTTGTTGAAATGATGCAAGGTATAAATTATAAAAACATCATGAAGACTCTTGGGTTGAGAACATATAATGCATCGAGTGAAAACACTATTGTGAAGAATCTAATGGATGCTTATGAGAGTGTGGGTAAGACCTCACACTCAAAGGATAGTAATGTCATCCGATGTTTCATTACATCGACTTTGGTAAGTAGTCAAACAAAGCGAGCCCGTCTCATTAGAAAGACAGGTGAAAAAATGAGAATTAGTAGAAAAACTTTATCAAGAGTTGTTCAAAGGTGGCAAATAATTGAGGGAATTGATTCAAATGAATTATGGGCATTCTCGAGGAGACTTCCACAAAAAGATAAAAAAGTTTTTGAAGCATTGAGAACACTAATTGAAGAGTATTGGAAGAATAACACAAGGCCATCTCTGAATCAAAGGGATGTAGTAAGAAGGAGAGTCAGTATTCAAAACCATGAGCCACATCCAAAGCATTTTTTGGATACGATTCAAAGCCAATTTTTTCATAAATTTCAACAAGATTATCCTCAAATTAGTATTTTTCAAAGATATTTTGAAATGCTTAAACCTTTTTATGTCAAGATAAATTACACGTGCACTACTTGTTGTTGTATACTACATACTGAATTCTCTAACCATTATGATGTTTATCGTTCTATATGTTTAGATTTTCATACTAACAATGTTTTGCAGGATTGTGGCATAGAAGCCCTACCAACATCATCAAGAGATTTATTATCAAAAAAATTAAGTGAAATAGAGGATGGCCAAATATTCTATAGGACAAAATGCTTGGATGGTTCATACAAGCGTTGTGGTGGCTTGCAGCGTATGCCAGTATCTCAACATATGGAAAGTACAAATGAGGTGGGACATAAACTAGTAGAGTTTTGGAAGTATAAAACAATGGAACGCGTTACAAAATATGGGTCTCAAGAAAAAAGGTTTGATTTGGTTATTTAGAAGATTTCAGTGTATCAGCATATGTCCATGTTTCGTGACAATATAGTGTCTAAGTATGGAAGGCATACCCATAGAGCCTGATGGTTGGACATGCAATTCAAGCTATGCAAGGACACCTTTCCAATTGGTAGCATAGTATCAGTAGTTGAATTTGTAGAGAACTACACTCTATAACCACAACATGAGGTGTAGTCACAGTATTACAACTCCACATAGGTTTTGATATTTGTGCACATAGAATTCATTCATGTAGCTAATAGAAAAGAGGACCAAAGGAAGGTATTGAGTTAGTATCACTTTTATATTAGTGATGATCGCACACATTCTCCAGAGTTCATGCAAGGTTGCTTCCAGATGTTCTACAATGATTTGGCTCAGAGGGGCATAGCATATGGTTTGCACATAATATGGTCGTATAATTGTGCAACATAGTTCAAGAACTCTTGCATGTTCTATTGGTTGAGCAGAATGCATGTCATTACAGGTGTTCAACATATGTGGAAATTTTGTGAGGTCGGGCATGGAAAGGGGGAGCATGATGGTGCAAGAGCATGCATGAAAAGAGAATTAGCATGAAAAGAGTTAAAATACAAAGACAGTGCAAAGTTAACAAATGCAAGATCAATCATCGAGTGGTGCAATGCTTCAATGGGTCTAGGTAATGAAGGTAGATCTTCAATTCATATATTTTTTTGGTTGATGGATGATACTAACATTACACCATATGAGGATTGTTGTACACTAACAAGATCGAGTGAGCTACACTCTTTCCTTAGCTCAGATGCAGGTTCATGGAGTATCAATACATGGAAGATGGCATGCTTTTTTCTTCATGTACAATGCAAGCCTGGAATGATTGTGAGTCAGGGGAGTGGGTTGACAAATGGTTGACAAGTTATCTTAGCCCACTTCACATGTATCGCCCTTCGATAGCATTGGAACTAACACAGATAGAATCATTGGTTGAATTTGACCACGTATCAAAATGTAGTTCAACCAGGTAATATATCTACTTGCTTAGTTTTTGAAATTCCTATTGTTATCTTACTTTGTAGTGTATTCGTAATGTTGACCAATTTCAAGAGATTTGTTGCACATATCAATGCAGGGAATATTTATGCAATTATTACAGATGAAGACAATGAAGAGGGAACAAACTATTATTTGTGTCGTTGTGTTGAGGCCAAAAATAAATTGGAGGTCCTATAGGCTCAATTGTTGTTACTAGAACATGGCTTAGAAGGTACTCACATAAGAGTGTTAAACATTGGTTGTTTCAGAACTTTGACATGCATCGTAAGATTCTTCATTACTCAAACCTTGTTGTGGCATCCAATGTTAGTTTGACCAAATATGGGGGTAGACCTTTGAACAAGACCTCGTGGAAGGTCTGTGAGTCTGACCATGAGGCAATACTTGACACAATAAAGAGTAGAGCAGACCCAGATGGTTTGTTGGATTAATTTGTAAGTATGTACATTGGTTCATATTAATTTATACTTGTATGCACATTAATTTTTTTGATGTCAATGCTATCATCTTATTTTACTTTTCCTATTTGTAAGTAACCTGCTAAAAATTCATTGGTGTCCCCTTGCAAAAAAATGCAGATTTATGAGCCATTCAAGAGAATCTCAGCCAAAAAAGCAATGCAACATCCTTATTTTGATTATCTTGACAAATCTCAATTATGATTTTAAGCCATTAAAAAGTGTGTGTGAAGTTTGGTGAGGGAATTTCAAGTTATTAATTTGAGTTTAACCTTATCATGAGCACCTATGATGTAGACATTATAAGACCATCTTGAATTTCAAGTTATTCTATTCATGAGAGGTGTTGTGTGCAATAGGTATCTTGGAACTCCCAATGAAGATGTATGACCAAGAGTGACTAAGTTGAGAGATCGACATGCCTATCCTCAATGGAAGCATCAAGATTTATGCCTTGTTGTTCCTGAGTTGGAACCAAATGGTGTGGATTTGTTTTCTGTAAGTTCCTTCCATCTATTTTCATTTCACTTCCATTTTTTATGCTCTTTCTTTTTCTTCTTTTAATTTGTGTATTTGTAAGTAAACTACTAAAAATTGATTGGTTTCTCCTTGCAGAAAATATTGATTTATGAGCCATCGAATAAAATATTAGCCAAAAAAGAAATGCAACACCCTTATTTTGATGATCTTGACAAATTTGCATTTTGATTTGAAGCCATCATAAAAGAGTGTGTGAAGCTTAGTGAGGGAATCTCAAGTTACTCATTTGAAGTTAACCTCATCATGAGAACCTATGATGTAGAAATTATAAGAGAATATTGAATGTATGAGTTACATTTTAAAAGATATGTGAGAATGGAGTACCTAAGACATTGTAATGAGATTTACTCAAATATTGAAATTTGGTGCAGGGGCACCAAGGTTATTGAGCAAATTTGGTTCATGGAAGTCTTAAGTTAGTTTTGTGTTTTGAGTGTTTTCAATTGAATAAGGTCCTATTAGACCAATTTATAATGTAATAAGTCATTTTAGCTGGTTTTGGCATCATTTTGGAGTTTATGTTACATATTTGTCAAAATGATGTAAAATTGCAAAAATTGAAAAGTTGTCAATATGAAAAAAGTGCAAAAATGTAAACTTGAAGAAGCCCAACGGTCATGGGGATTGAAAGGGAATTTAGAGATTATTTCATAGGTTGGTTAAGGTTTAAATATTTTTGGAACTCGAAGGAAGATTTTTTTGAAGGTTTTTGTGAAGGTTTTTGTGAAGGAAAAACAATAAAAATCCCTTGATTTCTCTTGTAATTTTGTGTTTCATTAAATTCTTTTTTTCAAACTATTATACTTGGCCATACATAAGTATTATGTCTTGAAATATTTTACAATTGGTAGAGGTAGGTGTTAGCTATGTTTTGGCTTTGGAGTGAAGGAAATTCATGAAGTTTTAAGAATTTTATTGTCAAATTACTGGCTGCGGGTCTATACAGCCAACCTCAAGGGTTTGAAGACTAAAAATGAATAAATGAATCATTCCATCTCTTGTTTCTCTCTATGGATCATTGGAATGAGTCAAAAATGGTAGGATTATTTCCAAGAATAAGATTTAGCAGTAGGGAAAAAATTTAGGAGTGTTTTTGGTTGCTGTCCCAAAGCAAAGTGGGTGAATTTTGACTTAAAAATGGAGTTTCGATGTTGGGTTTTGGTGAAATCGTATTAGGAAAGATTTGGATATAATTAATTTGGAATGATCAGGAATATATTGAAGTGTTTGAAGATTTGGAAGGGCAGGGAAGGTGATTTGAGTGCTTGGGCATGATGCCCTATTTGTTAAACTGTGTATTTTGAGTGAAATTTGATGGTTAGAGGAGGGAAGTTGTAGAAACTCTTGGGGGAAATTTTTTTTGATGAGCCTTCAAGCATGTGAAAACATAACTAAAGGCATTTGAGGCCTTTTTGGGCTATGTAAAAGCCTAGAACAGTGTTTTTCAATAAACCCCTTTGGAATGGCATAAAGTGAGGGTTTCATGTTTTGGTGTCATAGGAAATGATTCTTTGATCAAAATTTGTGGATTTGGAGGTTTTGTAGAATGGTAGGTGACTTTACATGAATATTTATGGTTGGAAATGTGTTTGAGTGGGTGATGCTTTGTTAAAGTGACCTAATTGAGGTCTAGGACAATGTAGTTGCATGATTTTGGAGAAGTTCGTCCAAAGTGACCTATGTTGCTTTTGAGATATGATTTGTAAGATGTTAAAGGGTGTCTAAAAATACAACTAGTTAGTGGGTTTGAGATTGGATCTGAGATTTTTGGTCCATAAACTAGGCCTGTAGACCTACAAGGGAATTTGAGTGAGTTTGTGAAGAGTTGGAGAGGTATGTTTAAAAGGGTTGAAAATTTGTTTCTAAAGGCTTGAATTGTGATTGTAGTTTGATTTCCCCCCTACTCTACATCAAAATTTATTGTTTCCCTCAAACATTTGTAATTTAAGCAACGTAATCCCTTAACAGTCTAAAATGCAAAAGGGAAACAATCTTCGACAACCTATCACCTGAATACTGTGTTGGTTGCGGGCATTCCGTCTAAGGCATCGAGATCATGTAGGGAACCTCTACAATAAAATCTCTCATTTTTTGTTATCTTAGAGCCATTTTTTGTGGTGTCCAATTTTGACTTGATGGAAAAAGTGTCAATTACAAGCAATATAAAGTTGCAAAGTGGCACAACTTTCATTCTATAACGTGTGTGAGAAAATAGATTGTTCCAATCCATTTGAATAGGTATTTTTATGCTATGAATGGTCCTCTTTTGCACCCAAACACACGAAATCACTTTGAGCTACGTTCAACTAGATCAATCCCTTAAGAGTTCAAAGTGCAAAATGGTTGCAAACTTCAACATGTTGTTACTTGGATATTGTGATTCTTAGAAACTTATTATCTGATCCTATGGGATCACACTAGGCCCCTCTAAAATAACCTCTCTCATTTTTCGCTATCTTGGAGGCATTTTCTCGTGGTGGCGAATTTTCCCTCGAGGAAAAAGTTATCAAATGCAAGTAATTGAAAGTTGCAAAGTGGTGTAACTTTCATTTTGCAACTCGTGTGACAAACCAAACTGTTCCAACACTTCTGAATAGGTATTTTTACAATAGAAATGGTCTTCTTTCGCAACCAAACACGCGAAATCGCTCTGAGCTACGTTCAACTGGATCGATCCCTTAAGAGTCCAAAGTGCAAAATGGCTGCAAACTTCAGTATGTTGTTACTCGGATACCGTGATGCTTAGAAACTTCTCATCTGATCTTATGGGATCGTGTTGGGCTTCTCTACAATAACCTATCTCGATTTTCACTATCTCGGAGCCATTTTCCTGTGGTGGTGAATTTTCACTTGGGAAAAAAGTTGTCAAATGCAAGTAGTTGAAAGTTGCAAAGTGGTGCAACTTTTGTTCTACAACTCGTGTGACCAAATGGACTGTTTCAATGCATTCGAATAGATATTTTTACACTATTAATGGTCTTCTTTCACACCCAAACACGCGAAATCGCTCTAAGCTACATTCAACCAAATCGATCCCTTAAGAGTCCAAAGTGCAAAATGGCTGCAAAATTCAGCATGTTGTTACTCGAATACTGTGACACTTAGAAACTTCTTGTCTAATCCTATAGGATTGCGTTGTGCCCCTCTACAATAACCTCTATCATTTTTCGCTATCTCTGAGGTAATTTTCCGTGGTGGTGAATTTTCACTTGGGGAAAAAGTTGTCAAATGCAAGTAGTTGAAAGTTGCAAAGTGGTGCAAATTTTGTTCTGCAACTCGTGTGACCAAACAAAATGTTCCAACGCATCTGAATGGGTACATTTAAGCTAAGAATGATCTTCTTTTGCACCCAAACATGCGGAATCGCTCTGAGCTATATTCAACTGGCTTGATCCCTTAAGGATCCAAAGTGCAAAAGGGGAGAAATCTTTGATGGGCTATTAATTGAAAATATTGATTCTTACGAACTCTTCGTCTAAGCCTATGGGATCGCGTTGGGCCCTTCTACAATAACCTCTCTCATTTTTTGTCATCTCAGAGTCATTTTCTCGTGGTGTCTAGTTTTCACTTGATGGAAAAAGTGTCAAATGCAAGTAATGTAAAGTTACAAGTGGCACAACTTTTATTTTGCAATTCGTGTGACCAAATAAACTGCTCCAACGCATCCCGATAGGTACATTTATGCTAGGCATGGTCCTCTTTTGCATCAGAACACTACTTCATCTACTATGAATATTATGTTTTGCAAGTGTTGTGAAGATTATGTATCATTTGCTTAATTGAGTTGTTTCAATCAAAGGATTAAATATATTGGAATCTTTTTATGAATCATTTCATGGAATGCCAATTGGAAACATGTTTTTTTCTTTTAGATAAAGCATTTCATGAAAATATTTGGATTAAACTAACTTGAGATATGTAAGAACAAGGGAGCATTAGGAAATACATTGCTCAAGGATCTTAAATAAGCCTTCTTGGTGCAGGGGCACCAAATGCATTTTGTGTTAATGTTGTCAAATGAGGTATTTTGATATTTTTAGGTGTGTTTGATTTTTTTCAATTCAATAAGGTCCTAATAGACCATCTAATAGGTAATTATAAGTCATTGAGTTTATATTGTCACATTTTTGCAAAATTGTCAAAAGTGCAATATTGAAAAGTTGTAAAAGTGTAAAAAAAATGTAAAATTGAGGACGCCCAATGGTCATGAGAATTCGAAGGGCAGTTAGAATAGTTGTAATAGGTTGGTTAAGGTTTAAAATATGTTGTAAAATTGATGGATGAAGGTTGTTGGAGGTTTTCTGAAAGATTGAATACTAAAGCTTTTGTTTTCATTGAAATTTTGTATCTTTTCTATTGAATATTGTTGTTGCAGAGTAGTTGCACGGCCTGTACGGCCTAATGGTGAATCCAAATTGATATGAATTATTTTTTCAGTGTCCTATCTATCATTTTGACTGATTTTGAGGTGTTCCCATTGGGGTTGTAGAATCTTGTTGCATTTTCCTTGTAGGCGAGTCTGAAACTCCAATTTTAAGGTTTTGAAGACATAAAAATGTGATAATGGCCCATTCCACTTATTGTAACTCCTATAGCTGAGTGGAGTGGGCCCAATATGGTAGGATGTAGTTTATTGAATGGTTTTGGGAGCATTAGAGGTCATTTGGGAGTTTGGGCATGATGCCCTAGTTGTCAAATTTGAATGTTTTGAGTGAAATTTGATGGTTAAAGGTGGGTAGGTGAGGAAAAATCTTTGGGAAGTAAATTTTGGTGATATATTAAGCATGTGCAAGATATTTGAAGCATGTTTGATGCATTGGTGAAGTGTAAAGAAGTTGGGAAGTGGGATTTTCAATAAACCCCTTTGTAACTTGCTAAAAATGAGGGTTTTGTATAAAGAGGACTTAGTGAGTGGTTCACTAGCTAAAATTTGTAGACTTGGTGATTTTATAGATTGGTAAATGAATTTCCATAGGTATTTGGGGTTGGAAGATTGTTTAGAGGAGATTTGCTTTGCAAATTAGGCATATTTGGCTTAAGGGGACAACATAGAAAGATCAATTTGAGGGATTTGTTCCAAAATAGATATATGAGCTTTTGAGATATGTTTTGGTATACCTTAAAGGGTGTCTAAAAATATTATTGGTTAATGGGTTTGAGAGTGGATTTGTGAGATAGGTCCAAGAAACTAGGTTTGCAGACCTACAAGGCAAATAGTGAAGTTGTGAAGGGAATCGCCCTAGTTATGGTTTTGGAGATGCAAGGCTTGTTGAAAATAGTTAAATTTGTGATTGGTAAGTGAAGACCTCCCTACTCTGCATCAATTCTCTCCCATTACAATTTTGGGTGGATTATTGCTTTCAAAGTATTGGGAATGCTTTGCCTATTTTCTAGTTGGTAGTTTCCATTCTAGAAGGCTCATCTCTTGATATATTTTATACTCATTCTTAATCAATTATCAAGTTAATAATCAGTGCATTTATTTACAGTTAATCTTTCTTTTCAATTTGTGCAATTTTTGAATTTGTAACTCTACTAGTATTTCTAGAAATATTGAAGTTGTTTAGCATCGACTAATAAAGTTGTTTAGCATCAATCATGTAATATACAAGACAAACCATGAAGGAAAACAATGATCAATTCAAGGGCTAGCCAATTAATAAGTATACATGTGAATAATTCAAGCATGTACATGTGAATAAGGGAAGCACAAGTACTAAAAAACACATAAGCCTTGAAGTATACACACGAATACATAATATACACAAATTAATACAAAGTATATCCATGAATATAAGGTATACATATGAAAACACGTAAGTCACAAAGTATACATTGGAATACATGTAATTCACAAAGTATACACATAAGTTGTAGAGTATACACTTGAATACACGTAACTCATATCTATTGAACCATGGATTTATAATGCAAATATGGACACATCGATAAAAAAATATTTGTATTAACCAAATATCCATATAGGCATACATCAATATATGTCGATATAAGTATAAAATATAGGTACAAAATAGCCATAGAGGCTTATGAGAATTCCATATAGGCATACAATGTCAAATATATCCAATATAAAATATGTACAAAAATGCCATATAGGTATACAACAAAGGGCTCTAGAATCAAAATTCATCGCTCTTCATCCCCTCAAAATAAGCGCTTGCCCTTTGTTTGTCGATCGAATGGAAATACATTTATCACTCGTTTATGTTGCGGTTGAGGAGTTCTCCTGGTGCTCCTCCTAGTGTTTAGTTCTTGGTGAAGTCTTATTTGTTACAATAAGAAGTAAAGACATTAATAAATAGAAATTACATTAAAAAAAATGACATATTTAACAAAATAATCACTTGCCACCATCTGATGATCACTCTCCACGAGGGAAATATTCAAATTCCCATGCTGAGGCATCTTGAAGCCCTGTGTAAACCATCCAAATAAAAATTAAACTATGAATCAATAATGATTTGATTTTTCACTAACATCTATAACAACGAATGTAAATTGAAATTTAGTATTTTGCCTCATACCTCCCTTGTCAGAGCCATCAAGGATTCTATACAAGATGAAACACCAATGTCCATTGCCATCAGAAAATTCAGAGGTGTTTCCGCTTCCAACATCTGAAAATAAAACAAAAAATTTATTCAATTATGAAAACTACAATAGCGATCCATCATGACTTATAATGTATGAGATAATGAACAAAATTTTGAGTACTTATTAAACTATATATTTCTAACTATCATGCTTACTATTTTCCCTATCCATATCTTGTTCGAAAGCATGTGTTTTGAGGATTTTACCCATAGCAGCAAGTTGATGAACCATTTGATAAAACGCTTTCATAGACATGTACGATAATTGTGGTGGCATAGAGAAGGTAGTGAACTATTTGAAAAAATGCCTCAAAGAAATGGGGTATCATGGTGATGGAATGCCATTACAAACAAATGCAAGTCATGGCATTCCATCACCATAAGACCGCATTTCTTTCAGGAATTTTTTTAAACAGTTCATTGCCTTCTCTATGGTATTATTGCTTACTATTATGCTTTGATAGAAATTTTTCCAAGATCCATAATTTTTTGGAAAGCATCTATTTTAGACTTTTAGCCATAGCAACAAAGAAGTGAGTAGTTTGATAAAATTCTTTGGTACACATGTATGGAAAATTTGGTATCATAGAAAAGGTGGTGAGATATTTGAAGAAATTCCTCGAAGAAATGTGGTCTCATGGTGATGGAATGGCATTCCATCACCATGAGACCGTATTTCTTTGAGGCATTTTTTCAAACTACTAGTTGCCTTGTCTATGCTATTGCTTACTATTATGCTTTTATAGAGTTTTTCCAAGCATCCATAGTTTGTTAGAAAGCGCCTTTTTTAAGATTTTAGCCACAGCAGTGAGGAAATGAATTGTTTCATAAAATTCTTTGGTAGACATGTATGAAAAATGTGGTAGCATAGAAAAGGCGGTGAGCTGTTTGAAAAAGTGCCTCAAATAAATCGGTTCTCATGGTGATGGACATCACCATCAGACCACATTTCTTTGAGGAATTTTTTTCAAACAAATCATTACCTTGTCTATGCTATTGCTTACTATCATTCTTTCATATATTCCTTCCAAGCATCTATAGCATAGACAAGGCAGTGAACTATATGAAAATATGCCTCAGTAAAAAGTGGTCTCATGGAATGCCATGACAAGCAAATGTAATTGGAAGCTTCTCCTACTTATTACTTATGTTATGTGAAGTAATTGCATCACTGCTTATGCTGAATTTCTAAACAACTATATTGTAGTTAAAATTTTGTCATCTATCAACATCTAGTTATTAGTTATGGAATGTGAAGTAATGCTTTGTGTTTAAAAGATGTGCAATGCAACGTAATCAATTATATGAATATAAACTTCATAAGTTAAACTCTTTATTATATTACCTATGTGTATGTTTGACTAAATCCACTAGCACTGGGAGGTGCTCCCTCGAAACCTCCAATATTAGCCTATTCAACATCCAAAATCACATATTAAAATACCATTCATAAAACAATGCTATTAACATGTAATAAATTTATAATTTTTTACTAGTTACATACCTCAACGGTAGGTGCAGTGGAGAAATAAGTAGGTGTAGGGCCGGTGTATCCAATATTAACACTATGACCCTACAATTTTATTAAAATCATAAAACTAAATTAGTTAATCTTGCATTTCAAAATCGAAATTTAATAAATTAAATTCAATGAACATGCTAAATTTTACTTGAGTATCAATGCCATAGGCCTCATGAAAAATGTCATCTTCCCTTTCCATCTCCATAGTTGTAGACGGATCATGCATGGCAGCCTTCTGAGTGTTAGTGGGGTCATATGAACAAGTCACCCCCGCAAGATTGACACAAATGGGATTGAAGCCCACCACTCGAAGACTCCCCTGGATGGCGCTGTAGAATAGGGTTGGCATGTTGGATAACACTATGGGTCAAAGATTTGATGGCCTACAAATTCTCTACATCAACACTCTCCTTCATGATGGAAGGATAATTATGTGCTCATGAGGCGGCCTAGTGAGAGGTTGTATCCCTTGACGTGTAAGATCCTACTGAGCACTGGGTCTATCTTGTGCCGATCCCCCAACTCTCCCTTGGAAGTCCCTCATATCAAAATAATTTGAGTTTTTGTTCAAGATGAACTCATAATATAGTTTCCTAAGGAAATACTGCGGGACTTCACAATTGTTGCATGGTGGGTAATAAAAAACCATGTACCACCTATCCCAAAAAAAGTTCCTAATCTATTAGCAGTGGCACCAATGAATAGGAAACCTCTTCGCATTGAGGGTAAGATTTGCATTTGACCATGGGTCAGTGAATAATGAGCACAAATCATATTTTATAATTTTTAAATCTTTTACTGCTTTATATGATAATTTATCTTGGTAATAAGCCCTAGTCGCCTGCCTCCTATCCTGTCAACCAGTTAATTATTTACTGATTGAATCTACATGTTTTAACATTTCTTTCAATGAAGTTGCTAGGGTCATTCTTTTCACAGTTGAACCATTTGGATCATTCAACCTCCTAATTAAATCCTCAATTTGTTTTTTATTGTTCTCAATTTCACTCATTAAGTTTTGTTGAGTGTCAGGAGGATGTTGAGGGATTGGTGGAGGAGATTGAGGTTGTGGTTGATTAACTTGAGGATTTTTTTTTGTTCTTGTTGTGCTCGTTAAGTATTTTTTTCCTCTTTTTGTTGTTGTGCTTGTGGAGGATTTTGAGGAGGGTTTGCAAGTTGATTAACATCTCCTACAAATTCAAAAAATAAATATAAAAAACAACCTAAAACTAACAAATTCAAAAACAAAAAACAAACAATCCTTACCTCTCAGACCTCCTCATCGACGTGGCAACATCCTGGCAATGAAACAACAACCGTTGATGAATAATTTTTTAAAATAGCTCCTCCTAGAATAGGAGCGTAGAAAATTGGTGTTTTAGCTGCAGGCAAGAAAAAAAAACACAGTGAAGTTAAAATGAATTCGATTTTTTTGTTTTGCTTGTAATAGGTCATAACGCGAGCGCATAATAACGTGCTATAAATCCTCAAAACAAACAAATTGATAGGTATTGCAATATTTTTAAAATTTAACTCATGGTTACATTCTTTCGGTCAACTAATTTCTCTCTTCAAAATGTATTAGATATATAGTCAAGTAAATTATGCGGTTTCAACTTTATATTTAATTTCTACTTCATAAAGTACAATTATATAGTTCATGTTCAGGACACCATAGTTATCATGTGTAATTTACTTTTACTAGGAATAATTAACTATCTCATGAGAATGTATTCTTTGACTAGCAATGTAATAAATATGACCGATAATATAAATCTACACTTGCAACCACACATACAAGCATTAAATATTGTCATATTTAGGCATGGCCCTGAATTGGCCAATCACTTTAAAATAATGATGACATAAGAATGATATGATAATGATGTCACCTATTACAAATTGAATACTTTCCTTGGTCATCTAAATTAATGGAACTTCCACTTGCTACCAGTTTGTGAAACTTCCACTTGCTACTAGTTTGTGAAATTTCCACTTCCTACACAACTCCCACTTGCTATCAATCTAACAAACTTTCACTTCCTATTAGTTTACAAACTTTTTTTGGTCATCTACATCTACAAAATTTTAGGTTATTACTACATTTATGGACTTGTGGCTTGCACTCATTGTTTCTACAACATATTGATTACTATAATGACCAAGATTTAATTTGATCTAACTTTGTTTGTCACCAATGGATAAAAATAAATATCGTCTTCATTTTTAGGGGCATTTTGGGAAAGAGCAAAAGAAATAAGGACAATCTATAACTTGTTAATGGTAATGCATATATTTAGTAGCTCCAAAAAACCCTATGTAATAAAATTATATTGAGAAAATAAATAATGATATTGAATTCATGTGTGGACATGTGTTTAGATTGCATGATTGGGTCAACCCACTAGCCATGAGTAGTAAATAATCAATTATAATGCAAAGAGAAATATTTTTGTGAGGCTATAATATGAGAATAGATGCCAAAGAGAATATGCATTAGTAATATCTAGCAAGGATTTGAGAACTCATAGTTTAAGGTCATGTGGACATATTACCAAGAAAATACCTTCCAATTTTGAACTCGACTTCTTACTAAGGAAATTTTATAATAATCATCCAAACTAATCAAGATTGTAGGACATAATAACCCAACCAAAATAACCCTCGACAAAATAACTCGATCACAATAACCCAAGGACAAAATAACTTAGGGTCATAATAACCCAAGCCAAAATAACTCGTGGTCAAAATAACCCATGGACAAAATATCCTCGTAAGAATATAGAGAATGGAAAACAAAATTTATAAAATGACCATGGGTTATTTTGTCCATGGGTTATTTTGACCACGAGTTATTTTATCCATGGGTTATTATGACCCTAGGTTATTTTGTCCTTGGGTTATTATGTCTAGGGTTATTTTGGTTGGGTTATTATGTCTAAATACCAACTATCAAATATCAAATTGACATGGCTAAGAGGATGTACCTTTAACTTTTGGAATTCAATTTTTTAATTGAATATTTATTTCTCATTCATTCTCAGCTTCACACTCCTTCAATGTTGGAGTTTTTTCAATCAAATTTCTTGATATGATCTTGAATTATATATTGATTAATACAAATAGTCAAAATAATGAAAACAACAATTGAAATTTGTCAAATTAAAATACAAAACATCAAACAATCATTCATATTCTTCAAAACATGAAAATAATCATTCAAACTATATGCAATTTTAATCTTCTACATTAATAAAATAAGAAAAATATGACATACTTGTCAAAAAAGTATTAAAATTTCTCAAAAATATAAAAAGTGTATTTGTATGTAAAATATTGTGTAATTTGTAAGGTAAAATAAAGTATGTGGATCCATATATACAACATGCACATGTTTTATGACCATTTTTTTGTTTTTTACTTGCAAAAAATATTGTGTTATAGTATAAGCACATTATAACATGCTTGTGCTATATCTTTCCTTAGATGTTCCCAACCCTAAGGGTTGGAACCCCTTTAGGCGTCAAACCAAAGGATTAGACTGCCATCTCAATTGCCTAAAGATGTGTTTTCTAGAAAATATAAAAAATGCCTATATATGTCAAGTGTGCTCTCCATCAAAATTTACACGTCTTTTAATATTAATACAAAAAAATACCTCAATAACATCAAGCTCTCTTACATTTCTAACTATATATTTGTTTCTATATTTTGAATACATTAAGGTTTTGATGTTCAATTTATTTTGGACCAGTGTCTTATATTTTTTTCCAAAAACTTATATATAGTATTTTTAGTGTCATTTTTAATTTGTTCATCCAAATTTGAAACAAATCATATTCTAACATTCTAAACTCTATTCTATACACATTCCAAAAAAATGATTTTTGATTAGTTTTTAAAAAAAAATGGAGAGCATGCTCGAATTTTTTTGGATGTGTCTACTTCAAAAATTAATAAAAATATATATATATTCATTAAAAATTTAGCAAAAAAATCAAGCATTTAAGTTATACGATGTTAGCTAGTTTTCCACCAAAGTGGATTGTGAAATACTTTTAAAAATTCAACATTTTAGAGAGAGAATGCTAGACACAATGTTATATTTTTACAATAAAAATATCAGTATTTTGTGTGCTTCCCCTAATTGAACCTCTTAATCTTCATCATTTTAAAAATAAAATTAGTAGTTTAGAAACTAGATTTCTAACAATATGAATCTTGTGTTTGTCGCATCTTCAAATTTTGAGGCTATCTCCAATTTTTAATTTTTTTATTGATTTAAATAAAAAGTGATCATTTGTTACCACTTTTTTATCATCCATTTCCATGCACATACCCTAAAATAAAACAAAAAATAAATAGATCTTTTCTCACAAAATTTGGAGATTGCAAAAATTTTGTTAATGAATACTAGTAATCTCAAATGTTTATTGTCATCAATCCATTTACTATTCTTGTTCTTGTCAAGATTAAAACTATTAAACATTTCTTTATTAAGTTGAGATGGTGTGCTTCTAGCTTGAATGATTCATAAAAAATAAACATCTTCATTTTCTTAATCATATATATATATATCTCAAATGTACATTCAAATATAAAGAATTTGATTATTTTGAAAATTCTCCTAAAACTATTTATATGTAAATCTTTACAAAATTTGGATTAATGATTTTTTTATATATTAATTAATATTTACAAAATCTAGAATTATGGTAACAAAGGGACAAAAAATATACCTCTACATTTTGGAGAACATTAGAGAGAGATTGGTAATTGGTAATTTTCTCCCTATTTGTTGACAACGTTCTCCCTCATTCTTTCACTATACTATGAACATTTATTGCGCCTTCATCCATGATATTTACAAGTGCATCGATTTCAAGCTCTTGGAATTGTATATCCAACACTAGAGGCCACTCTACACCACTTCCAATTACGAAAGAAAACATTGTCTAGAAAGGTCTCTTTACACTAAGGTTTAAGTGCTTCTATATAAGGTCCACTATACGTTCACTTAAGTTATCCTATGCTCCTTGTAGCAACTCTAACCTAATATTATTAGTTCTACTTTTGTACAAGCTAGCATGCTCTAAGCATGATCACATTACATCACTCTGGGCATTCTTAGAACTAGTGGAATTACTTGGCACATTTGGAGGAGACAATTAATATCTTTGATGGAGATAAAGCTTGTTTGTTCACTCCCTAGAGAAAACATAGACAAGATTTTTTGTGCCTCTTCTTGTGGAAGAGAAGCTTCCCAATAAGAAGATCATTCAATTCTTTCCTAAAAATATTATATGATTCTTTTTCATATTTCTAATTCTTACAGGAATCAAGTTCAACCTTCAAGAAACAAGCCTCCACCTTCATTTTTTTTAAGATGTCCCCAATCACCTTTTTGTTCCATGTTTTTACCTCTTTTTTTATTATACCCAACTTACTTTGTAAGACATCTTTTGTAGTCTTTGAAATATTGTGTCCACCATTTATTTAGTTGTGATTCAAAATTTGGGTAAAATAGGATAGTGGTTTAATCTTAAAAAATATACTACCTTCAAGGAAAAGGAGGTTTTTTCTCAGTAAAAGAAAGAAGTTGGGTCCACATATAGGCAAATTTTTAGGCTTACAAAAAATCTCGACAAAAATGGGTACTCACTTAGGCTTGAGCTCCTAAACCTAAATTTTTAAAATGAGTACCCATTTCTAATTACACAATATTTTAGAACAGACATGTGTTTTACAAAATTTGAAATTTGAAACCCATGTCTTTGCTTTTGTTTTAGGCTTCGAAACCCACCCCTTAGCCTTGGTCACAAATACAATGTCATGAAAACATCAACAGAAAAACCGACTTTGACAATATGGCTAACAATTTTTTAAGAATTTTTTTATGAAATTAAAACCTATTATAGATGATGAGGTCTAGTTTTCAAATTTATAATTTTTTTTTATGATTGGATTTTATTTTTTTTAATTGATTTATGAGGAAATTCTTCCATAAACTTGAAATGTTAGGTTTTTGCATTTTCTTAATAACTTCTAATTTTTAAGTCTGTTGTAAAAAAAATTATATGGTATCAATTTACACATAATTCCTTACATAATAAAAAAATCAAAAAATGATTAATTTAGCTCATTATGATGGTTGTACACAAGGGGTTTTCAAAAATAGCAATTATGGTTAATAAAAAAATAATTTAAAAAATATATTTGAAAAAAAATATAAAAAAATATTCATCAATATTCAAATATAATACACATATTTCCACAAAAGGAATTAGAAAATAATTTTGTTTAGATCAAATTATAGTGGTCATACACATGCATGGTATGACCCTAAAAAAATGACTTTTAAAAAGTGGTTTTATGTATGCCTATTAAAAAATAATATGTATCATCTAGGTATTAGAATAAATTACATATTTGAAAACTAGTCTCAAAAAACTACATTTTATATTATTGGACTTTTTTTAAAAATTGTGTAAGTGCTTCAAATTTTTAGTTCAACTGTGACAAATTTTAAAAATCAAGACAAGCACTTTCACTTTTTGAAACATTTTGTGGACCCAACTTCTTACACCTACCCTTCTAAGACATGTTTTGTACTTATACAGAATCTATCCAATTGACTCTTGATATCAATTTCTCTTAAACCCATTTTTGCATGCATGAACCATCATCTTTGGGTTTTAGCTATAAAAATTATATTGATATCTCTATAAGTTCCAAGGACTCTTCTTTATCTATCTCCTTTACTAGGGGTGCCAAAATTTGTCTAATGTCTTCCAACTATGTTTTTCCCTCCTTTTTTGAGATCCCTTTCCCACCAAAAATTATATTTGAATTATTCCTTGAGGAAATTTCCCTCCAAATCAACTTCCCTTGTTTGGAATGTCTAAATGGTATATTCCTCCCTTTGTTATATTTGGAAACCATGTGGCCAACCCTCCAACAATTAAAGCATTATATTGGTAAACATTCATAATCCAATTGCTACACCCCAATTCTCATTAAGAATTGTAGTCTAATCACATGTTGAATTAATTTACTTAAATCTATCTTCACACATATCCTCACATATTTGGCTAGTTCCTTCTCCTTTGTGGCAGAGGAAATATACAAGTATTCACCAAGGGAATTCCCTAACATTTTAAGAGATTCTCTAACCATTATTTTATGAGGGAGCATGTACCTAAGGATCCAAAATAGGTATTTCTTCACCAGTTATTTTATTATATTGAATCCAAGTGACCAAGCTATATGATATAGCCCTAAATTTCCATGACCCAAGGGTCACCATTAGGAATATTATCTCTATCTTCTTCCAATTGAAAGGTGATTTGGAGAAACATTAATGCTAAAAAACTATCTACTTCTAGAATTGTCCCATCCAATATTTAACCTATCTATTAAAGGCCAAATGTTAATGAATTTAGCAATTATCACAATCTTTTTTAACTATCTTATTGTTGGGTTTAAAATGTGTTTGGTAGATTAATAGTTAAAAAATTTAAATTCACTTCCACATTGACATTTAAAACAAAGATCTTACAATTTATAGCCTTCAAACCAAATTCCTTACCCTTGACTTCTAAAAGCTAGCTAACTTCTTCCAATATCTACTCTAGGTCTTGGCTTTTTTTGTCACATATTGTGAACCCCTATCCTATACCTGCACAAACACAACAAACAAGCACAACATTAAATTAATATGCAAGCAAGAACAAGGATTCTCCATGAAATCTATTTACAATGTTCAAAATAGGAAAATGAAGAACAAAACATGGAAATATAAGTGAAATCCTAATTAAGCATGCAAACTTTTGATCCCATGGGGGAGTTGGTGCCAATTGGTGTGTCGAAATTAGCACTTTACCAACTCCTTTGTAAGCTCTTTGATGATGATTGATCCACTTTGGTTGAATTCTTGCATAACCTAGCTAAGAACTTGATAAAGAGAGATGAAAATGGCTATGCTTGAAGATGAAATTGAGTATAATAAGTTTATTCAAATTGTGGATGATAGAATGAGAGGAAGAGTCTCTCATTTATAGATTTCCAAAATAAAAAATAGAGTGGAATTGAGCAATGTGGGATCATTCACTATCCAATGGCCAAGTGTCACTTGTCAAGATGTGAATGGTTGAAGGTTGTGCACATTTTGGCCAAAGTGTCAATAAATGCAATCAATTTGAATTTGAATTTGAGGAAATGACATGTGAGAGGGAAAAATGAATGAAATAAATGTCACTTGGTTCAATGCACAAATACATGTAAGAGGAGTGAATGCCTTGTTGGATGTTCAAGTCCACTTGGATTTTGAATTCAAATTTGAAAGAATATTCCTCCTTTATTCCATGTTGAGAGAAAATAGGCAATTAAATAAATCAAAGTAATTAATTTATTGTGCAAGTTGCATTCTCTAGAGGATTAGTGATTGAAATTAAATTAATCAAGATTTGATCAATTTAATGAGAGATTAGGTGATTTGACAATTTTGACTCAAATTTATGAGTTGATTTAAATCAAAATTGAGAGGAAAGGATTAATTAAATAAATGTTTTTGATTTATTTAACTAAGGGGATAATGTTAGATTAAATCAAATAAGGTTAAATTTATTCAACTTGATGAGAAGACTTTAGGGATTTAATCAAATAAGATGAATTATTTAATTAAAGAGAGATATGAGAGTTAATTAAATTAAATTGATTAATTTAATCAACAGGGGAGAAAGACCTGATGAAATAAATAATGATTTATCTAATTAATGATGATAAGCTGAAAGTGTGATTCAGAAAGAAATGATGTTAGTAATCAAGATCAAGTGCACTGGATCGAATTGTGTATTTTCCATGTCTACACATATCTTGCTAGTGCCCTAGTTTCTCTTGAAGCAATTGATTTTGAAGAAACTTTTCCAATATCTATGAAGAAATCTACTCTTTTTTCACCTTTTTCTACTCCTTTTCCTAATTCATCCTTGTTGATTTTTTGCACTTGTACGTCTTACCCTTTTTATGAATTTAATATATAATAGATCTTAAAAATTATAAATAATAGAAACAAATAATATTAAGTAGCAATCTCACCATGTGCAATGGGTATGCCAAAGAGGTGTGGAGGGTGAAGTAGGGAAAATTTTGGGCATAGATTTGTGCAATACATGAGGTTGCCAAATTAGTATACAATTTAGCAAATGATGTTGTATATGCATCAAAGGTCTAAATGGAGAAGTGATAACTTTAAATCAAATATTCATCCATTTATAAGCATCCAAACATGACTAAAACAAAACCCCTAAATTGGGAGGATAATCAGGTTTCATTACCAACATAAGTTCATATTATGTTTGCAATAGGGAGAGATAAGGGTAGAAAGAGGGAGAGATAAAGGGGGTAAGAGAGAGAGAGGGTAAGGAGATGGAGAGGGAGAGGGAGAGATAAAGAGAGAGGAGAGAGGGATAGATAGAGATAAAAGAGATATATATAGGGAGAGAGGAGAGAGAAAGATAGAGATGGAGAAAGGATGCAACATGATATATAGGTAGAGAAAGGTTGAAATATAAGAGTAGATAGGGATGGAGAGATAATGATATAGAGATAGAGGGAGAAATAAAAGAATAAATATGAAGAGATCAAGATAGAGAGGCAAAGAGATATAGATATAGAGGTCTAGGGTGGGAGAGGGAGAGGGAGAGGGAGAGGGAGAGGTAAAGATAGGGGGATTAAAGGGAGAGGGAGAGATAGAGAGATATATATTGGGAGATATATTGATATAGAGATAGAGAGAGGAAAAGAGGGAGATAGACAAAGAGATATAAAAATAAAGATAAGAGATAAAAATAGAGATAGGGAGAGAAATAAGGGGAGAGAAAGAGGGAGATATATATGGGAAGAGAAAGAGGGAGATAGAGATTTATGGGAAGAGAAAGAGAGAGAGAGAGAGAGATGGAGATATATGGGAAGAGAAAGGGAGAGAGAGGTAAATATAGAGAGATAAAGTCAAATAATAGAGAGAGGGAGGAAGGGAGAGATAGAGCAATAAATAAATTTATGGGGAGGGAGAAACATGGAGTGTGTGTGAGAGAGTGAGAGAGATATGTAGATAGATATAGGGAAGGATAATAAGGAGTTTTGTGAGAGAGAGAGAGAGAGAGATGGAAATAAAAATAGAGGGAAAGATATAGAGAGAGAGGGAAGGAGAGAGAGAGATATATATAAATATAGAGAGAGCGAGGGAGAGAGGGAGAGAAATATAGAGAGGATAGAGGTGAAGTAGAGATATAAAAAGAGGAAGCAATAGCAAGAGAGGAAGAGGTAGATATAGTGGGGAAGAGAGATACAAGGAGAGGTAAGGAGATAGAGATAGAGAGGAAGATGGAGATGGAGATGGAGATGGATATGGATATGGAGAAACTATTTCACATCTTTTGTATACAAATTTACTAGTGAATGTAGCTATCAAGGGGCACCATAATATGCTCCAACAAAGTTATCAATAGAGAAGTGATAACTTCAAATCAACTAAGCATCAACTTACAAGAATCTAAACATGATTGAAACAAAACCTTCGAATCAACAAGATAATCAAGCTCTTCATTTTCAATAGGTTCATGTTATGTTTGCAATAGGGAGAGAGGTGGAGAGAGTGAGAGGTAGTGATAGAAAGAGGGAGAGAGAGAGGGGAGAGAGAGAGAGATAGAGGGGTAAGGATATAGATATAGAGAGGAAGATAGAGATGAAGAAGGAGATGGAGATGGAGAGGAACATTTATTTGTTAAAAGAAAATTTGTCCCCAAAGACCATCATGCATTAACTAGTAGAAATAAAATTAACAAGCATAGGAATTTATTACACAATGAAGTGGCATTCAATGATCTTTGAAAGTCCAATAAGCCTCATTTGTATCTAATCATGTTTTTCTATCTTTTCTCATAAAGAGACCCTTCGAAAAAGTATCTCAAGTCCACTTTAATATGGTTGGGAGTTGGAGTTATCTTTTCAAGTGAGCCCAATATTTCTTTGTGTGTTTGCCTTGTCTTAATTATTTTTTATTAGTTTAGTTCACAATATATTTCAAATGTATTTGAAATATCCAAAGGATTTAGAAAATTAGTTGTATTTAAATAGTAAGAATGATGTTTTTTATATCATTTATCAGTTTTAATTTTTGGTATGATTGATCTTTATTTGATCCCTAATAATTTTGATGGATTGGATCATTTACTTGTGATAGTTTAACCAAATTATAACTTCTAATTTAGATATATACTTCCTCATAAATTTTAATATAGCATGCAGAAATAAAAATACATAATCCAAATACTCTTCATATATATATATATATATATATATATATATATATATATATATATATATATATATATATATATATATATATATGTACCATTATTTTTCCCTTGATTAAGTATATCAATTGTTTTAATTTAATTAAAATATTAATTTTAGAAAATAAAATTACTTAAAAATTAAATAATTAGAGTTTCAATTTTTTGTAACGAAGGTAAAATTGTGATTTATACTATAAGCTAGATATCCATCCTTTGTTTCCTTAAAAATAGGTATAATTCAAAAATGAATGTAAGAGCATGTAGATATTTGATCTAAAACAAGTTTAGCTATTAAGTTGTGATTTTATCTCGTGATCACCCTAGTGAAGTCATCATTTCTATCTTGATCCTCTACATGTTCTTGCATGAGATTCCATAGATTTTTTTCCTATATTAAGACTTATATGCATTAGCAATTAAAAAAGAGAATTAACAATATTATAAAGTTGAACCATTTATAATTAATATAAATAAAAAGTAGGTATAATATCCATAATATATTTAGTCGATAGGCTACATATGATGTGAGATTTGAGCTTGAAACAAGTGTCACACTTGCAAACCACTATTGAGTTATTAGAAAACAAGTTTTAGTTGTCGTATAATGGTAAACCAATTGTCATTTAATGGTAAAAACCTCCACAATCTCACTTATCACGTAAAAGATAGATAAATATTGATTTTCCAACTAGATGGGAACATTCTATTTCTATTTTTAATGGTTTTTGTCAATTTGATGGCAACTCTCGTGTTTCATTTGTATTGCTTTATGTTTTAAATTGTATGTAAATATTTGATAATTAAATAATACTTAATTTATTTAAGGAAAAAATCTAGATTAGTCTAATTTTATTTCATTCCATTATTTAGCACTTATTAATAACTGTTTAATCCAACCACATACATCTAGAATTTGGAACACATGACATCCATATGGACCCATGCACAAACATGTACTCTCTAATGTATTAACATACACATAATTTTCTATCAGCATAATCCTTGAACCTTCTTTAAGTACAAGTGCTAGTTATTAGTAATTAAAACATATACAATACATTAATTTTTTAAAAATCTTAAAAAATAAACAATTGAAACAATACTACAAAATAAAGAATTTCAAATCCTTTGCAATAAAAGTGAAACTATGATTTATGAAAAAAAACTAGATTTTTATCCTTTCTTTCTTTAAAATTAATTATAATTTTAAAATTGGAGATTTTTGTTTAAAGTGTTGGAGAAATTTAGATTTCAGAAGGGTTGGTTAGATTGGATTTATGGATGGGTGGCTAGTCCTGGGTTCTTTGTGCTATTGAATGGCTTGCCAGAAGGGTTTTTCAATGCTTCTCATGGTCTCCAACAGGAGGATCCACTCTCCCCATTTTTGTTCATAATCATGGTTGAGGCCCTTGGAAGATCCATCTACAAAGGGTGGAGGGATGGCAAGGTGTTAGGGCTGCATGTAACAAGCGCTCTACCAGAGATCACACATCAATAGTTTGTTGATGACACAATGTTGTTCGGCACAGGTCAAGAAAGGGAGGCTAGGAACTTCACACAAAATGGGAGCTCAAGTGGGTCAAGATTGTGAGAGCGAAATATTTGGATGACACAAATAGCATCTTCACTTCTCACTCCCTCCCCGATGGTTCAAGAATCTGGAATTTAATGAAAAATTGTAGAACACTCATAACTGATCGCCTTACTTGGGATATTGTGAATGGAAGATCTGCCTTATTCTGGGAAGACTCCTAGGAAGGCGGCCATAAACCAGATGAAATTGTAGAACTTGAGAATGCTAAAAGACTCGCTAAATAGGTATGGGGGTATAAAGTAAGAGATTACATGGAAGTTTCAAACCATAATGGGATCCTCAACTGCAAATGGAAGTGTCATCGTAATTTGGGATTGGATGATGGGACAGTGGAGGTTTATGAGACCATGTTGAACAGTCGTAACATTTGTCTTAGTTAGGGGCAAGACTGGCTCAGGTGGAATGCTTCGGCAAATGGGGAATATAACGCGAAATGTGGATGCAAAGCATTGACCAAATCTAGAGAGGGTAGCTCAAATCTATCGATCAACCTATGCTGGAACAAAGAGTGTCTTTTGAAGCAATATCAAAGAAGGATGCGGAGGCACTAGCAAAGAGGCTTTTCTCAATGGATTATTTGGTCGAAATGGAGGAGATTCTCCACATCGCCATCCCTGGCAGGGGGTGCCACGACCAAACGACAAGGCTCAATTCTATGTGCTCGGGGCAGTAGTGAAATACTACCCCTTCATTCTGGACTTTAAGGGCATGGCTCTAGTGGAGCACAGACAAATTGTTGCAGTTGGAGCCGATTATCTTCAGAGGGTGTTCAAGTTGCATTTATCATTTGGAGAGTAATGGATCCCAAACTTCAAATCCTTTGCATTAGCTAATGGCTTCCTTGGCATGACAGAGTCTTCCTAAAATGCCTAGTTATACTTCTGGTTTGATGCTTTAGTGTTAGGGTAGTTTAGAAAATAGTCAATATGATGGTTGGTAGCTAACAGTTATAGTATGCTTTACTGTAAATTCCTATGTTTATAGATATAGTCGCCTTTGCTCTGGTTAGTGGGTTAGTCCATTGCAATAGATATGGTCAATGTGGCATTTTGTATGGTGGAAAAAGATAGTATGGGTGGGGTTTTTTTTAATATCGAGGGGTGATTTTTTTATTAAAATAAGGAAACATTACAAAGCAAGGGCATTAAATGACCTTATCAAGTTCAACTAACTGATTCAATTGATGAGACAAATCCAAGGGTAGTTGACTAGCAAAGGTTTTCTCCATTTTATCAATTACATTACAGACATTTGTAACTTTTTAAAATTTAATATAAATCTTCTTATGTATCAATAAAAAATTAAAAAAAAATTAAAAAGAACGTAAGAGTATGTAAGATTTGATCTCCAAAATAGGGATTTTATTTCTTGATCCCATGCATGTTCTTGTATGAGATTCCTTAGATTTCTTTTATACAGGATTTATGCATTAGAAATAAAAATTTAATCTAAATAGAAAGTAGATATAATGACCATAACATACTTATTAATAATTTAAAAATGTATAATTAATTAATTTTAAAGACAAAAAATTCAATTAAAACAATATTATAAAATAAATAATTTCAAATGAAAATAAGCTATGATTTATACAATAAACTATATGTTTATCTTTGTCATTAATAAAAAGAAATAGCTTAAAAAAGAATTGGAGCATATAGAGATTTGGGTTGATTTCTAAAGAAAATCACTTTTTAAGATAGTGATATTATCTATTGATATTAGTTTTTTTATATATTGCTAAAATTATTGAACCATTAGATCTTTCTCAATTATCTTGCATCATTATTGAATTCATATAAAGAACATCTTCTATAAAAATAAAAATAAGAGTACAAATTAATTCATTATATAAAAATTAAAATATATTTGATACTATTAAAAATAATTAAAAAATTAATTAATATTCAAGAAAAATAATCTAAGATAATTATAAATTAAATATAATTAATCATATTTATTTAAACTTAATTTCAGAAAAACAAATCATTTTATTTCTTTGCAAATATATAAATTTAATAAAATAAAACAATGCGAACCTAGATATGCTCAGTACAATTCCCACATAAATCCAAGGGCTTCTTCAAGATAGAAAATGTTTAGAGATTATTTGCTGGGAGAATAATTTTGCACAACTATTTCTCTGCAAAATGAGGCGTATCATATTTTGGTTTTGATGAAAGCCAGTTGCACAGTACCAGTAGACCAGTAATATATAAGTTCAAACCCACAAAACCCACCTTGCTTCCATAACAGGGGAGAGTAATTGATCAGAAATGTTTTCGTACTCATTTTCTGATGGTGATGTGAGATCGCACACCTTAAACAAGAGCCACAGCTTTACTCCAACTGTTGGACAGGGTGACTCACAGAACTGCCCATTCTCATCAAGATGCAGGAATTCTTACTCACTGTGAAAAAATACTCTACACATGACCTCTGCATTGCCTAAATTTTAGGCCTAAAGTCCTACAATGCAACAAATACCCTCAATTAATAACAAGGATGGGTATAACCAGCGAAATAACATTCTTGGTTAAGCACAAGAAAGTGTATTCCAGCAATTACATGTCTTCTGTGCAACACTATTGCTAAAGAATATTGCTCCTTCACTTGTTCCCACCGCTTTCTCAACAGAGGGATTCCATCTATATCCACAATCATTAATTCCTTCATCTTAGCTAATTTGCCCATTGCATTTTCCTCCAGTTGAGAACACTCTGATGCCTTAATAGCAATTAGTGAACTCAAAGATTCAAAATCACCAAAGAGGCTGTGTAATACCCTGCATCCATGCATGCTCACATCTTTTAAGCACTTCAACTGACCAAAATTTTGAGGTAGATTCGAGGGCTTCTCACAGGTCTTGCAACACCAAACGCTCCAGAGAAGCGAGGTTTCCAAAACTTTCTGGCAACACAGATAGCCTGTGTGCATCTGATTAAATATAGGCTTTACCAAACCATAGAAATTGCCAAAGCTAATCACGAAGGCTCCACTAAGCCAGAACAAGACTCTAAATACAATTCATTTAAAGAAGATAAATTGATAATACTGTTTGAACAAAATTCTAAATTCAATTCATTTGAAGAAGATAAATTGCTAACACTGTTTAAAAGGTTCATCAATTTATTTATAGAAGATAAGTTGTCAAATATGCCAGAGACTTCCGCTGGTGCTAAAGAAGCTTTGCCAGATCACTTTGCTTCAGTGCGTTGTCAACAAAAATGAAGACAAGTTGAGAGGAGCCTTTCCTTAAAATCCTTGGACAACTTTTCCTGACCTTCATTCAAGCTCCTCAACACAATATTACAGCAACTTAAAATTCTGTTCTATATCGACTCTGCAATACTAGTAGTTTTTTAGGTCGAGTTTGCTGAAAACCCAATTGCTAAAGTTGTCTTTCCCATCCCACCTTGTCCATAAATAACCACCATTTTAACTGATTCACTTTTCATATCTAGAAGCTCAGTCACATCATTTATGGCTTCCTAGATACCAACTGCAAAACCAATATAAATTTCTTAGAAATCATGTTTAAGTAAAAAACTGCAGAATAATTACACATCTACAGAATTTGTTTTAAAAATATATACATTAGTACCTGCTTGAAGAGATCTTCCTTGGGAGGGAGATAAGACAACTGGAATCCTATTCAACAATTATCGCTTCCAATGAGAGCTCTGAGTCCTCATAGATAAGTCTTCCTTGTAATCTCCACAAATCTTCAGCGCAAATCTATGTAGGCATCAAAAGTAAATAAGGGTTACTTGGAAAGAAATACAAATATAACATGACAGAAAATTTCAAATTAGATGAATTGGATTTACTTGGAAAGTGCATGAGATTCCATTTGCGATATGTACAAAAAGGAGCGCTAAACAATGAATTGGAAGACCCAATTCAGTTTCTCTTTAAGCAAATGATCATCCAACTGCTTGATGTATTTTACAAGGTTGCACATGTACTTGAGGGGCTTTATACATTCATCTCTGTTGGAAGAAACTTGCTCAATTTGTTCCAACACAGAACTTAAAAGTGAAAGCTCTATTACCGGCCACTGAATATGTGATCTTTGATTTGTTATATCAATCACCAATTTTCGTATTTCACGATTAAGCTTTGGCATAATGTCCAACCGCTGGCAAAAACATTGAAGATGCGATGCCCAGGAACGATTAAGCTTTGGCATAATGTCCACGTGCAGGCAAAAACAATGAAGATGGGATACCCAGGAACTGCAAAACAATTTCATTATTTCGAATTAGCAATGTCCCGGGAAAAATATATATATATTAGAAACCAATATGAAAAATTAAGCAGAGTTTGTATGGTTTGGTCAGAACTCTTAATCATCTCTTCGTTAAGCTTATATGATAAGGACGAATCCCCTTCGTTTTCTTTATCCTCTGCAAAACTGTTTGTAGTTCAAATGTGCATTCAAATACAGAACACTAATTGAGTTTTTAAATTTTCCTAAAACTGGCTAATGGCGAGACAGAGAACGTACCTCAAAATCTTGGAGAACATCAGTGAGAAATGGTAGATCGGTGATTCGGTCCCCATCTGCTGACAGCATTCTCTCTCGCGCTTTCGCTATATCATGAACATTCACCTTGCTTTCATTCGTGATATTTACAAGTGCAACCCTTTCAAGCTCTCGAAACTCTGTCTCACCAACACTAGAGGCCACCAGGTCCTGCTTCCAATTATAAAAGAAAGAACACCATGGCAAGAAATGCCTTATTACAAGAGGCTTCCAAGCGATCATATACACCATCCGTTCACTTAATTCGCACTCGACTCCTTGTAGCAGCCCTGACTTGAGATTTTCCACTGTGTCCCTACAAGCTGGCACGCTTTGAGCATGCTCACGTAATCTCTCTCCCGCCATATTTAGCACCAGTGGAACTCCCTGGCATATTTGGAGGAGTCCATTTATATCTATGGTGGGGTTAAAACCTGGTTGGCCACTGCCTAAAGCCAACCCACACAAGAGTTTCCGTGCCTCTTCTTGCGGAAGAGAAGCTACGGGATAATGACAGCATTCAACTCCTTCCTCTAAAATTAGAGAAGTCTCGTTCAGATTTCTACACATTACAAGCATCCTGTTCTGTGCAGGAAGGGATGCCAGGTCGCTTATAGGTAGAAGCTTTTCCAGGTCACTTTGCTTCAGTGCATTGTCAACAAAAATGATGACAGGTTGAGAGGAGCCTTTTAAAAAACCCTTAGACATTTCTTCCCGACTTTCATTCAAATTCCTCAACTCAATACTACAGTCATAAAGGTCCTTTAAAATTTGTTGTTGCAGCAACTTAAAATTGGTCTTTGGACAATTCATTTCTATATCGACTTTACAATATTTGTAGTTTTTCAAGTCGAATTTGCTGAAAACTACAGTTGTTAAACTTGTCTTTCCCATCCCACCTTCTTCATAAATAACCACCACTTTAATTGATTCACTTTTCATATCTAAAAATTCATTTACATCATTTATGGCTTCTTGGATATCAACTGCAAAATCAATATAAATTTCTTAGAAATCATGTTTAAATTATGGCTTCGTGGATACCAACTGCAATATCAATATAAATTTCTTAGAAATCATGTTTAAATTAAAAACTGCAGAATAATTACACATCTATAGTATTTGTTTTAAAAATATACAGGTTAGTACCTGCTTGAGGAAATCTTCCTTGGGAGGGAGCTAAGACAACTGGAATCCTGTTCAATACAGCGATTATCGCTTCTAATGAGAGCTCGTGGATAAGTTCAGCTTGCAAATCTTCAGCCGCTGCTGTGAAAAATCTATGGAACCATCAAAAGTAAATAAGGGTTTACATGGAAAGAAATTTGAATATCACATGACAAAAAATTTCAAATTAGATGAATTGGACTTACTTGGAAAGTACATGAAATTTTATTTGTGATATGCAAAAGAAAGAGCTCTGTGCAATGAATTGGAGGACCCGACTCAGCATCCCTCGAGGCAAATGCTCATCCAACTGCTTGATGTATTTTGCGAGGTTACACATGTATTTGAGGAGCTTTATACATTGGCCTCTATTACAAGAGACTTGCCCAATTCGTTCCAACGCAAAACCTACAACTGAAAACGCTATTCCCAGCCAAATTTGAATCCTATTCAACACAGGGATTATTGCTTCCAATGAGAGCCCTGGGCACTCATGGATAAGTCCTGCTTGGAATCTCCCCAAATCTTCAGCCGCAACTGGAGCGGTAAAAAATCTGTGAAAGAATCAAAAGTAAACAAGGGTTTATTTGGAAAGAAATTCGAATAAAAATGCAAATATAATGACAAATAAATTTTCAAATTAAATAAATTGAATTTACTTGGAAAGTGCATGAGATTCCATTTGTGATATGCACAAGAGGGAGCCCAGTACAATGAATTGAAGGACCTGATTCAACTTCTCTTGAGGCAAATGATCATCCAACCGAATGTATTTTGCAAGGTTACACATGTATTTGAAGAGCTCTATACATTCCTCTCTGCTAGAAGAAACTTGCCTAATTGATTTCAACACAAAACCTAAAACTAAAAGGGCTATTCCCAGCCACTGAACATGCCATCCTTGATTTGTTAGATCAATCACCAATTTTCGCATTTCACGGTTAAGCTTTGACATAATGTCCCCCTGCAGCAAAAACCATTGATAGATAGTTTTAAAACTGTAATTTCTTTCAAGAAGTTTAATGATAAGGAAACGAATTGCATCAATTAAGATCTTTGTCTAAATAATTGATTGAATACCTTGCATATACGTCTGTTAGATCGCTTTAATACCTTCTCCAGTAAACCACCACCAGAATCGATAGAAGAACCCACCCGATTCGTCTTGGCAAGAAGGGCGTTTGAATTAATGCTTCCCTGGTCGATGGCATTTAACAGCTGATCAATGTAAGAAATCAATTCATTAATGTGGCTCATCTCTTCCACCGCCACCAGTTTCTTGATAACATTTTGATAAACTTGTTGGGATGGAGATCATGAAAAGCAGAAGGAAGTGTTGCCCATTTTTCGCTTACTGAGGGTATGAAAGAGGGAAGCGGGTAAATGGAATTGAAGATATGACGGGCTTTAATAGATTCTTGTGGTGCGCTCAAGCTGTAAAGGAAAAGTTACAAGAGCATCTTTCTCGTCTTTTTCTATTATCGAGACGTCTACCTACCTCCATTCATTTCCTATCGTTATTTGGCTCTTCTTTTAATATTGACAGGGGCAGTGATGTCAGTTTGCAATTATCTTTACAGCTGTTTTATTCTTTGACTCTTCTTTTAATAGTGACATGAACAGTGATGTCGATTTGCAATTATCTTTAGAGCTGTTTGCAAGTGTTACAGTGATGTCGGTTGTGATGGTGTTCTTGTTTGTACTCAAAAAATCACATCTTCAATAAGTATTTTGGGAAGAAAAAAAAAATTGATATTGGGTTTAATACAATTTGAATAAGGTAAGAGAATTCAAAGAGATCTCTCTAGCTCACTACATAGATAAATTGTTCATTCAAAGAGATCTTTCTAGTTTATCATTTAGATAGTTATGATAGTATAATTGTGAGCGATGTATGAATGTGAGTCATATTTAGGTTAGTAAGTTGATGTTTTAGGGGAGAAGGGACGGGTTCAGTTGTTGTTATAGTAGTTGTGATTATTCAGATTGATTTAGGTAAGAAAGTTGACGTTATAGGGGAGAGGAGATAGGTTCAGTAGTTGTTATAGCAATTGTGATTATTCATTTTAGTATTAGAATGAATTGATATTATATCTTGTAAATATTATTTCAAATATTAATCAAAATATTATCAAATATCTAACATATGGGATCAATAGTTGTTCACTTCAAAACTTTTAATGCTCATATTAAAAAATATGTATACACATATTATTAAATGTTATGTGCCTAATATAATGTGCTTAATTAATATGATATAAGTTGTCTTAGAATATGTGTATCAATGTTAAAATAAAGTATCTTCCATAAATATTTAAGATTGTGAAAAATAGATGTATCCATTGCATATCACATTTAGATATAAAATATATAAATATTGAATTCAACATGCACTAACACAAATGCAATGTATTACAGTTTAAGATTTAATTTGTAATTACCAAACGTGTAAACTTTTGCAAGTTAACCAATACACAATGTACAATTATTGGAGTACTTGTCAAATCTAATTATTTAAGACATAAATAAACATGTCGATTTGAACAAGTTAACAATCCTTCTTTTCTAATATAGTCTAACAATGTACAACTACTGGAGTGCTTGTCAAATCTAAAAGTAATTATATACACAATACCATAGAAAAATTCAAGTATTAATATCAATATCATCTAAATGCTAGCACTCTCTCCCAACTTATCAAAATAGTTTGCTCTTGGTTCATTTATGTGATTTATTTGATCTCTTATCCACCATTGTACCTGCAAGATCAGACAGTATGTAAGACTCACCATAAATTGAGACAATCGAATACAAATTTTTAATAAATACAAGTAAATAAAAATTTAAGTCAATGAAATCAAGTACACAAAACAAAAAAAATAACCTATCAAATTTCAAGAAACACTACTCAATCCATGGCAACAAAGTACAACCAATAAAAAGCAAATCCACAGATCAAGAAATGCAGAGATATCAATTTTCAAAATGTTATAAATTTCATTTTTAGAAGTAGTCATTTTTTCACCATTTCTATTTAGAATTTTCACTATTTGCATTTCTCTATATGTTGCATGCTCTTGCATTACTACTTATTGTATAGAAGTTTCAATTTGCAACTACTCTAGGGAATTTTTCAGGTGCATTACCTTCAATTTTCAATTTCTTTGTCCACTCACATTTGAATCTTAAAGAGTTTTTCATAAGTTATCAATTCCAATTTCTTTTCTTTTTTTCATGAAAGAATTGAATAAGGAACTCGGATAAAATATTTGTTTTTAAGTGTCAAAAGAGTTGCCTTTCACAAGAAGTCATCAAAGAGTTGAAAGGAAAACAATGTATAAATTGCTAAACAAAGAAATGTATAACTCACATAGGAAAGTAGCTTACATAGTCTTAAATCTTATATTTTTTTGATTAAGTGCAATTGTAACCAATGATTCTAGTCACACAAGTTGTATCTCACCAACTTACCCAAAGTACATCTTACCCTCCCATGCCAAAGTGCAAATTGATTGTTTACAATTATAGATAAAGCTTGGATGATTTGTAGTATGTGGGTCATTCCAATTCAGTCAGGTGCTAAAAAGAGCTTACTGTAATATCTCAGCGGACAACTTAAGAAATGTGTGACCTACCAATTCTAAAGTTCCTTTTAAAATGGTCCATCAAAGCAAGAAAAAAATAGCCCTTGGACATGGCATCAATTAAAACAATACTTGTAAAGATGAATTCAAAATAAAAAATTATATTATACCTAATTAAATAAAAATGCCTTCATATTTTTTTCTATAAACTTGGTGAAGCTTCAATCCTAACTATTTGTGGCTCAATGATAAACTCCTTTAAAACCCTAATACAAGGTTCTAGATTTGAGTCCTTATTGGTCAATACCTTAGAAGAAGAACTAACCTAGCCTAATAAAAATGTCTTCACTTGAAAGAGAAAAACAACATTAACAACTAAATAAACCAAAATAGAAAAAAACTATTTTTGGTTTCACATTTGAATTTCTAAACATTGGGTTGACATTGGGCCTTTTTCATTAGGATGAAGAACCTTGATAAACCCTTTTTTATCAAAAATAAATGAATAACTAAATAACGTTTAACCATGAAAAAAACTATAAAGACACTAAATCGCCCTATACCCATTGAACTAATACCACAACCCTAAAAACACACAAAATCTTGCCAATAAATGTAAACAAACAAAAGTAACAAATTATCTGGCACAAGAAAAAAAATCTTCCACGATAAAAAATCAGAAGCACGCCAAACCCATTTGCCAAGTAAACACATTTGTATCAACCCATAAATCTCAATATATGATGCAAAACCAAAGATGAAATTTCAAAACAAGAATAAACTGCAGAAACAAAGAAATGGAGTTTTAATACAAACAATGAAATACAAAAATAAAGAGATGGAACTGTTTGTAGGTGTTTTGACAATCCAACTTGGGTAGAACTAGTTTGTTTCGTCTTGAAAAGGAGTGAACTCCTCTAAGGTTAAGATTATGTGGTTAACCAATTTTATGATTATACTCAAACTCCCTATGAGTATGTTTCCTTATTAAGTGGAACTAGCTCCTCCCTCTTGAAAATAAATCAACTTAGTTGGCATGTTAAAGGACCCATTAACAATGGTTTTTCAATACACACAATGAAATGCACAAAGAGATAGTTTTCTCAATTCAAAAAAAAATGCATACAATGCAATGAACAAGACAAAGAAATGAATTTAAATTGATTGAGCCATTAATCATATGAAATTTTTTTGTCTTTAAATGGGGAGTAGAATAGAAAAGATGATTTAAGACTAAGGAATTTTTGTTTACCTTTTATTTTTGCTAAAGAAGAAATAATGTAATGTGATGGCCCTTGGTTTGGCTATGGAGACCAACCAATTGAAAATAGTTTGGTCTAAATAAACCTCAATATTTTTGCTATTGTGTTTGTTCTAATTTGATACCTTAGTTTCAATCAAATTTTTTTGTCACATCTAGGATCTTATTGTGTTGGATTTAATATGATTTACCTTTCGTAATAAATTTTTGATCCTATTAAAACCAACTTTAATCAAAACATTTCTTGGGTGACATAATAGCATTTCAAAAACAAATTGAATTCTCTTAACAAACTTACCTAGCAAGGTTCCATAACAACATTTTCGGTCAACACTTTTTTAATTACCAATCTGTATTGGTTTTTTTCTACAACAACTAGATTTTTTAACATATATATTTTATTTATCTATTTTATCCATACAATATATTTCAGGCTAACTACATGCATTTCACCATATGAAAAATTCTAAGAAGAATTGAGTTCAAAGAACAAGGAATTTCCCAAAGCATAAAAGAGGGGTTAGGCTTCATTGTAATCTTGAAAATAAGAGCATTATTATAATCCAAGTGAGATACCAAATCCAATTAAGGTACCAGATGTGCAGGTGATTGGAGATTCTACTATGTCTAAGAATGCAATTGTTAACAAAATTTGGACAAAATCATACATGGAACATGCAATCAAATATGTCGAGGATAGTGATTACTCTATTTGAGTTCTCGTCAACAAATGAGATATTTTTGTTTCAACCTTGTCATATTGGTTACAAGGTCTCACAACTACAAAAAAAGAGGCTCGTCAACCATATTATATACTAAAGTAGAAAGTGAGATTGTGTAATGGTGTCAAGACATGACAGGCTTGGATATGGTCTTGAAATAACATAATTAAACACATATGTTTCTCATGTTTGTGGGATTAGTACAAACCCATTTAAGAATAGTTTTCCTAGGAAGTCATGATGGACAAGGTTTAAAAAAAGAAATCCTAAGTTGGCATTAATAACTATAGAATGCATAGACACAGATAGAGATACAATAATCAAACCTTCCATAGTAGTTATTTTATGAAAACTTGACAAAAATTTACAAACAAAAACAATATGGCCCACATCAAATTTGGAATAGTAATGAAATTGGTGTTCAAGTTGGGAGAATTTGTGGTATGAGAGTAATATCCAAAAATGGTTCAAGAAGTGTGGCATACATAATGTCAAAAAGTAGATAATGGATCGCTATACTATCTTGTGTTAATGTTGTAGGCTAGAGCATTCTTGGATTCTACCTTTCAAAGGCCAAAGGCAATTGAAAAATTACATTGCAACTTGTGAACCAAGGGCTTGTATGGTAGCCTAGCCTCATGCATGGGTGACCAAGGAATTGTTCCCCAGTTGGTTACATCACTTTTCCAGATCTGTACTTGGTGGAGTTTCACCTAAGAAAAGACATTTGCTTATCTTTTATGGCCATGGCAACCATGTGGCACTTCTCATAGTTCAAGAGGCAAGAATTTTAAGAATTGATCTCATTATGTTGCTAGCTCACACAAGCCACAAGCTCTGACCTTTGGATGTAAGTGTATTTTCTCACTTTAAGAACTATTTTAAAAGTGAGAGATTGGAGTGGATGGAATAGCATCATAGGTTAGAAACCAATAAATCAAAATTAGCCCACCTATGTAGCTTAACATTCAAAATGCCCCTCACTACTAATAACATCAAGGTGAGATAAAAAAAGAACTAGTATTAGATCATTGAAGCCAACAACACTTATGAATGACATAAATCCTACTAGAGCATTTCATGATGGTGTTGAAGATGAAGATGAAACAATTACAATGGAGAATATTCTAATATTTGCAAGAGTTAGTGAATCTGATATTCAAGAAAGTAAAAAAAAATTAGAGAGGAAATGTTGCAATTGAAATACAGTTGCAACATGATCCTGCTACTAATGAATAGCTACAACTGAATTCTACTAATGGTGAACAACTGCAACCAATATCTATCATTGGTGAACAACTTTTTATGCCTTGCATAACCACCCCATCTTTTTCCTTGGTCAAAATGGGTCCCCCTTTATGTTTTTATCCTTGGTTGTTTTTCAAACAAATTTTGGGGTCTTAATTTTCCAACACTTTGTTTTTCTTTGGTTTCCTTTGTCGGAACCGGAGCTGGAACCGAATCGGGTTTAAGAACTTCTTTCAAAACTTGTTCCAATTCCCATCCCGACAATCTTCTTTTTGTTTATCTTTATCGGAGCCGGAGCCGGAGTGGAAGTTAAGTCCGAATTTATTCAAAGTTTACAAATCCAATCCTGTTTCGCTTCCACCTCCGCTTTTTGACCTTCACGTTAAGTTTCTCATTTTGGTATTTTTGTTTCATTTTTATGTTTTGTTTCACTTTCTTCTTTGTTAGCGGAACCGGACCCAGAATGGGAACCAAGTTGGAAAGTTAGACAAATTTCGGAAACATTTTCCTTTTTGATTTCGCTCCCGTCATTTCTTAGTCGTTGACTTTACTAAAGTCGCACAGCAATAATGTATCAGTTCTGGCTCCGCTCTACTGCATTTATTGCATTAATTACAGGGGCCATGCATGTGTGAAACTCTGAGTTTTTTACCTTAATTAGGGATTAATGTGTAGTTATCATCATTATTGTTAAGAGATTGAAGAGTGAACCAGAGTTGTAGTAGAGCTTTTGTGCGAGTGAATCGATTGAAAGAGATACAATTGCGCGTAGATTGCTTCAGGAAGTTAACCTATTTATTTGCGTTCGAGGTAGGGTTTTCTATTCTCGTATTTCATTTTTATTTTCATGTTTTTCGTTTTTGTTCGTCTTGGATTGTTTGGTTTCATGCGAATTTCTCTGTAAGTTCGTGTGTTTTGTTTATTTCTCTTTTTGTTTAAGTTTTCTTGTTTTCTTATGTTGCTTTTATGGTTTTGTTTCCTGTTTGTTTGTTTTAAACACGGTCGTTTGCACGTTTTAGTCATGACCGCATCATGATGCCCTAGTTTTTAAAATGCATGGGTTAGTTACGGTTTTACAGTAAGTAGGGTTTGGTAAATTGTTGTTTTTACTTAGAAATCTTGTTTTGTATCAATCTAGTTAATTTAAATAGGGTTAAATTTATGCCCTAGTTATTTGGAATCGACGGTTTGTAGTTTAGGGTTTTGATGTGTTCGTGTTTTTAATTTAAATATGATGCCCTAAATAGTACAGTCACCTCTCGATCATATGGGGATGGTTTTATTAGGTTATTTTTAAGCCCCTTTCATTTTGGTATGACCTATTCCTTAAAATCATGAAGTTATTTATCAAACTGTTAAAATCACTTATGACGTCATGGTTATTTTAGGCGGAAGTGGGATCGGAATCAATCTAGACTTTGAACCATGTTTTCCAATAAAGTATCGATTCCATTTCCATCTCATTTCTGACTCCGCTTACAATAAGAAGCATTCTTTCAAAATAGCGATAACCTAGGCAGAAGCAAAGTCGGAACTGAATGTGAAATTAGAAAATATGAATGAAACCAAATCGGTTTCCATTCTGGTTCCGGTTTTGGATACCATTCCAGTTCCGACTCCGATCCCACTTGTTATTATTGTAATCCTAAAAACGGTTTTGGCTCCGAGCCTGGCAGTGTTTTAAAAGAGACTGTTTAGAATGTTTTTATGCTTAGTTTCGCCTTCGATATATATATGAAGGGTAAGGTTTTAAAGCATATTTTGTGATGTTTATTCAAGGATCTAATTAGAGGTTTTGTTGTAGGAAAGCTAAAGAATTTCAAGAGTATCAGGAGAAGCTTCCCAAAGGAATTGGCCTGCAGAAACATCAAAGGCAGCAACTAAGCCTAAGAAGATTAAGCCGGAGCAGCTACCTTATACCTTGAGGTATAACCATAGGGGTCCTGTTGTCACTGCAAGCAAAGTGGAATCAGATTGGTCTACTATAACTGACACCAATCTAGGCTCATACAATTTTGGGGAGTTGTATTCAGAAACATTCGTTGAGGATATAACAGGGAGAACTGAAAGAATAGTTGAGTCTGGCTTGGCTCACATCACCTTATTTCCTCTATCTATCTAGTGCCCAGAGTTGATTATGACAGCAGCAGGAGCTTACAATTCGGCCACTAGGCAGTGTATGGATTCATAGGACAATGTTATTATTGATTTAACTCCTCAAATGTTTCAACACATGTTTAGTGTCTCAAATCCAAAGAGCTTGATACAGTTAAAAGAGGCAAAGCTTTGGGTATATATAGAAAATACAAGGAGGCTAACAAGGCTCACTTGAACAAGAAGTGGTTGAGAACAAAGAAGAAGTCTCTCACCAAGCTTCATGATCAACCAAAGAGGACATAACTCTACAAAGAAGTATCGTACCTAATAATGATGTTGTCTAGAGCCTTTGGGAAGAGGGATGCATTTAATTTTAAGGAATGGATGTTTCCCTTCATTCAGACCATCTTTAATGGAAAACAACGGTTTGATTGGCCAATGATTGTCTCTGATGCTATTCATGACCAGTTAACTAGAATAAGGGAAACCAAGAGCTTTTTCATGACTTCTTATGTTGTCTATGCAGCAGCTAGAGGAGGCATCTTTCCAGGTTTGAATAGAGTGGGAATATTGGGAGAAGATGATGGACAAAGGAAAGTATGGGATCATTATTATCAGCTATCTCTACAAGTTTCTGAAACACAATTTAGAATGGTTAATGATGCATTCTTATATGTAATCATTAACTAGCTTAATGGAGATGCAGGATATAGATTGAGCCAAGAAGTTATGGCTTTTATCACGGAATGGGGATGTTGGTATATCCAATACCCCAAGTTCACTTATTTCAGACTGGTTGGATTTGAAGGTCATCCCCACTTACTTCCAAGATGTTGCAGCAACAGGATGGTTCTAATGGAATTTGTATATCAAGCTCTGGGGGTCAATGCCCGATTTGGGTTGAAGCACAAAACAAGGTGTCATAATTTTCCCATGCAATTGGGTGAATACAACTGCCAACATCTTGTGGGAGCTAAGGTAGTTTGCAGTGAATTGATACATCTGAAGCTAGGTTTGTACACTGCTCGAAAGCACTTTGACCCAAGGAATAAAATGAATGCCTTGTTGCCTTCGGTTTTTGATAAACATTTCAACCTGTTAGAGGATTTCTGGAGTGATCTTCAAGATGAGTATGACCTCAGGAAAAGGAATTATGAGAGGTTACCCGTTTCACTCATGGTAGAATTTGGGATCAAAGATGGCATCCCTGATATATTAGTAGATGATGCAGTTGTGTTAGATCCATCATATGAAGCATTAAATATTGGCACCAAAATTTTGGATCTGGTGGACTGGGATGGTGAGGAAACCATCGATATCAAACAAATAGGAAGGCCAGTCTTGGATAGAAGTATCCATTGGGCTGTGCTAAGAACCAAAAATTCTTAGGGATCGGATCATAAGAAGGGGAAGGGATATAAAAGAATCAAGAGGAAATTCCCTTCCAAGGAGCCCTTGGAATTCTTCCCTCCTGACATTGAAGAGATCGAGTCTGAAGCCTCTACCCAAGAGTTACCTAGAGTGTAAGAGGAGGATGCCCAAACAGGATCAGTGGTTTCAATACCAGTCATAGGTGAGTCATCGGCTCAAGTCCCTCTTACAGAGCAACCAAGCAAAGAGATGCCTGAAGGAACTCTTCATGGTATAATGGAGGCATTGAAGGGAAAAGGAGTGGAACTGGAGGTTCATGAGGTTGAAACAAATTCTAATGAGACTTTATCAGAGAAAGATGCACAAGAAAAGATGCCTCTAGAAGAGGAAATTGAACATGTGTTGACTGAGGAAGATCAATGGGCCTTGTTTGAGGAAGCAAAGAAGGACTCAGATGCTCAAGCACATGCAAAGGAGATGGAGAAGCAAAAGGCAATTGATGTTAAGGCACAAGTTGATGCCTTACTCCAGTAACAACAAGTAGAAGCCAAACGAAGAGCTAATGAAATAGAAAAACAGAAAAATCAAAAGGAGTGGGAGCTCAAGATCAAAGAAAATAATAAGCTGCAGTTAGTACAGAAAATTCATGATCTAGAGGAAGAAAAGGCAAAGCAACGAAGGGAAAGAGAAGTTCTTGTGGACAAATTAAAACTGGTTGAAGAGGCCTATAAAAATAAAGAGGAAGCAGAACATGTGCAAAGAGAGAAAGATGTCAAGGAGTTGGCCAAGCAGCTACAGAAAGAAAAGGAAGATGCAGATAAACTTAAGGCATTGGAGGAAGAGAGAAACTGGGAACTTGAGAAGAAGAGATTAGAAGAAGAAAAGTTGAAAAAGGAAGAATAAGACAAGAGGATACAGGAACAAAAGGATAGGGAGGAAGCTGAGAAGCTTGCATAGCTAAATATAGAGCAAGAACAACAAGAGATACAAGAGGTTGATTCTCAACCTAAAGTAATTGTGCAACCACCCTCTACTACTATTGTTGCTTCTTCTTCAATTATAATGACCAATACTCCAAGTGCTCCCACTTGGTTGAAATTAGATCTGCAAAAGAAATCAGTGACACCTTCACAGCCTCTCAATTGGGCTGATATGATGAAGGAAATTTAAAAGGAAAGGCCCAAGAAGAAGGCCAAGATCTTGCATTCCACTAGACTCACCGATGGAGGAGAAATTATTGTTGATGTGCAATACCGATGGTGGACAAGGAGGTGAGAGATATGCAATTAACTGATTATCAGTTGGGCACGGTCAACTTGGGGAGACCCACAAGAGATCAACAGATGAACTTAATAGATGTGGTAGCTTCATCCACTAAATCCAAAATGATGAAAGATAAGCAGAAAAAGGATGAGCTTAAGGCTTAATTAGATCAATTGCAGACTTTCTTGAAAAGTGTTTCTGCTCCGAGGTCACAACAAGTTGCCACCATTGAGACACCAATGTTACTTAGCAAGAAAGAGGTGGATGATTTGGTGCAGGGAAGGAGTAAGGCATAAATGTTGGATAGATGGATTGATAAACTAAATCAGGAAATAGGTGAAGTGTTGGACAACCGTTTTGAGGTTCACAAGATAATGGAGGAGTTAATAGAGGAGATGAACTAGTATGTCAAATTATTGGGAGAACAGGAGGAGGAATACAAAGGATATAGCTAGAGGCTGAAGGAGGTTAAAAAATTGCCGAAGTCCACTCTTCTAGAATAGTCAATACTTGAAGAGGACAATAAAGATTTCTTGGAAAAGACCTCCAGTATAGTCTAGTTTAGATCTGAGTTTTTATACAAGCATAAAAATGAAGTTCAAGATTATGTCAAGGATCTGAATGAACAATTTGAAGAGTTAGAAGCAGTTATTGCTATTATTATAAATTTTGATATACCAGTGAAGGAGGGCCTATCTTTGATCCAAATAAAAGAGAAATGAGATGATAGGTTTAAAGAGGTCATGCAAAAAATAGATGATGGAGAAGACTTGTTGTTAGGTCGGTTAATGGATATTAAAGATGAAGTGAGGGTTGCTAAGAGGGAATTAACAAAGCTAAAAGACATGAGAGGATTTGTTGTTGCGGAGTTAGAAAGGATCAAATTTGAAGACAGTTGGGTTGATGGGTCGGATTTGAACATGCTTCAACAATTCTTCTCTAGTTACGATGAAAACATTACAGAGCAGGCTTCACATACATAATTGATAACCTCATGCATGCATGGTTTTATTTTTCTCCTCTGCATGTATAACTGGCAGTTTGTAGGCGCATGGCTTTCTTTTCTCCTCTCTATTCTTTTCTTCAGTTAAACTGAATGATCAAGGTGGGAACTAGAGATCAAATTGATCTGAGTTTCCAAGAAGACTTAAAATCCTAAAAAGGTGGATCGACCTAACATAGAAAGGACTTCAGATTTTTGTATATCTATAAATACCTTTGAGGTATCATATTGTAAGGGTCGGTTGATGAGAATAAGATTAGCCATCTAATAGTAGGAGATATAATTTTTTATAGATTTTTACAGAGATACTTTGTTATTTTTATTTACAGTTGAATATAATTACAGGTTTTTTTTTACACAATATGGTGTTGAAATGGAGTTTATTTGATAAGGTTGATGAATTATAGCCTATTTGTATTCCAGTGATTGTGTTGAAGTATAAGTGTTTCTTTTGTGATGAAAATCCTTAGAAGAAACCAGATTTAAGGATTATTTCGTTAGATTATCTGTGAATTGAATTTATTGAAGTCTGTTGATCTATGATCTTGGCAATGAATGAGAGTGTGTTCTTTTGGAATCTTTGAAATATTTGTGATGTGTGATTGTGATGTTAAATTAAGCACCTTAGATGCATGCAATAGTATGGACTATTCTGTAAATTGCATCATGCTATGGTTTTTTTTTATCTATTGGAAGAACATTCGTTGTTGAAGATATATGTCTGGATACTAGAGAAGTTTTATTCATGTTTTATTGATGTACGCCCTTATCTATCTTTTTCTTTTATTTAAAAACCCCCTTTTCATTAAGAATAGTTTGATGAATAAGTCATTGCTTGCATTCCTCATTACCAACAAAGGCCCCTTGAATATTACAATTGCATGGACCAATTGAGTGACACCAGACAGTTGAGAACCAACTACCAGGACCTTGGGAGTTAGGCTACTATATGTTGTCTTTCTTTTTCAGGAGAATAGAGTAGAGATATTTTGTTTAACGTTGTTTGTGTCATTTTCACCATCAACACAACTCTAACAAAATTCCACCATTGATGAATAGTTGCAACCATATTCTACCACTAATGAACAATTATGACTAGATTCTACCTCTACTAAAAATGAAAAGGTATTATATATGCACCATAATGTGCAAGATATATCAAAATTAAGTATTCCTACTCATGTAAGCATACCGGATTACATCAAGGAAAGTGCTAGAAACCTTTGTATTAACCTAGACTTAGATAATGAGGATGTAGGATTGTCTATGACATCCCCTCCTCAATCTCTTCCAAACATATTGATTCATTACTATGCAACAACTATATAGTTTGGTGTAGAAGATGAAGAGATTGAAAGGAAAGTTGTGTGTAAAAACTTTCCTAATGCAAATCAATTAGGGAAGAGGTTGCAAAAATTTGTTTCAAATCTTTATTCAATTACAATTTCTTAAGAATGCACATGAAATTAATATAATTTTCAAATTTAAAGCATTCAACACATAACACAAAATTTACGTGGGAAAACCCTTTTGGGGAAAAACACACACACCAAAGCACAAATCAGTTATATTTTAGTAATATGGAAATTACATACAATATGCAAAGTTTATGCTCTTGCAGGTGTTGATTCACTGTGATACAATTCTAGATTGAATCCAATAGCATAATGACATACAGATATTACAATCACATTACAATTACAAAATTCCATAAGGCATCAATATATATCCTTCTTATGCAAGGGCGTTGGTTTTTGTCGTGTCAATCTCCCAGTCTTCGCATGCATGCAAATTGAAAATCAACAACATGCACGAGTTCAAATTGAACCGGTTAGCAACCTATCAAACATGCACATGCATGCACCAATATGCAAATACATACAAAGCTTGCAGCTCCAAAAATCAAGAAACTTCACATCCTAGACGCCCCATAGAGAATCATGTTATTTTTCCAAAAAAGAACTCGCCCACAATTCCTAGTCACTTTGAGTGACAACTCAGCCTTTGTTAAGTAAGTTTACCTTCAAAGCTTCATTCAACAAGTCAAAATGATGTTTTGTTATGGAATTATGGCACCCCTCCTAGAGGTTTTTACAATTCTCAATGTTAAATTGGGCACCCAAGTGACAAGTGCCACTTCTCCTTGCTTTCATTTTTTCGAAGAGACAACCTACCACACAAGTGGACCTCGCCAATACTTATTTCCAAAATACATTGCCACATGTCAACATGGCACCCATTCTAGAGGGTTTAATGCTTGCTTCCTTCCCAATGAAGTGCCCATATGACATGTGTCACAATTTACCTTTCCACACCTTGCATGTAGGATGCCAACTCCTTATTGGGTCCCACAAAGTGACTTAGCAATTTGGAAACAAATATTACTGCATTTAATAAATTAAATTAGCAACTTAGAGGAAAATAATTAATTAAATATTCATGGGACTCACTAAGGTTGAGACACCTTAATCCCAACATTCTCCCACTTGTCCAAGACCTTTAGGAGTCTTTGTATCACTACTCAGGTTGTGAGGCCCATAGAACCAACACACCTTCTGAACTTCTTTGTGTTCACTAGCTTTGTTAGTGCATCTACAAAACTCACCAAATTTCAACCTTTTCTAGGTTAACCTTTTCATCTTCCACCATATCGTGAACAAAATAACATTACACATCAATATGTTTTGTTCGAGCATGGAAAGTAATATTTTTTGATAAACATATAGCACTTTGGCTATCACAATAGATATTAATGTATCATGCATCAAAACCAATATCTGAGCATAGTCTCTTAAACCAAATGGCTTATTTACAAGCATGAGTAGCTGCCATGTACTCTACTTCAGTAGTGGACAAAGCGACTATAGACTGTCGCTTACTCAATTAACTAATAGCGACACTAAACATAGTGAAAAGATATCCACTGCTGGATCTCCTACTGTCAATATCAGCAACCCAATCAAAATCAAAATATTCATTAGGTCTACCATGAAAACATAGGGTATACTCAGAAGTACCCTGCAAGTACATGAACAATCTCTTAACCGCATCCTAGTGCACCTGTCCAAGATTAGCCATAAACCAGCTAAGGACTCCCACTACTTGGGCAATGTTTGGCCTAGTGCAGACCAAAACATACATTAAAATACCAATTGCACTCGCATAAAGAACTATGGTCATGTCCTCCACCTCAGTAGGATATTTTGGACAATCATCCACATAAAGATTTGTCCCTACATAACTAGAACAACTAATTATTTTCAAGTAGTCATGTTGAATCTCTCCAACACAAAGTTCGCATGTGTGCTCTTGCTTAACCAAAGATTTCTATTACCTCTATCCCTTTTGATCTCAATCCCAAAAATATACCTCGTTGCATCTAGATCTTTCATCTCAAATAGTGCTAACAACGGAGGCTTCAAATTTGAAATCATGTTCTTTCCATTCACAATAAATATCATATCATCCACATACAAGACAATAATGAGAATGCGACCATTATCAATCTTGTAATAGACACAATGGTCAGATTTGGATCTCGAAAATCTCAAGGACAACACATAGGTGTCTAACTCCTCGCACCACATCCTAGGAGATTTCTTTAGACCATACAAATATTTTCTCAACTTGCATACCAAATTCTCTTTCCCTTTTACAGTGAAATGCTCAAGCTGTGAAATGTAAATTTCCTCCTCCAAATCACCATGAAAGAAAGTTGTCTTCACATCCATTTGCTCAACTTTAAATTCATGATTTGTTGCAAGTGATAACAAGAACCTAATTGATGTCAACTTAGTAATAGAAGATAAAATCTCCCCATAATCTATTCCCTCCACCTGGGAATATCCTTTCGTGAGCAAATATGCTTTATGCTTCTCAACACTACCATCAAGACCCATTTTCTTTTTGAACACCCATTTGCATCCAATAGGCCTTCACCCTTAAGGAAAAGATATCAGATCCCATGTATCATTATTTTTCAATACCACCATCTCTTCATTCATTGCTTCCATCTAGGAATCTGTATCATGCATGCCCATATCCTCTCTAACTATCTTGGGCTTATCAATGTTAGAGATCAAAGAAAATATGCAACGAGAATCTAACATAGAATACCCAAATAATTATGGTTGTCACCTTTCTCATGTAACCTCCCCAACAATTGAGGTTAAGGTTTTGGATCTTCTTCATAGCTATCAGAATTGATAGAACTCTCCACATCATTAGGCCCACTCGGCTCGTGTGTAGTTCATCATTTTTAGGAGTGGGTGGAATTTGAAATACCTTCTTTTTCTCTTCCTTCATTGGTTGTCTAGATCAACTATGGAAGGTTTCATCTCACAAAAAATCACACTTCTACTTTAGAGCACCTTCTCTCTAATTGGATCCCAAAGCTTGTACCCTTTCACACCATCTCCATGGTCGATGAAGATACACTTTGTTGCCTTGTTCTCCAACTTAGATCTCTTCACATTAGACACATGAGCATATGCCTCACAACCAAAGACTTTGAGATATCTTATCGAGGGCTTCTTGTCAAACCATGCCTCAATATATGTCTTTTAACAAGAGTCCAAGAAGGAGACCTTTTAATCAGGTAACATGCAATAGCTACAACTTCAGCACAAAACTTTTGTTCAATGCAAGCACCACTCAACATACTCTTAGCCCTCTCCATCAATGTTCTGCCCATTCTCTTCACAACTCCATTTTTTTGTGGGGTGTATGGAGTTGTCTTGTGTCTCTCTATCCCATGGTCCTTATAGAACCAATCAAATTCTATAGAAAAAAACTCACCACCGTTATCCATCCTCAAGAATTTGATTTCTCTACCAATCTAGTTTTCAACCAAGGAATTGTACTCCTTAAACTGGCTGGAAAATTCAAATTTACTTCGAACTAAATACACAAATATCCTTCTAGAATAGTCATCTATGAATGAGAAAAGTACATGGATCTAAACAATAAAGGAAAATTAATTGGACCAAACACATCAAAATACACAATCTAAAACCTCAAAATATTTATAAAAATTGGAATAAAAAGAAACACGATGATGTTTTCCATAAATAATGTTCACAAAAATCAAACTCGATATTACAATCATCAAGGATTTCAACAAGGCTCTTTTTTTCAAGGCTCTAAAGCCCTTCTCACCAATATGGTCAAGCCTTTGGTGCCATAACATTTTTTTCTCCACTGGGAGTTTCATCTCAAAAGCTTTGGCAACCTTAGGTACTTAGAAAGCACGACCATCAGATGTGGACACGCCAGTCTTCTTCTCTACTCGATCTGCTAGTGAGGATGAAGAATCCAAACCCATTTTCTTTAACTCTAGAGAAGCACTATTGCACTAAACCATGCATACATCTAGCTTATATAGAGTGTTAATCTGAACACCCTTAGAAAACACCATAGCACCTTTGGTCATCTTGCATCCACTACTCAAGAAAAAAGTGTGAACTCTCGCATCACTCAACTTACTCACTAAGAGTAGGTTTCATGCCAAAACATGGATGTGAAAAACACCATCAATCCTCCTCACTCTACCATCAAGGAATCGAATCATAACTCTTCCATGACCAAAAATATTCAAGTGAGAGTCATCAAACAGATACACCTTCCCACCATCATACTCTTCATACTTTGAGAACCAACCTCTATAAGAGGTCATGTGGAAAGAGGCACCTGAGTCAAATAACCACATATTTTCTAATACATGTTGTAGAAATCTAGATTTCTTTGAGCACTTATATTTGTCCAAATGTACCATTTTCGTCTAAATATCCTTTTATCCAAATTAGTTAAATAATATTACTATTATTTAATTAATACCCCTAAAGTCTTCTAAATCCAAGGTATTTAGTTAAATAATTAAATACATTACCCCTTTATCCCTTTCTTCCAAGAAATTAAATAAATAACCCACTTATTTAATTCCCTTTATGTCCCATCCACACTTAACCCTAATTCATCTCATAATCCCATCAATAGGGATGTGACACATCCCTAATACCATCATTAGGGATTTGACACATCCCTAATCCATGAGCAGGATGTGTCACATCCTCCAACTTTTGCAAGTTGACTCCTAATCGTCATTAGCCACCTAACTCTCTTCTAATCCTTCATTAACTAGTCTAATCAATCCTTTAGTCAACTCTTGTCGTATCTCAACAACCTTAAATGAAATTTTTAATTCCAGGTCCTCTTCCCCATGTGAATTTAAAATTCACATTTATTTATCCCATGCATTTCTCTTCCTCGTGTCCTCTTCCCCATGTGAAAGGTCACATCAGTCACATGGGACAAGGACCTCCTTTAGGAGGAGCTTGTCTTATCCACAAGGTATTTTCAATCATGTGAATTTAAAATTCACATTTATTTCTTCAAAAACTTCTCCCATCCCCATGGTGACAAGAGAGGACTTTCCAAAATTTATCACTTGTCACCATCAACCCCATATGGGGACAAAGATTTCCATTTTGAGGAAATCCTCTCCTAATCCCAAGGTACTTGCAAGTCCCTCCACCTCACATGTCATTTCCCATGTCATGTTCCCTCTTCACACCTCACATTCCACATGGCAAGATGTGAGGAGTTGTGAGTCCTAAACTCGCCACAACCCTCCATCTTGTCCATGATGTTTAAATCCTAGTCATCCATTTTTCTTTAAATTGAAAGACTTTGTCTCAGATTAAAGGGATTAGACAAGAGTTAGATCATTTTTTGTATTCACTCTCATTCAAACATCCAAGCACTTAGCACTTATCACTTGCATCCTCCATTATTGTAGCCATATTAGCTTTCATTGCATCCAACTACCATCTTTATCACAACACCCATTTTCATTATTGCAATCCTTATCATTTCCTCTCCATTTTGCATCCATTATTGCATTCATTTGTCATCAAGGGAGCATACAACCAAAGCATCATCAAAGGGCCAACCAACTCATCAATCCAAGCAAATGGTATAACGTTTCATTTATTTGTTATTTTTGTTTGGATTCAACTTTGGCTAATCATTGAGTATTTGTTTGTGTATTTTCCTTTTGCATTTCATCTGGTTTTGCTGCTTAAAGTAGAAAAACACTTGCACACATTTTTGGCATGCTTGGTGGGACCCACAAATGGGTATGTTATGTTTTACGTGTTTTATTTTTTTGATATTTTGTAGGTCCAAGTACATAGCAGCGGCCTTGCCTAGAAAACAGGGGCGACCCACCCACAAAGAGGAGACCCCGCCCAAAGATCCGACTGCGCCCACAAAGTCGACTTCACCCAAATTACAGAGGCAACCTCGCCCTAGACAAACGTAACTGAGGTAAAACATAAAGTTAAAATTTCATTTCTAGAGTTCAGTTATTATTGTTTTCCTTAGTACTGACCCTCTAACTTGTCTTTTTGTGAGTGTGTTGGTTTTTGCTAATATTTGTGCAATTGTTTCATGATTATTGAAGACCAAAACCAAAAACTTCTAATATATTTGTTGCAGGGGGGAAAAACCACCTTCTTTAGTTAAATTAATGGTTATTGTTTTTAGCTTAACTAGGCACATAGATCTATCTAGGGGGAGTCAAACAACTTGTTTGTTGTGTTTGAAAGGTGGACTATTGATGTATATAATCCCCTTACACCATTTGGCGATCCTAGGTGAAGAGAAATCGTAGTCCACTTAGTCCTTTATGTACCTTCTTTTTTGGCGGGGTTTTCATCACCCCAAGGGATGATCCCAACCACGTGTTACTGGTGGAGTATATAAAGGGGGGAGAGTGAAATTTGTAACTCAATGCAATCACAGTGTGTCTGGTGGAGCATCAAAGCTAGGGTGATACCTAGACAAGATGTGAAGAGTTGGTCTGAGCTTTCAGTCTCTCCCTAGAAGTTCCTGACTCACGCTTGTGATGGTTGGTGTTCACATTTGTGCCCCACATACCGTGTGTATATCGAGGACTTCCTTAGTTTCCTTTTTAGCCTAGTTAGAGGATTGTGTTGACCATACCTTCACACTAATCTTAGGATTGTGCTGCTTGAACTATCTTCTTTGTGAAAAACCAGTGCATCTTCGCCTTTTGTTTTTTGTTTGGTCTATTTTTGTCCTTTGTCATAGTTGCTTTTTCCTAAGTCAAGTCCAAATCAACTAAGAAAGGTGACCTAACCCCCAAATAGGCAACCTTGCCCTCAAAAGGGTGACCCTGCCCTCAAAGGGGTGACCCTGCCCTCCGGACAGTCAATCCCATCTTCAGTTTGTCAATCATTCAACCCTTATGATAATTTATGTTCACTCGTTCCTAGCATTTTTTTTATATTGCGGCCATCTGTTCGCCCCGTCTGAATGTTCGTTCACCCGTTCTGAGTATTTGTTCACCCATTTCGTGCATCCGTTCACTTGTTTAGTGCATTCATTCCCCCATTTTGAGCATTATTTTCCTTGTTCTAAGCATCGTTCTCCCATTTCAAGCATTTGTTTCCTCATTTCATGCATCCGTTCACCCATTTTGTGTGTTTGTTCGCTCATTTTATTTGCTTGTTCACCTCATTTATCGACATTGTTTGATTATTTTTTCAGACTTAGTTGAATCTAGAGGTTGTTTAGGTGACCCTACCCTAGAACATGCAACTCTACCCTAGAACAAGCGACTCTACCCCATAACAGGTGACCCTACCCTAGAAAAGGTGAACCTACCCTAGAACAGGCGACCCTACCCAAGACTAGGCAACTCTGCCCTATAACAGGCGACCCTACCCCAAAACAGGCGACCCTACCGTAGAAAAGGTGACCCTACCCCATAACAGGCAACCCTACCCAAGAACATGCGGCCCTACCCTAGAATAGTCAGCCCTTCCCAAGAATAATCGACCCTCCCAGGAACAGGTGAACCTACCCAAGAATAGGTGACCCTGCCCTAGAACATGCAACCCTACCCCAGAATAGGCGACCCTACCCAAGAACAGGAGAATTCACTCCCCATGCAAAATCCAAAGAGTCAATCCTTCATAACATAATTAGCCTACATCTTCTTTAGTCTAAAATCATCATCCAATCATTCCTCCTCGTCATATCCGTTCCCAAACCATCCAATTTTTTTTTAAAAAAGGAATTTATTTACCCCAACTTGTTGGGGTCATAACTTCCTACTCGGTGCTCAAAATTCAGAATCGTTTACACCGTTGGAAAGGTCTCCAAGAGTACTAATTCAATACCTAAAATATTGCACATTCGACAGCCCAATTTTAGGGACTGACGCAAGTTTCAACCCCAAATTCCACTCCAAAGACCTTTGAAAATGCAATTTACTATGACAGAAAAAAATTGAAAATTTTAAATTTCGGTTTTTCTCAATCCTGTCACCCCTGGACTATTCTGGACCATAATCTGAGCTTTAATCTATTCCTAATCTAAGCTTCAATCCAATTCTAATCCGAGCTTTAATCCCGTCATCATAATCTGAGCTTTTAAACAATCCTAATCTAAGCTTAACCTGAATCTTGATTTAGGCTTTTGGTTTATCCATATCCAAGATCTTATGATATCGAACCAAATCTTAAGATGTCTTCCCCCTATATTCTTCCAATTCATCCTGTTTCATCATCTATTCTTTCCTTCTAATATATATCCATCATGAATCCTTATCCTCCTCCCACACAACCAATAATAGTAGTCAAGGGGAACCTAACTACATTGATGACGATAATGAAAGTCTTGTTCATCAAGAAGAGTACAATATAGATCCCCTTGATGTTATTATTTCTAGCAAGATTTTTCCAATCGTATCTCAAAATCCAACCACTCCTTTGAACTATCCCCCCATGCCTTCATCTGCATCTAATAACAGTCTTATGCTACCCTTGATAGGGGATATCCAGTATCCTCACCATCCACATATTCATCATGCCCTCCCTCTCCACCTTTATCCTATCCAACATCCACATCCTCCTATAGTAATCCACCTTCCCCATACTCCTATCCTTATCATCATCAACAATCCCAATATCTCTACCTTAATCCCATATCCCAATCTTCTCATCCTAATCCAATGTCCACATTTTCCTACGTTTCTCCACCATCCCAATATTCCTCTTATCCTAATCCACCATCTCAATCTTCTTATCCTCATCCATCACCCATATCCTCCTATGCCAATCCACCATCCATTTCCTCCTATGGTAATCCACCACCTCAATCCTCCTCTTCTAATCCAACATCCACACCTTCCTATCATAATCCACCATCCCAATATCCCTACCTTAATTCCACATCTATGTATTCCCATCTTAATCCAGCCTCCACATATTTCTATCATGATCCTCCATCCACACCTTCCTATCATAATTCATCACCTTAATCCTCCTCTTTTGATCCTCCATCCACACCTTCCTATCATAATTCACCACCTCAATCTTCCCATTCTAATCCAACATCCACACCTTCCTATCACAATCCACCGCCCACATTCTCTTATCTTAATCCCATATCCACATCTTCCCATCTTAATCCAATGTCCACATTTTACTACGTTCCTCCATCATCCCAATTTTCCCATCCTAATCCGTCATCCACATCTTCCTACTATTACCCACCATCCCAATCTTCCCAACTTAATCTAGCATTTGCATCCTCCTATTTTAATTCATCATATGCATCCTCTTGCATCACTCCCCCTTCACCGTATTATATCTTAATATTCCCTCTAATCCTAATCCACCAATCCCTAATCCTAGTCCTCCAACCACTCCTAGTCCTCCATCCAATCCCATCCACTCATCTAATCCTAATCCACCAATCCCATCCACTCATCTAATCCTAATCCACCAATCCCATCCACTCATCTAATCCTAATCCACCAATCCCTAACCCTAATCCTCCATCTCCTCCTAGTTCTACATCCACTTCCATCCACTCATCTAATCCTAATCCACCAATCCATAATCCTCCATCCATTCTCATCCCCTCATCTAATCTTAATCCACCAATCTCTAATCTTAGTCCTCCAACCATCCCTAATCCTCCATCCATTCCCATCACCCCACCTAATCCTACGTCCCTTTCAAATGTCTTCCAAGGACTCATGACAGACGAGACATCCCCAAATCCACATCTTGTTGTTGTGAAACAATGCCCTCCCACTCTATCATGTACAGTCACTAGTGATGAGGCCCTCCTCCATCCTACACCTATCACTCCCATTACCATTTCTAACACCATCCAAATGGTTGAGCCCGTCAAACCCATCAAATGTATTAAATCCCCATCTACTATTACTAGATCCACCCAATCTATTGGAGACATCCAATCCACTCCTCCTAGTCCTAATATTACCGAACTTCAATCCCATGACCTTCATGAATCCTCCATCCTCTTATCTCCCCCACCTGAGGAGTCCCTCCAACACTCCTTTATCATCATTACTCCCACACCAGATAAGCCATGTCAAGGGCTTGATCCAAAAACACACAAGCATATCCCCTCCTCTAAATCCAAACCCTACCATCCCATCCACTCCATCCCAAGATCATATTCCCCCATCCATCCCATCTCACAATTCCTTTCCTCAACCAAATCCTGATCCTACCATCCTATCTACTCCATCTCAAGATCACACTAGCTCGTTCACTCCATCCCATGATCCCCTGAGCACCCAAGATCCAATCACCCCATCTCATGAGCCCTTATCACATAATACCATAAATCCAGATCTTGCCATACCACCTAATCCATCTCTCGATCCCTTATCAATCATTCCTCTTGATCAAGATGCTCATATCCCCTCGTCTCCATCACATTATCCTCCATCGCTACCTAACCTTTTCATCCCAATACCACTTTTGTATCACCTTGGTAACATTACACTCATCCATGGTGGTCTTCTTGCAGAAGAAAAACACAACATATGCACCACCCTTTCTGCTCCACCTACTAACTTACTCGCATCATTCTTCCAAAAGAATAAGCATCCTACCATAGATCACATGCTCAATAACATGAACTATCAAGGAAAAGGTTTAGGCCTTCATGAGCAAGGTACTTTAGAGCCCATCCAGGTCAAAGAACATCTAGGTACACAAGGTCTTGGATATATCTCCCAAGAATCTCAATCCAAAAATGTTGGTACAACCTCCATACATCCTAAGCAAACCTCTTCCAAGGGAATCAGAGGCACTTACCACTGTTCCACCAAATCATTTGTCGCCATCCCCCCTCCTCCACCATATTACCTCAAAACAACCTTCCATCTTCCTCCTTCATCTTTTCAATCCATTTTGGATCCTTATATCCCTCCACCAAACTCCACACATCCTCCATATACATAGTCTATTTTGGGTCCTTATATCCAAAAATCACCCCCTCCATCCCATCCATCACCTATCCCTAGCATGCATCACAAGAATCCTAAATTCATAACTCCTAGTCAGGATCAACAAAGGCACCCCTCCATGCATGATATCTTGCATCCTCCATCCACATACCATCGTCAAAAGCCTACCTCTATCACTCCATCCACGTCTTCTCCACATCATCCATCACCTCCTACCCATCCCATTGCTAGTATAAGCACTTTGGATGCCAAAGTAAAAATGCATAAATCCAAACATCCACATGAATCTAAAGTTCCTCATGTCCCCTTCAAAAGACATGTTGATGAAAAGAAAACTCAAATCCAAAAGCCCAATCAATCCCAAAGGCCACAAAGGCCCACCAAAGAGAAAATCAAAACCATGTGGATTCCCAAGAAAAAAGAGGCCATGCCTTCAAATGAGAAATCCCTAAAGACATCCAAAGTTTCTAATCCCAAAGCTAATCATTTGCATCCTCTATCTCCTAAATCTATTTTGGGTCCTTATGCCCCAAAATTCACTATCCCAACGCCTCCATTATTGCCACATTCTCCATCCATCAACCCTCCTATCATTTCACATCCACCACATGTGCCAATGTTGGTCTTGAACACCTTCCCCCATCACACATCCACTCCATCATTCCATCCATACACTTTTCAACACCCCATCCACTATCCCCCATATCTCCCCCATCAAACCCCTTTAATCCATCCATTCCAATAAGGTTGTACCAACATCTAATGGTCGCTTTACACATGGGATCTTATTATCTCATATATAATTTGATGCTCGATTCCTTTATCCATCCCCTTTATCACATATCTTCCAAACCCACATCCACATCCTCATCAAAAAGATCAAAACAATAAAAAAAGATAAGATTTTAAAAAATCAAAAAAGGTAAAAGTCTAAAAAAGAGAAAAAGAGAAAAAATAAAGAAAACAAAAAATAGTAAAGAAAAATAATTTGTCCAATGGTGAAAACTTGGCAAACAATCATCTTGGATAAGTATCATGATGAAAACGTAGAAAACAGGCGTCATGCGTAAATCCTCCATCTAGTTTACTGTAATAATTGGGGGAAACTTTCATCTAAGCATTCCCTTCCTCCATCTCCTACATCTTCCTATCTTCTACATCCTATCCATCATATCCCATTTACCCCAGTCCCTCCATCTTCCTTGTGATCTTGATAAAGACAGGGCCACATATATACATTGTTTTGGATACCTCTTGGCATATATTCCCCTCATCCATATGCTATCATTTTCCTTATCCTCCCCATCTAATTTTATGATCCATGCATAATATCTACATCCATCTACCTTCATCATCCATCTAATCATGCCACCATCCATCTCCATTATCTATATCTCCTATCCATGTTTGTCTCACTCCCTTATTCACCCATCTTGATATTTGTCATCCCTCTTGCCTCATCACACATGACATATATAGAGTGGGGGTATCTTCTTATTTGCAACAAAATCCTTAGAGACATATTCCATCCATCCCTTCAAGTAATCCCTTCCATATCCCCATCCTTATCTTCCTATCTACCCATCCACTAGTCGTGTTCCATATTTTCATCCTTATCTCCCCCATCCATTTTTCCATCCAATAATTCATTCCATCCTTCCAAATCCTTATCCCTCTATCCACCTATCCTAACATCTTTCTATCTCCCCATATTTATCCATCCATCCATTTACCTCTATTTTCCTTCCATCTCTTAATCCCTTATAGGCTACCCCCATGCAATCCAATGCCATGCTATCTCACTATCATCACTAGTATTTATTTCCTACATCCTCCTAATATCTTATCATTTTTCATCTCTCATCTTTTCACTTCATCTTTCGATGATTTGGATAACTATCCCATCCCTGAGCTTCATCTTATGTGTATCGACCATCCCATCCACACAACCTATCCTAGCTCATCATATTAGCTACATCATCGTATCTCCTTATCATGGTCATCTCATTATCCCTTATCCATTGTCTGTCATTGGTCTTGTGTCAAACTACGTTGCCCCTGCTCTTTCATGAAGGCAAGGTCGATCATTTGATCTGCCCTTGAGGTTTTATCTTTTGTTTGCCTTGTCATCTTCCATCATTTTTTTTTGGCCTTATGTTTAACTACATTTCCCCTATGCTTTCACGTAGGTAAGGTTGATCATTTGATCCACCCCCAGGGTTTTTTCTTTTGTATGTCTTGGCATCTTCTATTGTATGGATTTGGCCTTGTGTCGAACTATGTGGCCCTTGCACTTTCACATAGGCAAGGTTGATCATTTGATCCTCCCCCAGGCCAATTCGTTCAATCTGCACCATCCCTCGAGGTCTCCATTATCCTCTTTCTGCTTTTATCCATGGCCTTATGTCAAACTATGAGGGCTCTGCACTTTCACATAGGCAAGGCTAATCTTTGATCAACCCCCGAGCCCCTAGGTCTTTAGGGTGTGTCGGTCTTGTGTCCCCTCGATCTTTAGGGTATGTATTTTTTTTGCCTTGTCATTTTGTTGTCTTGTCGCCTTATGTCTCGTCATCTTTTTGTGTCATCAAGTATGTCCTAATCTAGCTGGTTCTTCACAAATGGGATCCATTCGTATCATGAGATTCAATCAGTTTCGAGTATCCCGAGTCATGTCGATCATTTAGTTTAGTATCCATCTTTGATCTCAACATGATGTATCCTTCCTAATAGACCTCATCAACCCCATCCATCCTCTTGATCCTATGGCAAAGGATGTTTAGAAATTGATTGCAATATTTTGATACTTTTGGCTTTTATTTATCATTTGAGCTCCCTATCATCACTTGTCAAGGCCTCCATGATCTAGCATATTATGGTGTGTTTTGGTTGTTTAACATAAAGGCATATCTTGATCTTTGTTTATTGTTGTCTTCTTGGTTGTCCCACGTCATATCCACCAAGATCCCTATGGTCTTGTGTTATGTTAGGGCATCCTTTTGTGCTTGTGGTTATCCCAATACCTGGCCCAACCAAATTCATCACGACTTTGGGGTGTTGGGATAGCCTCCTTGTTTGTTGTGTTTGTGTATGCATTTGACACCAATCCGCCTTGATTTCACATACCATGGTACCTGGTGTCTTATGCTATAGCAAAAATCAGTGCTCCCAAAATAGCAAATTACATTAGGATTGCATCTCATTTTCTCTTCCATTGCATTACATATTTACCTCCATTATCTGCATTCATTTTAACCATCTCACATCTTCATCCAAGAATAATCCATTCAATCTAGCACAAATCATCTAATTGCATCCTTGGTCTTGTTCCTAGCCTTTCTATAAGCCTTGACCCAATCATCATCATCATCATCATCATCATCATCGGCATCATCAGGATGTATCCTTCTCTATCCTTTTGTGTTGTTTTGGGATGTATCCTTCCTTCGTCAACAACACTCATCATCATCATCAACAAGGTGAATCCTTCCCTATCCTGGTGTTATTTTGGGATATATCCTTCCCTCATCAAAAACACTCCATCGACCATCAATCCATCCTAGCTTGTAGCTTGACTGGGGCAACATCATATTTATCTTGGAATCCATTTGTGTTTGCCTATATCTCTTCATATTATCATCATCTCTCATCCATCATTTTGCATCATCTTCTCCATCTACCCTTGCATCCTCTCATCCATTTTGAGAGCACACCCATTTTATTTTAAACAGGTATGTCCTCTCGAGGGGGCATCCTAATCTTCATCTTCACTTCCATCATCATTCCTCCTAGTCACTCCTTGAATGACTAAGGCATCTTCCTTAATCTAACCATCTTCTTCTAAGTGTCATGTTTTAATTTTATTTGAAATGATGCTACTCCATAACACCATCTCAAAGAGGGAAAAAATGTAGAGATCTAAACTTGACCATTTATATTTGGCCAAATGTACCTTTTTTATCTAAATACCCTTTTATCCACATTAGTTAAATAATATTACTATTATTTAATTAATACCCTTAAAGTCTTCTAAATCCCTAAAGTATTTAGTTAAATAATTAAATACCTTACCTCTTTATCCCTTTCTTCTAAGAAATTAAATAAATAACCCACTTATTTAATTCTCTTTTATGTCCCATCCACACTTAATCTTAATTCATCTCATAATCTCATCATTAGGGATGTGACACATCCCTAATCACATCCTCCAACTTTTGCAAGTTGGCTCCTTATCATCATTAGCCACTGAACTCTCTTCTAATCCTTCGTTGACTAGTCTAATCAGTCTTTTAATCAACTCTTGTCATATCCCAATGATTCCATTGTATTCTCCCAACAACCTTACATGGAATTTTTAATTCCATGTCCTCTTCCCCATATGAATTTAAAATTCACATTTATTTATCCCATGCATTTCTCCTCCCTATGTCCTCTTCCCCATGTGATAGGTCACATCAGTCACATGGGACAAGGACCTCCTTTAGGAGGACCTTCTCTTATCCACAAGGTACTTCCAATCATGTGAATTAAAAATTCACATTTATTTCTCCAACAACTTCTCCCATCCCCATGGTGACAAGAGAGAAATTTCTAAAATTTCTCACTTGTCACCATCAACCCCATATGGGGACAAGGATTTGTTTTTTGAGGAAATCCTCTCCTAATCTAAAGATTCTTGCAAGTACCTCCACCTCACACATCCTTTTCCATGTCATTTTTCCTCTTCACACCTCACATTCCACATAGAAAAATATGAGGACTTGTAAGTCTTCAACTCACCACAGCCCTCCATCTTGTCCATGATGGCTAAATCATAGTCGTCCATTCTTCTTTAAATTGGAAGACTTTGTCTCAAATTAAAGAGTTAGACAAGAGTTAGATCATTTTTTGTATTCACTCTCATTCAAGCATTCAAGAACTTAGCACTTATCACTTAGCACTTGTATCCTCCATTATTGTAGCCTTATTAGCTTTTATTGCATCCAACTACCATCCTTATCACAATACCCATTTAAATTATTAAAATCCTTATCATTTCCTCTCCATTTTGTATCTATTATTGCATTCATTTTACATCAAGAGAGCATACAACCAAGCATCATCAAAGGGCCAACCAACTCATCAATCAAAGCAAAAGGTATAACGTTTCATTTATTTATTGTTTTTGTTTGGATTCAACTTTGTCTAGTCATTGAATGTTTGCTTGTGTATTTTCCTTTTGCATTTCATTCGGTTTTTCTGCTTAAAGTAGAAAAACACTTGCACACACGTGTTGCCAAGGCTAGAACAAAAGAATTTGCATCCTCATGCGAGGATTCAGTATTAGAGGATCTATCATTTTTCTTATTTTTCTCCTCTTTACAATCCTTCTGAAAATGTTTGGATATACCCTAACTTTAGCATCTAGCTTTGGAATTTTTTTTAGGAGACTTAGATCTCCCTAGAGACTTGGACTTAGAATTCCTATCCTTTTCCATGTCTTTCTCCTTTGATTTACCACAAACAGTAAGGGCCTCCTCTGACCATCTCAAAATAATTCCTATGCATCTCTTCAGATAATAGCGAAGAAACCACATCTTCCATATTGAGGGTGGTGGTTGTGCTTCCAATATCCATCACCAAGTGGTCCCACGAGTCCATAAAATAATAAAGTAGTAACGTGCAACGATCCTCATAATCAATCTTCACACTAATAGAGCCTAGTTGAGCCACTAGCATATTGAACGCATTCAAGCGATCAAAAATTGATCCTCCATCCTCAAAGAATGCAACTTCTTTCTTAGGAAAAAATGTATTCATCGAGGATTTCCCTTGATAAATGTCATCGAGCTTCTTCCAAAGACTAGTTTCGGTCTTCTCCTCATGGACATTCAGGAGCAAAAAATCAGCCAAACAAAGTCTTATCATACCCTTGGCTTTTTTATCATGTAGATCCCGATCATCTTGGGAAGTTGTTGATTTTGTGCTGGATATTGCAGCCCATAGATCTCGGTCTACAAGCATATCCTTCATTTTGAATTTTCACAACTCAAAATTGTCACCATTGAATTTCTTCATGTCTATTCTTCTAGATGTGTTTGTCATATTAAACTTGCAATAATATTTCAAATTTATCTTTGCAAGAACTCCTACTGAATCAAGATAAGCACAAAATACCCTTCTAACCCAACAAGGATAACAAATTTGGCCAAGTTCTGATACCAACTAAAAGGAAAGCCAAGTACGGAAATGCTTCCCTAATGCAAATCAATCAGGGAAGAGGTTGCAAAACTTTGTTTCAAATCTTTATTCAATTACAGTTTCTTAAGAATGCACATGCAAATAATTATTATTTTCAAATTTAAATATTTCAACACATAACATAGAATTTACGCACGAAAACCCTTTCGAGAAAAAACCCACACACCAAAGCATAGATCAATTGTATTTCAGTAATGTGGTAATTAAATATAATATGCAGAGTCTATGCTCTTACAAGTGTTGATTCGTTGTGATACAATTCTAGAGTGAATCTAACACCATAACTACATATAGATATTGCAATCACATTATAATTACAAAATGCACTAAGGCATCAATATGTATCCTTCGCATACAAGGGTGTTGTTTTTTGTCATGTATCAATCTCATAGTCTTTGCATGAATGCAAACTAAAAATCAACATGTACGAATCCCAACTAACCCGATTAGTAACATGTTAAACATTCATGTACATGAACCAACATACAACCACATACAAAGCTTGCAGCTCCAAAAATCAAGAAACTTCACATGCTCGGATCCTCATAGAGAAAATCATTTTTTTTTCAAAAAAAAACTCACCCACAACTCCCAATCACTCTAAGTGACAACCCAACCTTCGTTAAGAAAGTGTCCCTTCAAAGCTTCAATCAAAAAGTCAAATTGATGGCACATGGCATCATGGTGCTCCTCTTAAGAGGTTTTAACAATTCTTAATGATAAATTGAGTGCCCAAGTGACAAGTGTCACTTCTCCTTGCTTCTGCTTTTTCGAAGAGACAAACTAGCAGACAAGTAGTCCCCACCAATACTTATTTCCAAAAAACATTACCACATGTCAAAATGATGCCCATTCTAAAGGGTTTAATTCTTTCTTCCTTCCCAATGAAGTGCCTATGTGACATGTGTCATAATTTTCCTTATCACACCTTGCATGTAGGATGCCAACTCCTTGCTAGGTCCCACAAAGCGATTTAGCGATTTGGAAACAAATATTATTGCATTTAACACATAAAATCAACAACTTAGGGGCAACTATTTAATTAAATAGTTATGGGACTCACTAAGTAGAAGATGGAGATATTTTATCAAAAGTATATGATAGCTCAGTGTATGAAAACATTGCATATCTTATATAAGATCCAACCAGAAGGAAACAAAATGTAATCAATACCATCCTTTCTAAAGTTGCCAAATACAAGGGTGAATGAGATTCAAGATCCAAGTGAGGTACTAGATGTGTAAGTGATTCGAGATTCTACTACATTTGAGAATGCACCTATTAACAAAATTTGGATAAAATTAGGCATAGACCATGCAATCAAAGATGTTGAGGATAATGATTATTGTATATGAGTTATCACCAAGAAATGGGGTATTCCCGTTATAACCTTGTTATATTGGTTACAAGGTCTCACTACTACAATAAAGAGAGGACCACCAACAATATTATTGTAACAAAGGAAATAGTACGCCCCACCTTTGAGGAATAGAGCACAAGGGTAGGGTTCCTATTTCACACCTATTACACTCAAGGAAACCTTAGAGATATCAATCCAAAGATAAAAAGGGGCAAAGAGATCTAACAATAAGGTATCCTAGGGTATGATAAAGGACAATAAGAAGATTCACCACCAAAATAGGGCTTGGAAAGATAATAAATGCAAATGACATGTGAAAAGTACCATGCAAAACCTAACTAAGTGATGTAGGAAATGAAAGTGAAATGTAGGATAAAAGACTGAGAAAGTACAAAGGTGCACCTGGGAGAGTGATGAGGTCAAAAAAAGCTCCAAAACCTTGAAATCTTACTATATTTGATGTCCACTAGGACTCATACGCCAGTTGTGGTGTATGGGTCCTAGGTGGGTCCTGAAGAGCTAAAAATTTGGAATCTGGAGTTGCAAACTAAGAGGAACAAAACCTAGAAATTGTTCCTTGAAACCCTAATTGAGACTCATACACCCAGACTGTCATGGAGTGTCCCATTTTGTCACGAAGTGTTCATTAGAGTGGGATGAACGGTTCCAATTTGGTATGCATTTTTATATTGTATCTTTCTTTTTGATACGATGACAATTATTAGTGTCTAGTTAAGTAATCCTAGAAGTGATTTTTGTATGATGCTTATATTTGTAGGTAATTTAATTATTGATCCATTCAAACCCATTTGGGATTACTTGTGTCCCTATTGTCTAATCCACACAAGATCAATATGAAATGATATATATTTCTTCAATAATTGATAGAGATGGCATAGCTCATAACAATTTATTTCAGCTTATCGATTGTGGTGTAGTAAAGCATGGATATTTACCATTATAAAGAGATGTTTTATAAGAGCTTCATACTTTGATAAGTGAACTTGCTATAATTGTTTCATTTATGAAATTTTGATAAGTTTCTTGTTCCTTTTTAGTCTTCATTTTATTCCTTGTAGGCTCAAAAAATGTACAACTTTACATTTTCACATTATGTTTGCATCCTCTTAATTAATTAGACTTAATTAAGCCTTTAATTGGCCCAATTATGAATTCACAAGCCTAACTAATTTCATTTTCAAAAAGGGAAACCAACATTTAATCAATGCCTACACTTAATTACACATCTTGGAAAATGTGTGTCCTAGGTTTAGGGCCTAAGACCCATTCGCCCAAGGGTGAATGGGTCCCCCTTAAGTATCGGATCCCATTTTTTAATATGTTTTTGGTGTCATTTTAATGATCTAAATTTGAATTACAAAGGTTGGCTTGTGTAGTTTAATTGTTGGGTAATTAAGGAAAAACCTATAAATACAAGGTCTTTTTATCAATTGAAATCTAACACACTTTATGCAAGCATTACAAGAACCAAGATTATTGTCAAGAAGTTGAGAGAGAAGCTTTATCAATCAATTATTGCAACATTCAAGATCATATATGATGTTGAGATTTATGTGTGTTCATGCATGTTTTTGAGCTAACATTGTGATGTAGGTTTCAAGTTTCAAGCAAGCATTCAAGCATCAAATCAAGCATCTAATCAAGCCATTCCATGCAAGATCCAATCCTTGGAGTGATGTGTTAAACTTTAATCCTCTAAGGGTAGCCATTAAAGGATTTGGTGAGGTGTAACAAGCTTTTTTCATTCATTAATTCCTTCATTTTTATCATTTATTTCATTATCAAGGTTTAATTACCAAAATAGGGTTTGACCAAGGAAAACCCTTATCCACCAAAAACAAACATTTTTCTCCTATTTTTGTGTTTGCAAGTTTATAGGTGAAGAAGGATTAAAATTGGATCAAAAGTGCAATTTTGCAAAGTTGTCAAAACACAAAAACTCACCTACGGGTTTTATTTGTAGCTTTCCGACAGTCAAACCTGGAGGAATCGAAAGCTTAGATATGGGATCTGAGGACTGCAAAAAGAATTTGTTGAGCCCTATACAAAGACCCATTCACCCCTAGGCAAATATGTCCTTCAGTAGAGCCTAAAACCCACTTTTGGAGCTAGGTACATACCATCTTAACCTTCTCAGATATGTTGGTTAATGGTTGTTTTTGTCAATGTTATCATATGTTATAACCCAATTTTTATTGCATTTAAATTATTTGTGATAAATTGAATTATTGAGGAAATTCAATATGTTGAATGAAAATTCTAATATTTTGAAAAGTTTGAAAGAAGTTGTTCATCATTGACTATGTGATCTTTTGAACTATATTATATTTTATCATGATTAAACGTTACCGATGAATTTTGTAAGTGCAAGTGTGTGCAATTATAGGATGATAGTTTGAAGGATGAGAACACGATTGAAGTAGGATCGTTTAGCTGGATCGAACAATAAGCTTGATGGAATCTAGGTGCACACACCACAAAAATGGCATGATAATTGCATTTGAAATTCATATAAGAGATCATACTAATCTGGTTTGAAATGATTTGATGATTGAAAAGGTAGACTTGTGGAATGAAATACATGTGAGTTCTTATTTAATTTTCTATCTTGATCCTATGTTTTGAGAATTTAAAAGAAAAGATAGCATGACATAGCACATAAATGAATGTATATATTTCAAAAAGGCTTATTTAAAGAATAAGAAAACCCTTTCATTCAAAACATTATTGTTTGAAATAAAATAAGATTTCATTCTTATTTAAATATTGATATATATGTACATAATATATACAAATACATATATAAAAGAACGTACAATGTGTGCAAAAATATGTATGTATACATATAAATTATATATATATATATATACATATATACATATTTATATTTATATTCCCTAAGAATTGAAATTCTCACTATCGTATTGATAAAGTTCAAATAAAATCATGAGAAAGATCTTAAGAAGTCGTGGCCTGCATACGAATTAAGATAGGAAATCCAAATTTATGTATGGGGTGGCTAAAATTAATGCTAATAATGAATGAAATGGCCCCCTCAATAGTGTGAACAAGTAAGAGAAGAATGGATACCCTATTGGGATAGCACAATTTTCTCTAACAAGGATTAGAAGGAGACGAACTGTGGCAACAAAAGAAAAGGAGAAAAAGCAAGCAAAAAGATTGAAATAGCTAGGAAAAGAGGAAAAAGGTGACAGAGGGAAAATCTCATGACTCTAAGGTAACTCGATGCTTATGAGATATGCTTGATTTCATTTTAGAATGCCTTATCCAATTGTATGTTTGTTTCTATTACCCATAGTGTTGATCTCTTTGAATGGTGCAAAACCATAGATAACCAATGTTTTGGAAATACATATCTTGCATTCGAGGCTTGGGAGACATCGAAGTAATCATAGTGATCCCTATTGTCGTATGGGTCAAATCGGTCTCTCTTTGTATGCATTTTTATTTGGCTGTATAGTTGGTCTTGTAATGTCCTGGGTATTGTGATTTTTGTTTCTCTTTGTCAATTTATTATTTGCATGTGAAATGCATTGCCATTTTTATGGCTAATCGACAGAATATCAATGATCAGGGTTTCAATATTGTATGGTTCTTTTATTTTTTGCCTTCTTTTAAGAAAAGCGGTGACCCCCTATTGTTAAAATTTTAATTGAGTTGTTCTCTATGATGGCATGGTCGAATGGCCATACTGCTCCAAACGAGAGTGATACCCTTGTTATCGTTCATAGAATGATGAGATGTCTATCGCTTGTGTACAACCCATGTCGCCCCATTCATAGTGAACGACGACAAATAAAAATGTTTGTGTTGATCATCTTTCAAGATGAAGCTCGATCCTTAGGATTAGATTTTAGATTTGTTATTAAAATGAGCATTTAGTTGTTCTACAGAATGACCCTTGTCTTCCTGCATAAATGCAATGAATGCATAGGATTGATATACAGTCCATTTGCATGCATAAATTTTTCTTTGAATGATTACTATGAATGTGTTTATTTAACCAGTCGATCAATATTGTAAGCTAATAAACGAAATTCCTACTAGGCTCAACTAAAGATAATGTTTGTGATGAAATCAAACAGTCGTACAACTGTTATGTTGGCAACACAAGGACAGACAACTAAGAGGGGGGGTGAATCATTTGTCACAAAATTTCAAACTTGTTTAACATTATTAACCTTTAATCTCAGAACTAATTAATAACAATGAAAGCATGAATCAACAACACATCAGAAACACACATAACACCAAGATTTTTTGCGTGGAAACCCTATTAGGGGAAAAACCACGGTGGAGGTTAATCCACAAGTTATACCTTGTTAAAAGTATAAGAAAAAATAATAAGGAATGCACATGCATTCAAGCACACTGCCTAGACCTCACTGCTCAAGGGAAGACTCATTGTCTTACATAAAACATTTTAGATTAAATCCATCTAAAGAAATTAAACTAAGAAAGTAGCATTTGCTAATACTTGAGTATAGTTCTGGTTAAGCACATGAACACTTCTTCACTCTCTTTCACTCTTCTTCATACTCTGCTCTGCTTTCAAATTATTTGAACCTTATTTGCATATAGCACACACACACTTCACACCTCATGCTTCTCAAATGAGAAAATAATCGCTTATATATATCCGCAAAAATAAATTACACTGCTTCATGTCGGCTTCAAAAAATAATAGAATGAATGCAAATTTTCGGCCCAAAACAATAAAGATTATCAATGCTCATCCACCAAGGTCGGCCACAACATAGTAGAGACCTAAAACAATGTCCTCAAACATAAAACACCTTCATTTAATCTTCCTCGAAGATCCACAACACGCTACAAGCACTTTGTCGGCCATGAACATGAAAAACATGAACACGCAAGAGAAAATCTTGGATCGCAAGCACAATGATCAATGCAAACATGCAACATAGATAAAACATGATCTAGAAACATCCACAAACACTTCAGGAACATACACAACACTCCAAATTACCAAAAATGCATTACCTTCTTCTGTGAACACCATTTCCAGTAACAGAATAACTGTCAGAACACAGAACTTTATAACTTGCTCAAATCTGCATGCGCACCTCTGAAACTTACGGAGTAGGAACTTCATACATAGGAAAACAAACCCTTTAATACGCAACTTCACATCATCAACATACTGAACTTCCCAACACACTAATCTTCACTACTTCACAGACAACCTGTAACATATTTTATTACATTTTTCTCAATATCCTCGACATATATATTCTTAGAGACATCAATGCTAATAGTGTTGAAATCAATGACAACCACATATCAGCAATACAACCACAACATCGAACAATATCCCCCTTTGGCATTGATGGCAACACATGATGTGAAAAATGCACCATCAATGCAACTAACTCTTCTTCAAACAATCTCCTCTTTACACATTGCTCTTCTCATTCTGTTCTTCTCCCCCTTAGTTTTTCACATTACTCTTCTCCTCATTTTCTTTTTAACTCTTCCATATTTTTTCACATTACTCTTCTCCCCCTTTGACATCAATGGCAAAGGTACACAAACTCCAAACCACATATCTAAATCATCTAACTACTCCCCCTGAGTAACAACCACCACAACATCAATCTAGATCAAAATATGACTATGAATGCACATACTGAGGCAAATACTATGCATCTTAGTTATGATTAGGAGGAGTAATCACCCCTAACTTCTCTTTGAGATACTCAAAAGTATCATTAGGCAAAGGCTTAGTAAAGGTGTCTGCAATTTGTTTCTCAGTAGGCACATACTCCAGTCTGACTTCCTTATCACTCACTTTATCTCTCAAAAAGTGGTACTTGATAGATATATGCTTGGTCTTTGAATGCAACACCAGATTCTTAGAATTTTTTATAGCACTTGAATTATCATAGAATATGTCAAAAGGTTCAGCATACACAAATCTGATATCTTTCAGCATCAACTTCATCCACAATACTTGAGTACAATTATTTGTAGCAGCAATGTATTATGCCTTTGCAGTAGACAATGAAAAGACATTTTGCTTTTTACTTAACCATGAAATCAACTTTCTCCCCAAGAAAAATGCGACACCACTGGTACTTTTCCTATCATTTACATCTCCTGCCCAATCATCATCAGTAAAGTCACTTAGAGTAAGATCATCATCTTTTGGATACCATAGGCCAAAATCAACCGTTCCTTTTCGGTATCTGAAAATCCTCTTCACAGCAGTAACTTGAGATTCCTTAGGATCAACTTCAAATATAGAAATAATGCATACAAAATTCATGATGTCTGGTCTAGTTTGAGTCAAATAAAGCAATCCACCAATCATTGTTCTATATCTAGTTTAATTTGCCTTCGGAGAATCATCATTTTGTGTTAACTTGCATTCGATCACCATGGGTGTACCAACTGGCTTTGAATCTTCCATACCAAATTCCTTCACATACTTGGACTGAGATATAAAGATTCCTTTATCTAACTGAGTAATTTGCAGTCCCAAAAAGAATTTCAATTCTCCAATCATTGACATCTCAAACTCATTCTGCATCTCATTAAACTTCATGCACAAACCATCATCTCCTCCAAAAATGATATCATCAACAAAGACTTCCACAAACAAATCTTTATCATCATCAATCTTGAAATACAAATTACTATCAACAATACCTTTGTTAAATCCAAACTTCAACAAGTATTTATCCAATTTTGCATACCAAGCTCTAGGGGCTTGTTTGAGTCCATACAATGCTTTCTTCAATGGAAAAACCATGTCTCCCTGATTAGTCAATTGAAATCCACCAGGTTGCTCAATATACACCTCTTCTTCTAATTCACCATTTAGAAATGTTGCTTGACATCCATTTGATACACTTTGTAGTTTTTGTAAGTAGCATAAGCAAGAAACAATCTCACAACTTCAAATCTAGCAATAGGAGCAAAAGTTTCTTCAAATTCAATTCCTTCCATCTGAGAGTATCCTTTGCACACCAATCTTTCTTTGTTTCTAATAACTTCACCTTTTTCATTCAGCTTGTTTCTAAAAACCCATTTAGTTCCAATTACATTTTTTTCTTTAGGTCTAGGAACAAGAATCCTCGTATTATTCTTTTCAATTTGTTTCACTTCTTCTTTCATTGCTTCAATCCAATGTTCATCTTTGCATGCTTCATTGAAATTACTTCAATAATTCTTTGAAATTAAACAATATTCTTCTGCAATTCTTCTTCTAGTCTGGACACCTTTATGCTTATCTCCTATAATATGATTTTATGAATAATTTAATCTCACATACCTTGGAGTCTTAGGTTGTTCTTGAATTTTAAGCTCTTGTGATCTCTCTTTTGTGCTTTCACTAGTCTCTTCTTCTTCTTGATATTCTTGATTCATTGGAACAATCTAAACTTGATTTGAAGTCTAACTCTTGTTTTATTGTCATTATGATCATCAGAATCATATCCACAGATTTTCGGGGGTCTAGCAATGTCTTCATCAACCTTAACATTTTCACTTTCAACCATTTTCTTCAATCTCTTGTTGTAGCACCGGTAGGCCTTGCTCTTAGTAGAATAACCAAGAAATATTCCTTCATCACTCCTAGCATAAAACTTTCCTATATCTTCATCTCTCCTGATATAGAATTTACTCCCAAAGATTTTGAAGTATTTAACAATAGGCTTATGACCAAACCATAGCTCAAAAGGAGTCTTACTAGTATTACCTTTGATTTGTACCCAATTAAGGATATAAACTGTAGTACTTACAACTTCTTTCCAATAGACATGAGGGACATTTCCTTCTAGCATCATGGTTCTAGCAGCATCTAGAACTGTCATGTTCTTCCTTTCCATCACTCCATTTTGTTGAGGGGTCTGTGGTGCAAATAACTGTCTCTTTATCCCATGTTCTTCACAAAAAGAATTAAACTCACCGAAAGTGAATTCACCACCTCTATCTGATCTTAGACACATAATCTTTAGACCTGTCTCTATCTCAACCATAGCTTTAAAGATCTTGAACTTTTCTAGAGCTTCAGATTTCTCCCTTAAGAAAGTAACCCACATCATCCTCGAGTAATCATCAATAAGCAACATGAAATACCTATAACCTTGTAGACTTTTGATTCTAGCAGGACCACACAAGTCAGTATGCTTAAGCTCCAACAATTCATTTGAACAATACTGCTTGCTATGAAATGAAATTCTTGTTTGTTTTCCCAACTAACATTCCTTGCATATGACACTAGTAAGCTTCACCAACTTAGGAAGATCTCTCACAGTTTGTGAGACATTTATCTTGATAAAATTGTCAAAGTTTACATGACATATTATTCTATACCACAACCAACTCTCATCAACTTGAACAATCAAACAACTTTTACTACCAGCATTTAGATGAAAGATGTTACCTTTTATTTTTATACCAGAAGCAATCACATTTCCAGAACTTCCCAGTATGTTACAATTACCATCTTTGAATTTAAGATTGTATCCCTTATCAACCATGTGTCCAACACTCAGGAGATTACGCTTCAAACCTTCAACATAAAGAACATCATCAGTATTATGCTTACCATAAAAAAAAATACATCCTCTGCCATGGATTATACCACCATTTTTATCACCAAATCTTACAACACCACCATCATACTTTTCCAGGCTTGCAAATTTGTTTTTATCCCCTGTCATGTGATGTGAACATCCACTATCAATTACCCATTCATCTTTTTCTTCAGCTCGAGCAACTAGGGCTTTCTCCACTTTTGTACAACTAGCAGATTCAGTAGACACTGGATTATTTTCCTTGATAGAAATAAACACAAACTCATCTTCACTTGCATTCCATTTGTCAGATTCATCATCTGTTACACCTTCATCAGCAGCATAATAACACTTCTTTTGAAATTTAGGCTTGTAATGTCTTGGCTTAGGAACTCTTTCTGGACACCTTGAAGCAAAATGACTTATATTACTAAAAGAAAAACATTTTATAGGCAACTTTCCTTTATACTTACCTTCTCCTCTAGCTTCCCTTTTGACAATAAGTGCTTCAAGCTCATTCGGTTCTCTTTCTTCTTCTTCAATCTATCTCATTTCTTCCTCATACCTGAATATCTTTCTAGAAGAACTTTCACCCGGATCATATCTCTGCTTGTCTCTCCCGGAAGCAGTAGCTTTAAATGCAGACTCTGTCTTAGGAAGGGCATCATTGAATTCACTCAACTCAAAAGCAGTAAGTTTACCGACCAACATATCCCTGGTTACATTTACCATAGTCTGAATCTCTTCAATGGCTACAACTTTGATTTTGTATGCATCAGGCAAGGATCTAAGCACTTTAGCAGCAAAATTTGATTCATCCACCTGACCACCAGCACATCTGATACCACACACAAGTTCATTCACTCTTTGCATGTAAGTAGCAATATTCTCATCATTACCCATATTTAGTAGTTCATATTTTCCTTTTAGACATTGTAGTTTGGCCATCTTCACATTAGCATCACCTTCATATAAAGTTTCCAACTTTTTCCAGATCTCATAAGCAGTTTTTAGATCCATAACATTTGTCATCTCAGTATCAATCAAAGCACTCAACAATGCCTCCTTAGCTCTGATATTATATTCATCATCCCTAATCTCAACAGTAGTAGTAGGGCCACTCTGAGGAATAACATACCTATTACTTGTAATGTTCCAGTAGGATTCACCAATGCACTTCAAATGACACTCCATTCTAACCTTCCATAATGTGTAGTTTGTTCCATCAAATCTCAGACTATCTTTCTTGTATGTCACCATCTTGAATCACCTCAAGTTGTTAAACTTCTTCCAAGGAACCTGCTTTGATACCAATTATTGGCAACGCAAGGGCAGACAACTTAGAGGGGGGGTGAATCAGTTATCATAGAATTTCAAACTTATTTAACCTTATTAACCTTTAATCTTAGATTTGATTAATAGCAGTCAAAGAATGAATCAACAACACATCATAAACACACATAACACCAAGATTTTTTGCATGGAAACCCTGTTAAGGGAAAAAACACGGTGGAGGTTAATCCACAAGTTATACCTTGTTAAAAGTATAAGAAAAATGAATAAGGAATGCACATGCATTTAGACACACAACCTAGAGGTCACTACTCAAGGGAAGACTCATTTTCTTACATAAAACATTTCAGATTAAATCCATCTGAAGAAATTGAACTAAGAAAGTAGCATCTGCTAATGCCTAAGTACAGTTTTGGTTAAGCACATGAACACTTCTTCACTCTTCTTCACGCTCTGTTCTAATTTTGAATGATATGAACCTTATTCGCACATAGCACACACACACTTCACACCTCATGCTTCTCAAATGAGAAAACAATCGCTTATATATATCCGCAAGAAGAAATTACATTGCTTCATGTCGACTTCAACAAAATAATAGAATGAATGCAAATTGTCGGTCCAAAACAATAAAAATTATCAATGCACATCCACCAAGGTCAGCCACAACATAGTAGAGACCTAAAACAATGTCCTCAAACACAAAATGCCTTCAACTAATCTTCCTCGATGATCCACAACACGCCACAAGTACTATGTCGGCCATGAACATGAAAAACAAGAACACGCAAGAGAAAATCTTGAATCGCGAGCACAATGATCAATGCGGATGTGCAACACAAATATAACATGATCTAGAAACATCCACAAACACTTCAGGAACATATGCAACACTCCAGATTACCAAAAACACATTATCTTCTTCTATGAACACCATTTCCAGTAACAAAATAACTGTTAAAACATAAAACTTTATAACTTGCTCAAATCTTCATGTGCACCTTTGAAACTTACGAAGTAGGAACTTCATACATAGGAAAACAAACCCTTTAATACACAACTTCTCATCATCAACATACTGAACTTCCCAACATGCTAATCTTCACTGCTTCACAGACAACCTGTAACATATTTTATTACAATTTTCTCAATATCCTCGACATATATAGTCTTAGAGACATCAATGCTAATAGTGTTGAAATCAATGCCAACCACAACATCCAACATGATATTCATTCTTAGAACGATTGTAGCTTACTTCCAAATCCATTACAATCACCCTTAAAAACTTGGGTCTTTCTAACCCAAAACCATGATATAATTGTTCCAATATGTATGTGGTTGGAAACAACATGAATGCCATTCAATTTTATCATTTTCACAAAAGGGACATTAGTATTGTTTAATTAATGGCATAATCAGAACGATAGAACATTGATTGTTCACATGGTAACCGAATAGCTTGGAAATGATAATGGGACATTTTGACATAGTATTTTGTAAACTATTGCAAACACTATTGTTTTATTATGAACAACATTGTTTTGATATAAAAAATATTTATTTTTCTATAAACAACATCGTTTTGTTATAAACAATATTTGATTTGCTACAAATAACATTTTTTTGTTATAAACAATATTTATTTTGCTATAAAAAACATTATTTTGTTGTAAAAAGTATTTGATTTATTGCAAATAGCACTGTTTTGTTATATGTTACAATATTTGTTTTGCTATGAACAACATTGTTTTGTTATAAACAACAATGTTTTGCTACAAATAGCTTGTTTTGTTACAAACAATATATCAGTATGTGGAAACTATTCAAACAAACCCAATCACAATTCTTTTACTTCTTGTATTTCTGACAAATGATATGTCAATCTAAAACACTACTTTGAATGGAAGCACTTTGAATTAATTGTTTGTATTTCATAATGTATGCATAAATAAATAACTTAAGTTGACACATATATGTGTATGCACATAGACCTTCGTCTACATACATACACATACTTGTGACATACCTTCTTTTGTTACTTATTTTGTAATGAATATTGAATTATGTTGAATTTAATGATGTGGCATGTGTTTGAAAAGAATGGATAATGTTACATGATCAAATCCATTTGAATCATTTTCTGATTTTTATTAAGCTGAGGAAACAAGTAGACTAAATTACTTTTTTGTAGATATATGAGTAAATAATATTCTCTTGTTTTAATAGAACAACAACATCTAAGTAGAATAGAGCACCTCAAGGTAGATTTTGCTAGAGGGTAGATAGTTGTTGAAAGTTACCTTTCGGGACAGGTGCTAAAATGGAGTTCAGAGAGTATAGGTTTTTGTTTTATCCAAAACCTATCGTTTGTTGCTTCAACTTAATTTTAATGCTTGGCCAAGCAATTAACCCATTATGTATGTATGGACTTTGTGATAACACTCTCTGAAATTCTTAGCATAGATCTTGCATTTTTCTAATCATAAATAGAGATGAATGTTGATGTATGGGCATGCACCAAATTCCACCTTGTAGATTGTTCTCTTGCTAAAATTTTCGTGCAGGGTCAAGTATTCTTCAAGTTGGAAGAATTCTAGGGAAGCGTAAGCTTTGTGGTTGGGCGGTAAAGTGCTTCAACCATGTTCTCATCCACCAATGGAGGCGAGCGCCAAGAGGAAACCTTAGATTTTTTCAAGACTATCATGGTCTATGATGTAACCTTGACGCAAAATTTTATACATTGTATTGACTTTGTGGCCCTCTAATCAAAGTCAACTTGGATATTGTAATTGAAATTGATATATATATATATATGACTCATTTTAATTAGACACGTGTTGCTATGATTGAAAATAGTTGCTTAGTTATGTCTTTTTAAAATTAAATATTCATAATGTCATGTTCGCAATAATATAACTAAGTAATAATTAGAATGGGTTATTACATCGTAATACTTCATGTTTCAAGTGTTAGATCTCATAAGTTTGATTGTTAATGCACTTTTATTCTTCTCCGAAAATTGTTGTTCAATCATTTATGTCACAAGGAAGTTAGGGCAACATAGTGTCCAAACCTAGGGTTGACTCACCTTGAGGGTTGCAAGTCAATTCTAATCATTTGTGACACTATCCCTCTTCCTAATGAACGTGGAAAAGGTGGATTTGTGATTAGGTAGACACCCCCTTTTTCCTTTGGCATAGGTCCCTCATTTTTAGGTCTCCTATCCTCCTCCCCCTTTTTTCCTATGTTTCATTTTGGTGAACCTGAGCTTGTACATCTTAAATTTTGTTTTGGAGACATTCAAAACCCTAGATCTAGGTTTGCACTAGTTTGTTTTGCATTGCATTTAGGGTTTAATTTTGCATGTTTGCATCACTTAAATTCATAAAACTTCATAAAATTTTCATTAATTTTGCATACATCTTGCATTATAGTTGCATCAAGAGTGTCTTTCATTCATTTAGATTCAAATTTAGTTCAAAATTGCACTCAAAAAGTTGTCACGTTGTTCACTATTTGTACTTGCATTAAGACACCTAAAACTAGAAAAATCAATCACATAATTCACAGTTTGCAACCTGAAACAGAGAACTCAAACAGTAAACCAAAAACACAAACTTTATTTTTTTCAACCCTTGTACAAAGACCCATTCAAGCTCTTGGGCAAGCCTTCCCTTGTACAAGTCCTTTTTCAAATTTTTGGGAATCATTTTCTCTCTGTTTGCTTCATTTCATTATGCTATCATATATGTGTTTCAATTTCATAAAATAGGAAATTATGTACTTTCTTGCATTAAGTTCAATTGGTCAAATTAAGTGCATTGTTTGAAATCAAAATTAGCATTAAAAGATGTCTTTTTCAAGATCTTTGCACCTTAATCAATCATTTATCAATCTAAAATATTGCATTCACATTTTCATTTTAACAACTTCATCATGGAATGTGTTTTGGTAAAATATGGGTTTCCTTGAGATCTTTGGTAGATGTTTCAAGTTGTGTGTTTGGTGATGGCCCTAATGCAATTGAGCTTATTCACAAACCTTCACCGCTTAATGAATGTCCCTGTGAGATGGAAATCTTAGGCCAAGATGAAGAGAACATGCAACAATTTATACAAGACTCCTTGCACAACCTTGAGAACAATGCATCTTTTTATCCATCTATGTAAACACCTCCTATAATACCATCACTTGATATGTTCAACCTTTTACATCCTGAAACTAAAGCACAAAGCGAACCTCAACCATCAATCATGAAAGAACTTGTTAACAAGGACAATAGTGATACTCTTATTTCTTACGCTCGTCAAGTTACTGATACACCATTAACTTAGAAGAGAGTTATGGTCAAGGCTTTAAGATCTTAAACAAACAAGGATGTGACATAACAAATGAGTATGAAATCCATAAAGTGTTAGAACAAATACCATCTGAAGGAGCAAAATTTTAAACTGAAAGTTTTCAAGCCTTTAAAGATGGATCAAATAAGAACTTTCCCACTAATTTCATTCAAATTGGATGGATATTTTGCACTAGATCTAATTTTTTGTGAGTCTTGACAACTTTTCATGACAACATTTGCAACTTCGTCATTTTGGTACTTTTGACGGCTTCAAATCCACTTTTCTTCAATCTATAAACCTACAATCACACATTAAAGAGAGGAAGACTTGTTGATTGTTAGGAAATGGGGGTTTTCCTTGGTCAAACCCCTTTTAGGTAATTAAACTAAATGATAAAATATGAAATATGCAATGATGATACCTTGAATAATGTTGTGAGATGTAAATCAATAATCTAACATGAAGTGGCCATGAAGGATGTAGATCTTGATCTTGAATATGGATATGAAACTATGCTTGCAAATGGATCTTCAATACTACATCACAACACTAGCTCAACAACATATTTGATACTTGGTGATGATAGATCTTGAATTGTTGCAATGAATGATCAAGAATAATGCCCTTGTATTCCTTAGAAATGATCTTGAATTCTCTTGTGATGTCTTATAAACTCTTGTAATCATAAACTTGCTATTAGGAATGTTCTCTTGAAAGTCTTAGGTGAAAATGAGTGAAATAACCTTGTATTTATACTTGTTTATGTCAAATTTCCCGAAATTACAACACTACAAGCCGACATCACATCTAGGAGGATAAAATCCCACCAAGGATTTGAATTAAATTTTATTTTGAGTTGCACGGGACTCATACGCCAAAAGTGGCGTATGAGTCCCATTAGACTTAACTATGAGGCACATTTTTCAAAAATGCTTAAAATGATGTAAAATCAGGATCAGGGCCTCGAAACCTAGGTGGGACTCATATGCCCAAGGTGGTGTATGAGTCCCAGATCACTGAATATGGGCCACACAACCTAAAAATACATGAATTGTGATTGGATGTTGGTTTATGTCGAGATTCACCTCAGAAAGATGCATTTAATAAGGCTTGTGGATGCAAACTAGGGCCAATTAAGGCATAGATAAGCCCAATTAATTAATAAAACCCCAAATTAGGGTGAAAGTGTTAGGATACACTTTACAACACCCTAAATAAGGCATAATTAAGTCCATTTAGTTTACAAGGGCCCAAAACTTAATGTGAAGGTGCAAATAAATACACTTTACAACATTAAATTAAGGCAAAGTTAGGTCAATTTAGCTTAAAAGGGCCTTAAACCCAATGTGAATGTGTAAAGCACATTTCAACACTAGATCAAGGGGACATTAGGTTTATTTTAACATTAATCATTCCCAAATCAAGTGTGAAAATGTAAACGACGACATTTTTCTACACTACAATTATCTACTAAAGCAAAAAGGGAGATTGTGCAATGGTATCAAAATGAGATACCAAATCCAATTGAGGTACCAGATGCATAGGTGATTGGAGATTCTACTACATCTAAGAATGCACTCGTTAACAAAATTTGGACAAAATCAAGCATGGACCATGCAATCAAATATGTTGAGGATAATGATTACTCTAAGATCCTTCTTAAAAAAGGCCTTCGATGTGCCTTCAAGCCCCACTCAACCTTGAAAATTTTTGTCCCCTCTCAAAGACTCCAAGGATATCCTTCGTGACTCTGGAGTCTATAAAGTGGTCTATTCTTGTGGCACTCTGTACATAGGTGAAACAATTCACTTCTTTATCACCATAATCGAAGAGCATGGTGTCGACATTAGACATGAATGTGTCCACAAATCTACCTTGGCCGAGCACTCCTCTTCAACTAAGCGTCATATTTGTCTTGAAAGCACCCAAGTCTTGTCTAAACAAGAAAAATTCTTCAAGAGGAAGTTGAAATAATCCATTGAAATCCATAACCATCCCCATAACCTAAATCGATATGAAGGTTGGAGTCTTAGTTTGTCTTGGCACCCTTTGTTAGCCAACTTGAGAACCTGTCATCGTCCCCCTGATCGCTAATCCTTGGTTATTTTTTCCCCATTCCTCTCTTGTCCTCTCTTCCTTTTTTTTCCCTCTTTAGTTTGTGTCATCCTTTCTCTTCATTTAGGGTGGTTCCCCTTGTTTCCTCCTTGCTCAGTCAGTGGGTTTCACATCTTCATTTTTTGGTTCTCGGCTTCTTCTTCTTGGTGTTGGTTTCATCGTCTTCTTTTTCTAGTTTCTATCCCCTTTCTTGCTTCTCTCTTTTTCTTAGTGTGTGAGACTAATAAAAGATGGTTGAACAACTAATTCAATTATCATATGATATAATGATAGTTACCTTAGAGGTGCACTTTTATGGTGTCTCATCCTCGTCTTGGTTTTGCCTTTTGTTTCATTTTTTCTCGTTGGTTGTTTTCTTTTTATGTTTTCATTAATTTGTTTCTTTGTGCCTTGTTTCTTCCTTTTCATTTTCTCTCTTTGGTTTCTAGTTTTTTAGCTCATTTTCTTTTTTAATTTTATTTTATTTCTTCTTTATTTTAATATATCTTCTTTTAATCTTTATTAACTTTTTGCTCTTTATTTATTTATTTTCTTCTTCTTATTTCCTTCTTATTTTAATATCTTTTCTTATTTTCTTTCTTTGTTATTTTTCATTCTTTTATTTTAATTTCCATTTCTTTCTATTTTTGGTTATTGTTTGGTGTTTATTATTTATTTAATTTAATTTGTTATCTTATTGTATCATTAAGATTATTAGTAGTTTTAGGTTTTATTTTTTTATTTTTATCGTGCCTTGTTTTTCCTTTTATTTTCTCTTGTTGTTTCTAGATTTATATTCTATTTTTCTATTTTTCTATTTTTCTTTATTTTGTTCTTCTTTTTTGAATTGTTTTCCTAGTTTATCTTTTGTTTCTTCCTTAACAATATTTTTCTTTATTCTTAATCTTTATTTTTAATTTCTCTTAAAATTCTTTATTTATTCTCTTTTAGTATTTTTTCTTTCTTGGTTATTTTCCTATTTTTTATTATTGTTTCCATTCTTTTTAATATTTTTCTATTTTATCTTCTTATTTTCTTCTCTTTATTGTTTTAGCTTGCATTATTACTTAAATTTTTTTGTTCTAACTAAGTTCCTTCTTTGTCGTTTTTTACTTTCTTTGTATTTTTATCCTTTTTTTTTCTATTTCTGGTATATGCTTTTTGATGTTTCTTAGTTTTATTTAATTTGTTATCTTCTATTTTCTTTCAAATTTTTGACAGTTTTTACGTTTTTTATTTATTTAGAATAGCTATAATTTTTATCTTTAGATTAATTTGTTTTGTCCTCCATTTAATGATAATAGATATTATTATATATTATCTTTAAAAATTATTTGTTCATTTCTATGATTATTATTTTTTGGTAATTGTTTGGTTTGCATTTTTTTGTTTATCCTGTTTACTTTGGTCTTTCTTTTTCTTTTTTGAATAGTTATTTTCCTTCTTGCTAATAAGAATAATATATTATATATTATTATTCTTATTGGTCTTTGGGCATTTCCTTGCTATTTCTTCTTTTTTTCTCTCATCTTATTTGTCTTTCTCTCTGCAGCCTAGTCATTGCCCTCTTGTCCCTTGGTTGGCATGCAACCCCTTCTCCTTCTTTCCTTTCTCTTATATTTTTATACCTTCTTGGTCTACAACTAATCATTCTTATCCTTGAGATCTCATTTTCATCCTGATGAAGGATCATAGTGTGTGATCCAAAATGTTGATACAAAAAATACTCACACAATCTAATCCAGAAACCGTCAAGCAATTATATGATTACTCTAAGTTGTCACCAAGAAATGGGGTATTCTTGTTACAACCTTGTCATATTAGTTATAAGGTCTCACAATTACAACAAAGATAGGCCCACCAGCCATATTATCTACAAAAGCAGAAAGGGAGATTGTGAAACAGTATCAGAATGAGATACCAGATCTAATTGAGGTATCATATTTGTAGGTGTTGGAGATTCTAATACATCTAAGAAGCACTTATTAACAAAATTTGGACAAAATCAGACATGGACCATGCAATCAAAGAGGTCGAGGATAATGATTACTCTATCTGAGTTGTCACCAACAAATGGGGTATTTTTGTTACAACCTTGTCATATTGGTTACAAGGTCTCACAACTACAAAAAAAGAGGCACACCAACCATATTATATACTAAAGTAGAAAGGGAGATTGTGCAATGGTGTCAAGACATGATAGAGCTTGGATATGGTATAGAAATAACACAATTAAAAAACATATGTTGCTCACATTTGTGAGACTAGGAAAAACCCATTTAAGAATGGTTTTCCTAGGAAGTCATGGTGGACAAGGTTTAAAAAAGACATCCTAAGTTAGCATTAAGAATTATAAAATACATAGACAAAGATAGAGATACCATGCTCAAACCTTCCATAGTAGTTGCATTTTATGAAAACTTGGTAAAGATTTACAAACAAAAGCAATATGGCCCACACCAAATTTGGAATTGTGATGAAATTGGTGTTCAAGCTAGGAGAAACTATGGTATGAGAGTAATAGCCAAAAATGATTTAAGAAGTGTGACATACATAATGTCAAAAAGTAGAGAATGAATCACTGTATTATCTTGTGTTAAAGGTGTAGGTTAGAGCATTCTTGGATTCTACTTTTCAAAGGTCAAAGGCAATTGAAAAATTACATTGCAGGTTGTGAACAAGGGGCTTGTATGGTAGCCCAACCTCATCCATGGATGACCGGGGAATTGTTCCTCAATTGATTACATCACTTTTCCAAATATGTACCTAGTGGAGTTTCACCTAACAAAAGACATTTTCTTATCTTTGATGGTCATGGTATCCATGTGGTGCTTCTCACAATTCAAGAGGCAAGAATTTTAGGAATTGATCTCCTTACATTGCTAGCTCACACAAGCCACAAGCTCCAACCTTTGGATGTAAGTGTATTTTCTCACTTTAAGAACTATTTTAAAATTGAGAGATTAGAGTGGATGGAAAATAATCATAGGTTAAAAATCAATAGATCTAAATTACCCCACCTATGCAGCTTAGCATTCAAAATGCCCCTCACTATAGATAACATCAAGGTGAGATTTAAAAGAACTGGTTTTTGTTTATTGAAGCCAGCAACACTTATGAATGACATGAATCCTATTAGAGAATTTCATTATGGTGTTGAAGAGGAAGATGAAACAATTGTAATTGAGTGTATTCTAAGATTTGCAGGAGTTACTGAATCTAATATTCAAGAAAGTACAAAGTAATTTCAAAGAGAAAATGTTGCAATTGAAATACAGTTGTAACATAATCCTGCCACTAGTGAATAGCTACAACGAAATTCTACTAATGGTGAACAACTGCAACCAACTTATATCACTGATGAACAACTCCAACTAGATTCCACCATTGATGAATTGTTGCAACTAGGTTTTTCCACTGATGAACAACTACAGCTAGATTCTACCACTAGTGAAAATGAGCAGGTATTCCATATGCACCATAGTGTGCAAGATATATCAGAATTAAGTATTCCTACCCATGTGAGCATATTGGATTACATCATGGAAGGTGTTAAAAACATTTTTGTTAATCTAGACTTAGATAATGAGGATGTAGGATTGTCAATGACATCCCCTCCTCAATCTCTTCCAAACATATTGATTCATTACTATGCAACTATAGAGTTTGGTGTAGAAGATGAAGATATTTTATCAAAATTAAATGATAGCTTAGTGGATGAGCACATTGTAAATCCATATAATAGCTAACCAAAAGGCAGCCAAATGCAATAAATATCATATTTTCTAAAGTTGCCAAATGAAAGGGTGAATGATAGATACTCTCATGACAATGGTGGCACAATTAGGTTGAGTTGACAGTTTCAAAGACTCATAGGAGATGAGCACAAGAAAATTTATATGGAGAAAGAAGCTAAAATTAAAGAGATTGCAAATTTGAAGGCAAGAAAAAAAGAACAAGCAAGTGAGAGAAAGGCTACTAGAGATATTGAGAGAGAGATGAAGGAACCAAAAAAGCTTGAGAATGCAATGAAGAAGAAAAAGAAAGAACAACTATGGGTAATACAAAGGCAAGAGAAAGAGCAAAAAAAAAAGAAAAAGAAAAAAAAAGGTGAAAAGAATGAGGGAATTTGAAAAATCAAGGAAAGAGATGGATAAACAAAGGCATTTAAGCAACCCTTTAAATCTAATTCTATAAAATTCAATTCTTAGGGACATGATTAATATTTATACCCCTACTTTTTCATATGTTGTCAACTATCCAATCAATAATCAAGTTTGTAAGACAATTTCAAATGTCGATAGCACCTGCCAAGGAGCAAGGAAATGGAGGATCAAGTTCTAGTGTGGCATCAACAACTAATGATGATCATTTCTCCATGCTTCCCCTATGGAGGTTGTAGTCAAAATTCACGTGAATGATAATGTGATTTCCAAGTAAACATTATTTTGTAAAATGTGATATATTAGATATAGTGAATTATTTTGGCAAACTTCATGCACAACATATTTTTTGTGAGAGTTATATTTTATAAATATAATTTTTTATCTAAATTTGCATCTTTATATTTCTTGACAAAAGTTGTATTTTTTGTAATATACACATACATGCATATTATATGTGCATAAACATATATATGTACATATATAAGTATGTGTTATTTTGGTAGACTTCATGTTTTCTATAATTTTTATATTTTATAAATACATGGTATGATCCAAGTATGTATCTTTATATGCGTGTCGGTTTATATACATATGTATATGTATGTGCATACATATTCACAAGTATTTTATAAATACATGATTTGATCCAAATTTGTATCTTTATGTATGTGCATACATATTCACATGTGTATAAACATATATGTATGCATATTTATATGCAATACACATAAAAAATACATATATGTTCACATGAGTATATATGTGTTATTTTGGTAGACTTCATGTTTGCTATGATTTTATATTTTATAAATACATGATCTGATCAGAATTTGTATTTTTATATGCATGTGTGTTTCTATACATATGCATGTGTATAAACATAAATGTATGTATATGCATATAAATACACATAGAAAGACATATATATTCATATGACTATATATACACACCTACATGTATATAAACACATAAATCTACATTTCTAATATATCCACATATATAGAAAGACACACACATAAAGAATGATTCAAACATATTTGTACAAACATGCATGCATATAGAAATACACATACATAAACAATCATTGGAGTAAATGTTTGTCGTATGGTAGCATCTATTGTTCATAGAGCCTTTAGATCCTAATCCTAACACTATGCTTATATTGTGTACTATTATATTAAACTAGACTTAATTAGAGGAATTGAGCTTATACATGAAAAAGATAAAAAACCAAATATGAATTCAAATATATAAAAGTTAAAAAAAAAATATATGTGCATTTCCTTAATGAAGGCGATTTATATCCCTTTTAAACTCATGGAAATGACCTTTTAATTTTGAAAATAAAAGTAAAAAATGGGCCCAATTTTTTTCGCTCATTGTGGTATATTATGTGATCAATCCTTATGGATTCTCATAAGTTGTTACCTCTTGATAGGATACATGCACACTGCTGATTTTAATGTAGTTATTTGTCTTGAGTCATATGATTCTTTTATCCCAGATAATCTTATGTCCTATTCTATATATGGTGAGGTATATTTTATGGATGTATTATTCTATCACATGGATAATCTTTCTTCTTTTACCAAGTTGGTGAATCGGTGATTGCTCATTAGGCTATAGGCTACATATAGAGTGAATTTTCACTTGAAACTTGTCTCGTGCCAATATACAATCTTCTTCCTCTGGTATACATCTCTCATAAACAAGTTTCAACTCAAAACAAGTATATGCTAGAGATCATTTAAATCATTAATTTATAGTATATGCAACATAGAAGCTATTGAAGAAATTATGATCAATGGTGAGGTAGGCAGTGGTGAACAATGCTAGTCTATTGGTTTGTGCCGAAAACTCTTCAATTAATTTATTCAAACAAAAATCTATTTGAGGCTTATAGCTTGTGTGAATGGTTTGGATGAATCTCTTTGGGTGCCTCAATAGGTCTGATGTTTTCATTCCATATTACATAAATTCTGAAAAGTGGCCCGTATGCAATGGGATGTGTGACTGTTGAGTCTTTCCCACAATTTTCAAGATGGGACAATTAGTGTTAACTTGGAGGAGATTGGTTTTGGTTCATATTATTTTAAAAAAATATATGATGGTAGGGTTTCATAAAAAAAATCGGCAAACTCTACATAGTTTTTCTCATTGACATCGTTGACAACATGACATAATTTATGCATAATCATGAGGTAAGTCACTTGCCATGGTTCCAATAAGTTTTTTTTTTTTTAATATGTATGCGGATAGATCATCAAATATTGAGTCATGTCATACCATGTAGATTCTAGTCTTGAAATCCTACTATCTAGCATGTTTTGTTGATTGAAGGTTGGTTGCTTACAATCTAAGTGGATTCAAATCATTCCAATCTATAGTACCAAAATACAAAACAAAAAAAATGTATGTTTTAGTAATATATAATGCCAATAAAATTGACTTCAAGCGTTCATATATAACTATTGTTGGAAAGTAGCTTAGACATTTAAACTAGTTATCATGGTTATGCTTTCCTTACCTTATGTTCGGGACCTATTGAGGACCTTCATCATACAGAGAGAACCACCAAATATCAAGGGCATAGTAGTATAAATGGTCCCCCTCCACTTTCTCCATAGTTATGATAAGTGATATTTGAATGAGGTATCTAAGAAGAAACTTGCAAATTACAAAAGCTATTGGAAGTTGAGTGTGCAAGGGACTTATGACGAGGATCCTCATGATCCTTAGCCTCTACGATTGAATGGGGTGAGAGGTAGAATGCAAGCCAACTATTATTATTGCTACTATTCATGGATTTCGCTAGTAAAAAAATTGTAATGTTACTAAACCTTTTCACTTGTCTAGCATATGTGAGACGACAATAGCAAAAGATGATGTTGAATGGAAGGCAGAACAAGTGATTGCAAGAAGTCACAGAGCATTGCAAGCTCTGAGCAAGATTTTGTTATGGCCTATTCTATTTTAAAAGGAAGTCAATATTTTGGGACCAAGGCTAAATAATTATTTTAGTAATTTTTGTATATATCATTAGAATTAAACCATTTTCTCTTCATGTTACACCCTGTCTCTTAGTTACCAAGTTACTTTTACCTTCATGAGTAAAAATGATGATAAATATAAATCATGATTTTAATGTGTTTAATAGGTGAATGAAATATTGAAATATGCATTAAGATGTTATTACTTTTGAAAGAATGATTATGTTTTATAATGATGGAAAATGCGATGAATGAATATGTATTGCAATGTGAATACTTTAATTCTTTGACGATGCAAATGATTTAGGATGCAAATGAATTTTATGTGAACGACTAACTACCTTTGTGATACATTAAGATGGATGCAGGAAGGATTCGAGCCTCAGGTAAGAGAGGGGGAGTATCACCCAGGAGAAGAACTTGGTATGGTAACCCTAATATGCCTATTTGAGCTATCACACACTCACGACTTAGTTTACTATAGTTGAGTCAATATAAGTTCAGGAAGAGGTAAGTAATCTTCAGTCTTGGTTTGGGGAAATGTTTTGTATTGGTTTGTGGTTATTCTTTGAATGTTCTTGTTTGGGGATATATGATTGGGTCTGTGTGACAAGTATAAGTTATCTTTCGTGTATTCATGCTTATATATTAATCGATAGGGTATATACGTCTAGAATGTATATGTGTATATATGTATATGCCTCTAATAACTCATACATATATGAATATATATATGTGCATGTGTATATTTAGGTAGACATACTTATGTATATTCATGTATGGATATATCATACGCATGGGAGTATCTATTGGATATATAAGGAATATATATATACACATATATTTTGTATATATATGCACCAATCAATGAATATGTAAATATATGTGTTTAAGTATGGATATTAAAAAAAAATTATAATATATATATTAGTATATATATGTATATGATTATGTTAATATAAACGTATATACATACATATTAATATACGTATATAAATATAAATATATAACTATTTTAATATATGTTGATATATATATTTGATTGGCAAATTATATATTTAATAAATCATGTGAATATGAATATATGTATATATATATTATAAGAGTTATAATATATATAATATATCGTTATGTATTCAAAAGTATATTGAAATAGATTTTAGTGCATAAGTGTTGCCATGAAATATGAATTGGCTAAACTTAAGCTTGCAGACATATAGCGCATGAAGAATAAGTCTAAATGCTTTTGATAGTGCATAAAGTAATATGGAGTGAATTATTTGCAATAAGTTGTTAATGTTTTAACATGTTGACTTGGTCAAAATCTTGCACATGAATAAAGGGTGCACAAATATGAAATGTGGTGCCATATTCTAGAAAGAATGAAACTAAAAAGAAGTCTTTTGTTGCGCTTTAAACCAACGCATAGACTTTTGATAAGCATGAGACTTGGTCTTTTGCACAATTTGGCTGAGGTAGTCGACTTAGATTGCAATAAGGAAACCTGTAAGTTGCATTTTCTGAGTTAAATCTTTGCTATCAACAAGAAGAGAGCAACACATTCTTAACTGTGAATGTGTTTGCAAGCTAGAGTTTTTAGCAGCCACATCTCTCTTCTTAAGCTTAGTCGATGCATTTGAATAGGAAGGTGGAAAATTTAGAAGCTTAAATGTAGAATTAATATGCTTGGGACACTCTCTCTATCTTTGGTGACACTTTTCCAATTTGATTTCTTCATTCGTTGTTTTGTTGTAGGTTTTTTTGCAAGCATATTTTAGAGAGCTTTTGTGAGGAGAGTAGTTTGAGCATTTGCAATTATCGAGAGTTTGTTGTGAGAGGTTAGAGTTTTGTGATAGGCTGAGTCTTGAAGGAGTAGCATGAGGATTTGTGGAGATTGAGCTTGGAAAACAGTATATCAGTTGGCTTATAATTCCAGGCATGCTAATTTCTATTACTCTATTATTTTAAGTTAAATGTTACTTGTTTGAGAATACCTTTATTTGGGGAAGGATGATTTTAAATGCTTGCTAAGTTGATTTTATGAACTTGGTTTATTTTTTTACTTTGGATAGGCTTGCATGATTCTTGAAAGAATCTAGTTTTGATGAAACCCCATTATTGGGATATACATATATACTATATATACTATATATATTGGATTTTGAGTGGTTAAGTTGATTATTAGGAACTATACTAAGTTAAGACTATACGAATGTTGCATAAGTTGTGAAGTATGAGTTATGTTGTTGCTTGAATTACTTTGGCAAGAATTTTGGTTTGAACATGGTTTGATATCTTGGTTATTCCCGGGGTTAGGACAATCCATGGGAAAGGGTGTAATCTAGTTAGTCAAATTGTCATGTCATCACCTTTTTATAGGAATGTATGTAAGAGTATGAATGGTCAAATACCAAATCAAGCTAAGGGTGGGTGAGCATGCGACCTTCACTCAAAGTACTAGGTGTTGAATTATTTAGCCGAAGTAGTGTAAGTAGCCATTGTTTACACTATCAATTCACTATGATCCAAAGATGAAAACTAGGCAAGGAAATTCATACATGTAGGTTGTAACCAATGTATGGTAGCTCTAGATTTGTAGGAAACAACACCATGCTCAGGAAGGCTAGTATTATGAGGTTACCAAACCAACCTCTTCGTCAAAGGGTAGGGCCATCTTACCAGTTAGGTAGATGTGTGAGGGACCGCAGTAAGTTTGTGGTTGGCAGAAAAATACTTGATTGATGCTCTCCCTCATACAGTTAATGGCCAATATTTGAGAATGTATGCCAACAAGGACATCTGGACCATTTGTATCTTTGTTTACTGATCTTATGGAAGCTATGTATGTAAACATGTATCTCTAGTCTTATTGAGAAATTATAAATGGAAAATGATATCATGAAATTATGTAACATAGATACATTACTTGGAATATAGTAATGTTTCTTTATAATGCAATGGGAAAGTTGTAAAGTGTTGTACCAAATGTGCATTTTGTTATTTAATTAGGAAAGAAAAAAATTATTAACTAAGTGATAGTATCATAAATTGTTCACATGTGGGTAAACCATAGTAAAATCAATGGGTAGAACAATGGGCATGTTACACTTCATGCATATGAATATACATTAGCAATTTTTATAGTTGATGGAAAATTTTCTTCCCAAACAATGGCCAAAGGTTTTTCTTTTGTATGGACCTCCAAGAACACTAGCAAGGTATGGACCCTTCCTAATTTTATTCATACTTGTATTATTTCATTCAATTATTCTTAATTTGATATGGCAACATTTGAGACGAGATTGGTTTATGCAATTGTATGAGAATGCCACACATATGTAACTTTAATTTGATAAATTAAATGCATATGATAATTGGCTTTTTTTCTTTCCGCATCTTTGATAAGCCTCTCTTATAAGTTATTTATTTTTCTCTACAAAATTGTTTTTGGCAATGGTTGTTGTTGAAGGGTTGGACCATTCATCATGTCTCCAATAATACCTTGAAATCAAATCTCTATAGAAATCATGTCAAAGTTTCATAAACATACTATGACACTACAAGCTAATAATAGAGTGCACAAGTGCTAGAAACCAATATGCTTTTATGAAAATTCAAAACAAGAAATAACAACTCCAGAAAACATGTTCAATGAGCCTTTAGAAAAAGAAAAAAAGACTAAGGCCTTAGAACATTCGAAGGAAGTAGGAGCGGGACATGGTTAACACCACTGGGTGAGTACATATGGATGAATAAATAATGGCACAGTTAGTTAGAAAATTTCTTGGTGCACACAACTGGGAAGCAATGGCCCCACAAAAACCAAAGAAAATCTGAAAGTGTAACTTAAAAGAAAATCAATAAATAACAAAGTTCTTCTAAAACACTGATATAAGATAAGATTTTTTTGAGCATTAGAAGCTAAATTCCTTAAAGAGAAGTAGTAATAATGCTTATCATTGCCATCCATGAGAAATTTTAAAGACCAAATGATTAGGAGGGTGAGCATTAGGCAAGTGATGAAATTTGGAAGCCTTGAAATAGTTCCAACAATATATAAAAACCAAGTAGTAATGTTCTAGGGCTACTGATGTATTTCTACAACCTCCTATGTTGCTAAGCATGATAAAGGAAATACAATATTACAAAGATCACCAAACATTTATTACAACCAACAAAGCTCTCAAGACCTAAGGCATATAGATAGGTGTCACAAACTGTTGCCAAATATTTGGGAGTTGATGCATACAATGATACATGCATATAGCTTATTACTGGCACAAGATGATACCAATTCATATTGCATGGTTTTTTTGGATGACTATAAAATATTGTTAATCAAAGCATGTCTATGGGAGGTGTTCACTAGAACTACCCTTTTCAAAAGTTATGAATTGTATTCACTCTCTAACAATTGTTTATATTCATTACATTATTGATTATACACATTGTTTTATTCTTTTAATCATAATGACTAGGTATAATGCTTACAATAATATTAATTGTAGCCTAACATCTACCACTCCAAGAATTGAGTGTCCAACCCAAGTTTTTATGAACCATTAGTCTTCAACTTTGCATGATGATTTGTTGTTCTAAGGAACTAGATATGGTAGTAGTTCTTTATGCATATTGATTTTATCATTAAATCACTTTGATTCACCAAATCAAGCCCTATAATTTTCATTTAGGAATACCATTTGATGCACTCTTTAACCATCTATAGCTCCCTTCTTGACCATTGACAATAAATTTCTCACCATGATAGTTTGCAATAATATGGTTGTCACCATCATAGAGGCTATTCTAGTTTTCTGCAACATGGAGGTCATCCTGAACTCTAGAAAAGGAGATCATACTAGTGGTCTATTGCATGGGAGAAATCTACAATTCTATGTTAATTTGTTGTACTTGATGTCATGCCCATGTAACAACTTATGGGAGTTTCAACATAATTGAGTGGGTGGCTTATGAGGTTATGTGAAATCAAGTGTCTACCATTAACTGCCTCTTTGAAGAGTCCTTTCACCTCTATGCTACACACCAATTCATTTCAATTTGTATGGAAAGGTTGAAAAAAAACATTGTTGTATCATCCAAGAGACTCACATGTGATAAACAAACCTTATCATGATCCCTACACATGTACTTGTTCATTGAATGATGCAAAGCCTCGAGCATGCATTTTAAGTGTATTGTTTTGTTTGTTTATGTGTATCTGAAGGATTATGTTTTGAGTCTAGTGTGTGTATATTTAGGTCAAGTATACAAATTTCATTGTGCATTCTCATTGTTAAGAAACAATTGATACTTGGACATCAACCAACCCAACAAGGCCATGTTGTCAGCTATAATAAATAGTGTTCATTCATGGAGAGAATATTAAAGCTTGTTGATTTAGAAAAGAATGGGGTGCATATGATTTTTCTTAAAATATATTGTGGATGCAAATTGTTCTTTTGTTGGGAAAAAAGAGTTTATTACATTAGAGTAAATGATGATGTTTAAATTCAATAGGTTAGCATACTATTCGCATATTATTATTTTTTACTTCAAATATTTTGTAACTTATAAGCAGCTGCCCTACATTATTGCCCATTCAAATTTTATACCTGTTATACTATCATTTGAGGCCCACCCATTTTATATTCACTTAAATACATTTATTTTATTATGAGAAGAGTTCTACTAATGGTATTGCATTTATAGTGCATGTCTCATTCACATGTTATATATTGGAGAATTTGAAGATTTTTTGGGATGCAAATTTTGAAGCATCTTCTCAAGTGGCAACAAGTAGATCAACCATTATATTTATCAATGAGATCAATGCCCTTTTTCCTCATTGCAGCTTCAAGTATGGACAATGACCTTTGATTTTAGACTTATATAAAGTAGATTGGTTGGTTCAATGTGCTCTTTTTAAGAACTACTTTGAAATGTTACACAATTATTGAAAGTCGTTGCTTAAGTTGTTTTTGTAACTCCAAAGCTTTTTTTATGACAATGGATTCTTCGTTACTAATCTCAATCTTGTACACAAGACTTAACAAGGTATAGACATGGAGAAGTGATTAATGTCAATACACCATCAATGGATGAATGGTCAGATGAGAATAAATGTGAGAGTGATTTGTGACAAAAGGGGTCTTCCAAGTACCACTTTTCAACATTCAATTTCAAAGTGTGAAGGTTCCTTAATATTTATTCATTATATATAAAATGTTTAAATTATGTCTAAATTTATTTGCAAATTGAATAGTGCAATACCATGGTACAATAGAGGCATGCAATATTCTTCTCCCTATATACAATTCATTCCATTAGTTAATATGTTAGTGATATCTTTTGCATGTAAAATAAATTGAGTTACCTTGCAACACTAAAAAAATCGTTACAAGCCCTCTAGATCACCCACCCTATGTTTCAATATCAAAATGTATAAGTGTGTTATGTATATTCATTATATATTGTTTTCTTTAACTATGTTTCCTATTGAATCCTTTTGCAGACATAATAGTTTAATGCCACCATACAATGGAGGCATGTAATATCATCTCCATGTGTACATTTCCTTCCATTATTTTATATTAATTATCTTTTGTTGTAAAATTATGCACTATATTTGACGTAAAGGAAAAACGATGGACTAAGGATGGTTGAGCTCAAACATATGGAAGATAGGTATTAATACTCCAGATTTGAAACATAGAGGGTATTTCATATCTTCTACCATGTTTGTTCCCATCATTGTTTAGGAGCTCAATTTTATTAAATGTTGATTAAATTTATTCCCACTAATGATTACAATAAATTAGAAGAGAAGTTTGTTTTATTCCATTTTAGATATTTAAATTACTTTATTTGTTATCATAAATCTTTTTGTTTGATTAAATATTTTATCTTCAACATTCTATTAAAATTAATACTACTATGTTTAGTGTAAATCTAGGTATTTACCTTAAGGATGAAGGAAAAAGAGACCTTAGTCACAAATTTGTAATCATGTGTATATAAACATTTTGATACACTATTGAGTACAATGTAGTTTCAGCCATTAATGTATACAATTGTTAGCATAATTTTACCAAATGCAATATAGGAGTTGGCAATGCCCCAATGGCTACAATAGAACATTCTAACAATGCCAATAAATAAAAAGTATGTTCAATAATGAAATTTAGGTTTTACATTAATAAAATAGATTGATATGATAAGTCATTTCAATATTTCACCATATAATTTAGATTCAAATGATCCAAAATTAATTCTAAAAAATATTTCAAACAAATACTTAAAGTAAATCTCCAATTCTAAAAAATATTTCAAACAAATACTTAAAGTAAATCTCCTTGTTGACTTTATATTTCTACAATGATGAGTTATTTAGGTATCCTAATTTAAAGAGAGATTTGATTTATAACATGACAAATGCTAACATATTAAAGACTAATATATGCAAAAATAAAAAATAAAATAATATTTCTCTTACATTCATTGAATTATACTCTATAACATAATAATTTCTATATAATTTCATATTGGAATAACCCTTGCACCTTCTTTTGGTGCAAGTGTTAGTCCTACTCTCTTGTGTATTATCACCTCGCTTTTTTCATGAGCTTCATGTAGCCACTCCTCCTATGGTTGGTGTTTTTGATATGCATGATGATAGGTTATCATTGAGCACTTTTCTCTCTCCCAAGCTTTGAAATATGATAAATATTCATGATGACACTTTTCCTTGTGTGGTGTAGGGGCATTTTGAGCCAATCCAAGAGTTAGTGTGTTGTGTAGATTGTGTCATCTCTTGATTGGGACCCTAAGTAGCAACTTCACCAATTGGTACCAAGATTAAGCTACAACACGTTGGGAGCTAAAAACTCAAAGAAAGGTGAGCCATGTAGGATTACAAGAGGCGGCCTTGAAGTAGTGATTTCATAATAGAGACTTTTAAGGGACTTGCAAAAATGGGTGAGCTAGATTTCCATGTAGAGGAGGGACTCAAGTAATGAGTCATAGAAGGAGAAGAAAAGGTAGAGACATAGTGGAGGTACATGCAAAGATGGAAGGGGGTTGCAATGCTGATAAGGCGTAGATTGTTCAAGGTTTGAATGGTTATAAGAAAAAGCAACTTGTAAGGTGTAGATGGTTCAAGGTTTGAATGGCTATACGGAAAAGCAACTTGTACATGTGCAATTTTTAGCCACTGGTCATTATGTAGGTGTATCAGTAGCTTGTTCTCCATCAAGGGAAGACAGGTGGAGAATAAGTGGAGGAGGTGGTGTAGCTTGAGGAAATAATGGTAGAGCTAAAGGGGAAAATGAACCTACTACAAAAAGGCACAACATAGGAGGAAGAGAGAATGAGCACTCAAAGAGAAGAATAGCATGGAGGCACTTGTAGTTTATTAAAAGGAAGATCCATTCAGATTTCTAGTCACTATAAGAATACTGCTCTGTGCTGGAAGGGATGCCAGGTCGTTTATAGGCAGAAGCTTTTCCAGGGCACTTTACTTCAATGCATTGTCAACAAAACTGAAGATAGGTTGAAAGGAGCATTCTTTAAAATGCTTGGACAACTCTTCCTGACCTTCATTCAAACTCCTCAACTCAATATTACGGCCATAAAGGTCTCTTGAAATGTGTTGTCGCAGCAACTTAAGATCGGCCTCTGAACATTTTTTATCTATATCGACTCTGCAATACTTGCAGTTTTTGAGGTCAAGTTTGCTGAAAACCGCAGTTGCAAAAATTGTCTTTCCTATCTCACCTTGTCCACAAATAACCAGCATTAACTGATTCACTTTTCATATCTGAAAGTTCAATCACATCAATTCTGGCTTCCTCAATACCAACTGCAAACCCAATTTCAACTTCTTAGAAACCATGTTTAAATGAAAAACTGCAGAATAATTACACATCTACAAAATTAGTTTTTAAATATACAAATTAGTACCTGCTTGAGGAGATCCTCCGTGGGAGGGGGGGTAAGACAATTGGAATCCTATTCAGCACAGCGATTGCCGATTCCAATGAGAGCTCTGAGTACTCGTAGATAAGTCCTGCTTGTAATCTCCCCAAATCGTCAACCGCAACCGGAGCAGCGAAAAATCTATGTACCCATCAAAATTAAACAAAGATTTATACATCATAAAAGAGTTGAAATACGAATATCACATGAGAAAGAAAAATTCACAATGCATGAATTGGATTTACTTGAAAGTGCAAAGATATCATTTGCGATATACAGAGGAGGGAGCCTTGTCCAATGAATTTGAGGACCTGATTGAGCTTCTCCTGAGGCAAATGAAGATCCATCTACCTCAAGAGAAGCTGAATCGGATCCTCCAATTCCTTTCTGTTTTGGAGAACCTGCAACTGAAAGCGCAAAGATTTCATTTGCGATATACAGAGGAGGGAGCCTTGTACAATGAATTTGAGGACTTGATTGAGCTTCTCCTGAGGCAAATGAAGATCCATCTACCTCAAGAGAAGCTGAATCGGATCCTCCAATTCCTCTCTGTTTGGAGAACCTGCAACTGAAAGCGCAAAGGTTTCATTTGCGATATACAGAGGAGGAGCCTTGTACAATGAATTTGAGGACCTGATTGAGCTTCTCCTGAGGCACATGAAGATCCATCTGCCTCAAGAGAAGCTGAATCGGGTCCTCCAATTCGTCTCTGTTCGAAGAAACTTTTTCAATTCGTTCCAACACAACTGAAAGCCCTACTCCCAGCCCCTAAATATCAATGACCTGTTTCTCTTACTGAGCGTATGAAAGAGGGGAAGGGTTATATGAAATGATTGCTCAGAATGTAAGTGTACAAGAGACAAGATAGACAGGCTTTAATAGATTCTTTTCTTGTGGTGCGCTCAAGCTGTAAAGGAAGGTACAAGAGCATCTTTCTCCTTGTCTGTCTTTACCATTGACACGGCTACCGCCATTTATTTCCTATTGTCCTCTGGCTCTTTTATTATTACTTTTATTGGATAAAGAAAAAGTTGCAGAGGGCTCTTCTTTTATTATTGACTCAGACAGTCATGTCGGTTTGCAATTATCTTTACAGCTGTTGTGCAAGTGTTAACAGTGATGTAGGGTAGTGCTGCTGTTCTCTTTCTTGTATTCAACAACCTTTTCAAAAATAAAATTCACATCTTTAATATGTGGAATTATGAATTAATTTGCATTATTTTAAATGTGTAGGACAGATGGATGGTATCTAAATAGGAGTGAGAAAAAATATGTCCATTTTGTAACAAGGAAATGATGGAGGCATAATGGCATTTTGTTATGTTGTGTTTAGTGTATAAAAACACTTGGGTCAGCTATGAAGACTCCTTACAAGTTGATAATTTAAGTATCTTGTTTGAGGAGGCAAAGTTGAACAAAATTCAAACTTTATCACCAAAATCCACTGTAAAGGGCTAATCACGAGCGAAGTTTACAAACTATTCAAGGTTTTTCTGTTGGTGGTCCTTGTGCTGATCTTGGGTCTCATACGCTTCGGCCTCGTGGACATTATTAAAAAAATTCATTTCATTTCAATACCCTAGATCAATTAAAAAATGTGACATTAGATTTTGGGGATATGAAGGGTATTGTGTTGAATATTACCCATACAATCTAAACAATAGAAGAGAATCCAAACATATCTCTTCCTTGCTCATCACTTAGATGGATAGTCATCAAATGATAGTATTATTGTGATCAATGTAGGAATGTGAGTCATCGATCACAAGTGATCCATCCAATTCTTATTCTTTTTTAGAATTGTGAGTAAAAAATAGGGAGATGGTTTTTAGGTTAGAAAGTATTTTTTAGAATTGCTAAATAAAGAATAAGGAGATGGTTTCTAGGTTTGAAAGTTTGATGTTATATATAATATTATCATAAGCAGTACTAACACGCTCTTCTCCAAAGCTTTTGAAGTTTGAACTACTTTCAATTATTCTATTTATTATGAGTTTTGCTTGTATTATAGTAGGAATAGCTATTATATTTCCTATAAGGTAGAATTTTCAACCTAAAGAAAAAACTTGAAGATGCAATATGTATGTGCAAAGGTTGTTGGAAAAGTTTGTGAGATGGTCATTCAACAAGTGGTTACCATCTATTTTTCCTTTTTGCTGGATATTTTTTAATTTATTTATTTTTATGTAATAATTAGTGTGTACGAATGATAATTTTTATATGAAAATTAGTAAAATATATGACTTTAGTATTGTTTGTCTTTATACATGGTTATAAAGCTTAGACTTGATTTTTAATCTTGATTCAAATTCATAGTCATGAGGGTGATTTAGATCCCTTTGTGCTCATGGAAATGACCTCTTAATTGTAAAAATAAAATTAAAAAATGGGCCCAATTGTTTTCCCTCCAAGTGATTTTTGTGAGCTAAAATGAGGTGTAAATTAAGAATTGAACATTAAGGTGTCATATTTAAAGAGAAGCCCTAATTCATTTAAACATATAACAAACACGAGTTAGACACCTTATGACACACATCATGGAACCTAAAAAGAACCATCTCATGATACCAAATCAACATCCTAGGATATTGTGCACAATGTTTGTTGTCCTTGATCTTGTTTAAAAATCGTTCACTTAGCATCCTTACTTGGATTTGACACAATGGAGTCAATTTTCATTATCATATGCAAACTCCCAAGTACACAAATAAAGTTTGTATGCAAAGCTCAAACTAAGAACTTCAAGGCACACTAAATGTGAATTTGTAAATATGAGTAGAGATTTAATCCAAAATTTTGGTTTATATTTGCCTCATGGGGTTGATTTCAATGTCATGAAAATGACCTTGATAGAAAAATAAGATATAGATTATGACGTGTTTGACTAATAAGCCTTAGTTTTCTACAACACTAATAAATTGACTTGTGAATCTAATGAAGTTATTTTCTACATTGAGTGTAAAGCCAAGCATTTGCATTTATTATTTAAAAATTGAATGATTCATTTCATCATGTTTGTCATTCCCAACTCTTGTTCTTAAGATATCAAATGTTGATAATGATTAATTATTTTATCTAAGGAGTTTTCTACAAAAAACGTTTTATTTCATTACATTTTGTGAACCTAAATTTATAGTAACTCTTAGGGTTTCCTTTGAAGCCTTATTTTTTCTTTATGAAGGTTTCAAATATGATTAATTTGTTATATACCATCAATTGTATATCTAGTTAGGGTTTAAACTCATGCCTTTTTGTATCTCTAACCCTAAACCTAACCCTAACACTACCCTCGATCCTAATTCTATCTCTAATCCTAACCCTAAACTAATCATGACACTAACTCCAACCCCAACCTTAATCCTAACACTAACCCCATTCATAATCCTAATTCTATCTCTAATCCTAACCCTAACCTCAATCCTAATTATATCTCTAACCATAACCATAACCCTAATCCTAATCCTAATCCTAATCCTAATCCTAATATTAATCCTAACCCTAACCCTATCCTTGATCCTAATTTTATCTTTAATCCTAACTCTAACCTTAATCTTGACACTAACCCCAACCCCAACCCTAACCCTAACCATAATCCTAATACTAACCCCAACCCTAATACTAATTCTATCTCTAACCCTAACCCTAATCATAATACTAACCCTAACCCCAACCCTAATCATAATTTTATCTCTAACCTTAACCATAATCCTAATCATAACCCTAACCCTAATCCTAAACATAACCCTAATTCTATCGCTAACCCTACCCTTAATTCTAATTCTATCTCTAATCCTAACCCTAACCCTAATCCTAACACTAACCCCAACCTTAACCCTAACCCTAACCTTAATTCTAATGCTAACCTCAACCCTAATCCTAATTTTATCTTTAACCCTAACCCTATATGTAAACTTAATCCTATCGCTAATCTTAACCCTAACCTCAACCCTAATTCTATCTCTAATCCTAACCCTACCTAATCCTAATCTTAACCCTAACCCTAATTCTATCTCTAACCCAAATCCTAACCCTAACCCTACCATTGGTTGTAATTCTATGTCTAATCCTAACCCCAACCCTAATCCTAATGCTAACCCCAACCCTAACTCTAACCCTAATTAATTTTATGTCTTTCATGTTGCATCTCGAATGTTACTAGCATATATATATATACACATTGAGATATCCTTTTCAAGGCACCTATTTTTTAATTAATTCCTCACATAAAAGTGCAATAGGTGCCTCTAGAGGCACCTATTGCACTTTTATATACGCTAGTACGTATAAGGTGTTTTTATCTCTTATAAACTATATTTCATGAAGTCCAATTTAGGATATGGCATAATAATTTCAAACTATTTTCGTTAAGGTTTCTATATTTTTTCATACTAAAATTCTATTATGTGGAAAAACTTTCTTACAAGTCTTTATAGAAAAAACATAACAAGGAAGAAATTTATTTGTATTAAATTTTAATTGAAATTTTCATGAAAACCCAAATGTTGTTTTTATTATATTTTCATATAATATAATTTTGTTGTGTAGGTAAGATTAACATAACCTAAAATAGACTCTTATACCATTTTAGAATTTTAATATCATTAATTTTATCCATGTTAAGCATTGATTATAATATAATGAAATAAAATGTATAGAAATAAAATAAAGACAACAATACAAAGTACACATAATTTTCATAGGAAAATCTTATAATTAAAAACCTCATAACAAGAATCATTTAATTTTATTGAGAAAACTTACATCCAAAACTTGGCTTTCCAAGCTCTCGTCTCCTCCTTCCAAATATATAGCCTCAATATAACTCTTGTAGACTTTGATTTCCAAATTCATTATTCAATAATATAATTTTTTAACACAAAAATCCTTAATATAGGTTGTTTAGGTGATTATTATTAATAAAATGGTTGTATGTACACCTTGCACAAGAAAATAAATATTTTGACTATAAAAAATAAATATTTATTTGTGGTGCATCTTAGGAGATGTGTTTAGCCACATTGAATATTTATTTGGATTCGCATGTAAAGTTGTATATCACATTAGTTAAAAAAAAAAATTGTGTTGCACAAAAAAAATATTTAACATTGAGAAAACTTAGTATCAACAAGTAAATGTTGGGGTCAATGGTTTTGTGCTCTAATGGTTTTGAGACACATGGTTTAGCCAAAACTTAGCTTTGTGTGAGTTTGATTCTATAAAAGCAAACACACGTTTAGTGGTAGAGATTGGTTGTCATTTGTATTGAGCTCTCTTATATGATACATATGTGAAGCATCGCATAGGATGAATGGTTGTATGGTTAGTCATTATGCTTGGACACATTGAAGATATATTGGAGGAGCTTGATATTTTAGAAGTATTCGTGGAGATTCTATAAGTATAATGTAATTTTTCATTACTGAATAATACATTGAATGTGGATGATAGACAAAACTGGGGTAAAGAATAAAGAAGGATTTCAACTCGGTCTAAGAGTGTCAATGCAGGGATCGTAGCTTGCGAGAAGTGTTGTGGTAGTATACCTAAGGGAGGAAAGCAGTGAATCAAGTGGTGATGAAATGCAGCTAGAACACACATAAATTTCTTAAATGAAAATCTTATTCTATCTTATTGTCAGAATTGCACCAAGAACTGTGACAGGCACTGTCACCACCTACAATAGTAATAGTAGAAATTCCCTGTATAAATTAAAAATTGCAAGATTGTTATTAAATCATTTTAACCACTAAATCATAACCTGAAAGGATACCAATAAATGATTTAACAATCTCATTAATGATAAATAATGTTTAATTAAATTGCACCCGTAATAAAATAATAATCACGCTTACTTAGAAATTAAAAACAAAACACTATACTGCAGAAAATGAATACAAATTACTTTAACTATGAAAACAAAAAACCACCAAACGTCCCAAGAAGTGGGCCCCCTCCTTAGTTCATCAGGTGGTAAGAAGAAAGTGTTGGTTACACTGGACTGATCAACAGAACATTCTTTTATTTCTCAGGAAAAATACATCATTTTGAGCGTAGAAATGTGCACACAATAATCTTCTCTCACCCAAGTTTGCATACAATAATATATCTACCTTTACACTATGCGCATATATATATATATATATATATATATATGTTGTTTGATAACAAATAAATACATAAAATAATATGTTTGTTGTGGCATGCGGCCAACAAACTAGAAGGAAACAAATAATACGGGATGCTAACAATAGATTAAAACAGACTCGTTATAACTGAAGGCAAGAATAGAGGACGTGAATCTTTGCAGATTTTTCTCCAACTATCTAGCAGCAAATCTTTTAGCATGGGTTTCCTCTTCATAGTTGGCAGTTGCATCTCCACTTGGAAATAACCATGATTTCTTGTGCTTATTCGAATTTGGCACTAAAAGGGTAACCAACGCCAGCTTGGAGATTGGCATCACCTTTGAAAAGATAGCAGAAATAAATTGTTGATCATAAAGTAATACACATAAGTTCTTGACCAGAAAATGACAGGAAGATATTCTACATAAAAAGTGACAGGAAGTTCTTCTAATCAGCATGCTGCAAGCTTTATTTCTCAAGTTGGAAAATCACAATGCTTATTAGTAAAGACAACTAATCATTAATTTCCATATTTTATCCAAAACTCCATTAAATACAACTTGTACATATTTAATCATATGCAACATAAAATGGGGAAATAGTATGATATGGAATGTGGAAGTGGATATGAAGATATATGAAATAGGCTAAAATGTGGCATAAAATGGGACACAATTGACTCTCATCAGTGGATGCTTTTGGAGGTTGGTTTTCTTCCTCATGGAGGATTTTTTAGGGTTTATCTTTTGTCATATTGATTTTATGTTTGCTTATTATTTTGTATGGTAGATTCTAAATACTTGTTTATATTTTTTTCCTCTCATAGAGTTATGTGAAAATATTTTTATTGTTACATATCATTTTCTTTTAAATGGTATTGCAGGCTAGTTTTCAGGTTGTGGGAAAAAATATCCCTAGTTGTAACCCTTGGTACAATTAAATTCTTGTGTGTTATTGAATAAATGGTCTTGCAAGAAAATAATGAAAGCATTTTCAAGGTCATGGGTTTGTTTGTAGACTTGTTTGATGAAGATTTGACAAGTGAGTTTTATGTTAGCTCTTTCTATAGGGGTTTTGGGGTTGATCTTTTGTTAGAGACCTATTAGACAAAAATGGATCTCACTATGGAGTCTAGAAGGCCCAAAAACCTATTAATCCATATAGAACATGACTATATTTGGGGTTAAAAAAATCTAATTTTTTTAGGACATGAAGGAATCTAGAAGGAATATTATGTACAACCATGTAACTATATGGTTAAAGGTGTCAATCGCCATCAAAGAGCTACACAATTTTTAAATAAATTATTATTTTAATTGACCAATGATGTACAAGTATGGCCAATCTATAGGAAAATATTATTAAAATAAATAAATGCTAGCTAACAGGGGGGTCAACCTGTAACCACTAATGACTAGGCATACCTAGCATGCAAGGGCTAAACCCCCAAGGCTATAATTGTAACATGACCATTGTTCTACCCATTGATTTTACTATGTTTTACCCACATGTGAACTATTTATGATATTAACACTTAGACGATAAAAAAATTTCTTTTCTAAAAAAATAACAAGATGCATATTTGATACAATCTCATTTAAAACTTTCTCATTGCATTACAAAGAAATATTACTAAATTCCAAGTAACGAATCCATATTACATAGTTTCATGATAACATTTTCCCTTTACACTTTCTCAATAATAATAGAGATACACGATTACATACATAGCTTCCATTAGCTTAATGAAACAGAGATACAAATGGTCCAAATGTCCTTGTTGGAATACATCCTCAAATCTCGGTTGCCAATTGTATGAGGGAGAGCATCACTCAAGTACTTTTTCACCAACCATGTACTTACTACGGTTCCCCGCACATCTACCTAACTAGTAAGATGGCCCTACCCTTCGACAAAGAGATTGGTTTGGTAACCTCATAATAGTAGTCTTCCTGAGCATGGTGTTGTGTCCTATAAATATAGAGCTACCATACACTAGCTACAACCTACATGTATGACATTCCTTGTCTAGTTTGCATCCCAGGATCACAATGAACTAATAGTGTAAACAATGGCTACTTACACTAATTTGGCCAAAGAATTCAACACCCAATACTTCGAGTGTAGGTCGTATGTTCACCCACCCTTAGCTCGATTTGGTATTTGATCGTTCATACTCTTATGCACATAACATACATTCCATTTAAAAAGGTGATGACATGACATATTGACTAACTATGTTACACCCTTTCATATGGATTATCCTAACCCTGGGAATAACCAAGCTAACCACCCATGTTCAAACTGACATTCCTACGAAGTAATTCAAAGCTACAACATATCTCGTACTTCACAACTTATGCAACATTCATATAGTCTTAACTAGTATAGTTCCTAAAAATAACATACTCACTCAAAATCTAATATATATAAAATATATATGTATATCCCAATAAAGGGGTTTCACCAAAACTAGACTCTTTCAAGAATCATGCAAACTTATCTAAAGTAAGAAATAAACCAAGTTCATAAAAGCAGCATAACATTCATTAAAATCGTCCTTTCCCAAACAAAGGCATTCTCAAACAAGTAGCATTTAACTTAAAAGAATAGAGTAATAGAAATCAACATGTCTGGAAATATAGCCCAATTGATAATACTGCTTTCCAAGCTCAATCTCCACAATCCCGCTTGCTACTCCTAAACTCAACCTATCTCCAAACTCTAGCCTCTCACAAAACTCTCAATAATTGCAAATTCACAAAACAACTCTCTTTCTCACAAAAGCTCTCAAAAATATGCTTGCACAGAAAACTAGAATAGAACAACGGATAAGGAAATCAAAATGGAAAAGTGTAACCAAAGTTAGAGAGGATGCCTCTATTTATACTAAAATTTGAGCATCTTAATTCTACAAATAAGCTACTAAATCCACCACCTTCCTATTCCAAATGCATCGACTAGGCTTAAGAAGAGAGATGTGGTTGCTTAAAACACTAGTTTGCAAACACATATACAGTCCAACTTCTCTGTCGAAGATGAGTCACTCTTATCATGGTGACAACAATGATTTAAACTCATAAATGCAACCTACAAGTTTCCTTATTGCAATATAAGTCGACTACCTCAACCAACTCATGGAAAAGACCAAATCCCATGCTTGTAAAAGTTGTGTTGGATTATGACATAGCAAAAAGACTTCTTACTGATTCAAACTTCCCAAAATATGGCGTCACCCATTCATAGTTATGTGCCCTTTATTCATGTGTAGGTTTGACAAAGTCAGCAACGTATGAATATCACTCTCTTATAAATGATTCAATTCATATTACTTTATGTGTTGTTAAATGCATTATAACTTATTCTCCCATGTGTTATATGTGCACAATAATAAGTTTAGCCATTTCACTTTATATGGTAGGGCTTTATATATGTGCTTTAGTTTGTTTCAAACACTTTTGAATACAAAACACAATATATTATATATATTATAATTCTTATAATATATATATATATATTTATATTTGTATTCACAAGACTTATTAAATGTATAATCTGCCAATCAAATATATGTATTAAAATAATTATATATATATATATATATATATATATATATATATATATATATATATATATATATATATATATATATATATATATATATATATTTATTTATATAATTATTTATATTTATATTTATATACGTATATTAATATGTATGTATATATGTTTACATTAACGTAATCATATATATATATATAATTATTTTAATAAACACATATATTTACATATTCATCGATTGGTGCATATATACAAAATGTGTATATATATATATGCCTTGTATGTCCAATCAATACTCCCATGCATATGATACATTCGTACATGAATATGTGTAAGTGTGTCTACCTACGTGTATATATGTATATATATATAACATTATTTTAATATCCATACTTAAACACATATATTTACATATTCATCGAGTGGTGCATATATACAAAATGTGTATATATATGCCTTGTATGTCCAATCAATAGTCCCATGCATATGATGCATCCTTCATGAATATACGTGTGTCTACCTACGTATATGCATGCATGTATATATTCATATGTATCGGTTATCGGAGACATATACATACATACATATAAAAATTCTATGTATTTACCTATCGATTAATATATAAATATGAATACACGAAAAAGCTTATACTTATCACAAAGACTCAATCACATACCCCCAATCAAGAACATTCAAAGACTAACCACAAACCAATACAAAACATTCCCAAACCATGACTGAAGATTACTTGCCACTTCCCGAACTTATCTTGACTCAACTAAACCAAACTAGGACGTGAGTGTGTGTATGCTCAATTAGGCTCATTAAGGGTTACCAAACCAAGTTCTTCTCCTGAGTGATACTCCCCCTCTCTTTTGGAGGTTTGAATTTTTTTTCTCCATCCAACTTAGTGCATCACAACAGTATTTAGTTGATAGCATGACCTTCATATGCATCATATATTTTCATCTTCTAAACATTTAAAATACCATTTTGAATTACACATTCATTCATCACATTTCCCACCAAGATACATATATACAAAATGCAATCATATATTAAAGCATTTTAACTCAACAAGGTAATTATAAATAGGTAATAACACAAAGGGGTGTAACAACAATAGTCCACCAATCCCAACCAATACAACACCATCAACTCACCACTTGAGGTGGCACCAACAGCTCCACCACCTTGTCGCCAACAAACCATCATCCTATCACCAAAGAACTAGGTCACCATCAACTGTGCCTTAGGCCAACTACCCTATTGCAACCAAGTTTGGATTTTATGCCATAGTAGAATTTTTTTGGAAGCATAACTTTCAAATACAATATTAAATTTTGAACTTTTACGAATTATGTAGTTTATCAAGTTGATGCCACCTATTGGTTTTAGTGGGATGACTTGGATGTGGATTGTCTATACCCAAAAGTCTTTTTGGTGTTGATATAGATTCAATCAATTTGCTTTGTTAGTGGTCATTTGTGCATTGTAAAGTTGCTTTGAGATGAGAGGATGGCTAAATAGACTACCTAGATAGTGGTTGTTGGGACTTGTAACATGTGTTTAATCTTCTTAGCTTGGAGATCTTGGTTCTACTTTATTTCTAGTTGGTTTTGCAATTGAATTCTTTGATTGTATTGAATCCATGAATGATCTTCATTTAGGATAAGGTTATCACAATGCCATGAATATCTTGGTTTCATGATTTAGTAAAAGCTTTGGCAATGATGTGGATTCATCACTTGGTGATGGATGATTTTCTGCAATGGTTGTGGGTGTCATAGAAGAACTCTTGGATCATGATTTGTGTATATAGTTAGAGTATGTTAATATCTTGAATTCCATTGGCAATAGATGTTGACATTTTGGTTTACAATGGAGGACTCTCAAAGTCTTTGATGAGGCTTTGGTCTATGACTTGTCAATTTTGATAGGTGGTCCTTGGTTGAGAGAAAGATTTGGTGTTGTATCATGGTGGACTCTTGATTGTGTATTAGATATTTTGCATAATACATGTGGTCTTTGGAGCACGGGATATGTTCGATAGAGCATGTGATCTCCTAGGAGATGTTAGATCATGATGTCATTGTATGCACTTGGATTCTTCAAACATGCAATGAGAGTTTTGATAGTGATCTAGTTAGTTCTCTTGGTATTGAGTACATTGATATTTTTCTTGGGAGATTCATGATACTGAGGTGTTGCATTTGGATTCTAGCATGGATTGAATAGTTAGAGGTGCTTGTGGGTACTTGGAGACTTGGGTGAGGCTAGAGTTATCTCATGTATTAGAGACTTTGAGATGGTTACTCTTTGATGAGGTTTCAGTAGGAAGATCAAGGAACCTTCACCTAGATATGGGGTTGAGTTCATGATGAACTTGTAAAAAATACTTTTTTTGGAGAGAGCCATTGTGGCTTAGTGCATCCAATAGGAGAAATCTCATTCTTCACTCTTTGTCTACTCAACAGATAATCATCTGATAAGTATTGCCCATTTTATTTTTATATGCTTTATGATTTATTATGTTTCTTCTCATAGATATGGATCTTGAGAGATGTTTGTTAGTTCTAGAGGGTTCATTTAAGGAATGTTTGGCATGCTTATCTACTTTTGCATATGAGGTTGATTTATGATAACATTTATGAGGATTTTAGGAGATGTTATTGGGATTTTTCCTAGTTTTGGGAATATATTTGAGTTTAATCTTCCTTAGTTTTAGAAAGGCTTACATTTATGTTGGTTATATGAGATACATGTTTTGTTTGATCTATGAGATTAATGGTTTGGTGTTGTTAAGGATTTTTAGTTGGGGTTGTGAAGGAGATCAATCTTGTCATAGCTTAGTACTTTGAAGTGTTAGTAGGACATGGTATATGATATGATTTGCAAGTCCTCTCTCTTTGGTCTTGTGTTTCTTCCTAAAGGTTCATTGACATTGAAATTGAGGTTTGTGTGCAGCCATTGTGATCACTATGTTTGCGGCCATGTGTTATTTCACTTCATTGTGTTTAGTAACAACATGGGGGACTCTTCAAATTCTTTCTTTTGTTGAGTGTTGGAGAACTTGGGAGAGGTGTGGAGACTAATTGTGAAGGAGTAAGCAATGATTTTTGGTGCATGTGTAGATCATGGTGATTATTATTTGTATTACATGATTTTAATTATTAGTCGCACCTTGTCGTGAGTGTTGATTGATAGACTTGGTAAGCCTTAATTTATTATTATGTTTTGCACTACCCATGTAGTGGGAGTTATTGGATATGTATGAGTTTCATTGATAAGTTTTATATAGGGAGCTTGTGATCATAGTTTATGGGTTGGATATGTTGTTAGTACAAGTTATATTGATGTTTTTGATAACTTTGGAGGTATGAATGATTGGCTATGTTAGCATTTGTTGTGGCTACTATTTCTAGCCATGTGGGTTTTTCCTTGCCAAAATCTTGGAGCCTTTATTATCTCTTGGATTTGATGCATATGTTATTTTGATTAGTGCATCTTTACCTTGGCATTTTTCATTTTCTTCCATAGGTGGCATGTTGGAGGATTAGAGGAGTTCTTGCTTGATATGGTGATCACCTCGGTTGTTAGTGTAGGTATCTTGATCGAGCATAAGAGCATGTTGGAGATTCATATGATTTCATGGATGGCTAAAAGATGTATTTCATCTATTAACCCTTATACGATGTATATAAATGGAAGAATGTTAGGGAAAAGGGTGTTGTACACCTTGCTAATAAAAAAATATTTATCTATGGTTCATCCTAGAGATTTGTTTAGCCAAATTAAATATTTGTTTGGATCCACTAGTAAAGTTGTATGTAGCATTGGTTAGATATTTTATGTGTGAGTTGCACATTGAAAAATATTTAATATTGAAAAAAATTAGTACCAAAAATTAAATGTTGGGGTCAATGGTTTTGTGCTCTCATGGTTTTGGGACACATTATTTAGCCAATAACAGTCTATGTTTTTGTGTGAGCTTGATTCTAAAAAAGTAAGCACCTGTTAAAAGATAGAGATTGGTTGTCATGTTAATTTAGCTATCTTCTAGAGTGCATATGTGAAGCATGGCATGGAGTGTATGGTTGTTTGGTTTAACCATTATACATGGACACATGAAAGATGCATTAGAGGAGCTTGATGTTCAAAAGTATTAATGGAGACTTTGTAATTGTATTGTAATGTTTCATTGTTGAATAATACATTAACTGTGGATGTTTTTGAAGGCTAGGTTTTTCCTTCATGAAGAGTTTTCTCAAAGTATATTTTGTGTCATCTTGATGGTATGTTTGTCTATTCTTTTGTATGGTGGATTATGTATGCGTGTTTGCATATTTTTCTCTCATAAGGTTATGTGGATAGTGGAAATGTTTTTATTGCTACATATCTTTTCCTTTTAGTTATACCTTTTCAACTAAGATATGATCAATTAATTAATAAAATAATATTATACTAATCTACTAATTAATAATCAACTCCAAATAGCCATATATATTATAAAGATAAATGATCCTTTGAATAATTAAGTAATATGTTAAAAATTATTAATTAACTAATCAACTCCCAACTTATATTAAATAGAGTCTTATGTGTATATTAAGGGCACTTACAAATAAATGAGGCCTTGAGAAATATTATGCTCTAACAATTATTACTCGCAATAACAGAAAGAGTTAAATTATCTATTGTATATAGTTTTCAATTATTTTACTTGTCAAGCTCATGAAAGAAACTACCATCCTTTATCATGTGATGAGTACATCTAAATGTCCAACATGAACTCATTAGATGTTTGAGCATGAAAGGCACAAGAAGTATGAGTACTAAGGACATCATTCTTACACTCATTTTTCTTTCATTGGCTTTATTTGAGATTCTTTAGTTTCTACTCCATGTGTGCCTCTTCTAGGAGCAAATGCCCTCGACATGCCCACACTTGCAATAGTAGGTATACTCCCTTCACCTACATTAATTGCCTTTATGAGTATACTTTACAATCCACGCTATAAGAACCTTTCATATTACCATTGATGTTGCATCTTTGCTCTTCCTTTGTGATTATACTTTACAATCACTACTATGAGAACCTTCTATTTCACTATTATTTTAGTTTGGGTTCACTTTCCTTATATCAACTTGAAGCGGTTATCAGAACCAAGAACATCTAAGATGATAAATTTCTCCTATTTTGCATCCAATTGATCACACACATCAAGGTCATAAACTTGACATTGTGCTTCATCGCCATCCCTTTAGATACGATGGAGAGTAACATGTCATTTGGGGCCCAATGAGCAACAAGAATTATATTAATAATGTCACTATCCCTAAATGAAATGAAAAGAAAATGAATTAGTTACATCCATGAGACCAGGGAATCTATGGGACCCAAGCTTGAAAACAACACAATGACTCGCCTATACTTCTAAGTGTCCACTATTTCTTTGATGATCATGGTTCTTCTACTATAGATTTTGACCAAGTAATCTACCATTTTGCAATTCATTCATCCTTGAACAAAGTAGTTAGGGACTCAACTTTTAGAGTATTAGCATATTTGGCCTAAATGTCGTCATAGGTCGAACACTCCATGACGTAATGTCATTATGTTTCTATCGACCTTGAAGTGCATAGATAGCAAACCCTATCAACCCATTCATCTTTGGATGTTTTCCACCTCCCTATTCCGCACCTAAGATGGTGTGAACTAGTTCTTAACTGGGCTATTAGCATTTTAGCTTTCTATTTTATATTTGCCTCTATTTAATATTTTTGCCCATGTTCACATGTGGAAATGAAATGTTTGACATAATATTCCCTTTTTTGCCCAAGATGCTTTGTCTACATCATCGTTTTGACTTTCTCCAACACATACCTTTTGAATTCTATGTTTACATTTCGGCATTCTTGCATATTAAGTCCCCATTTATTCATCCACTTAATATTTTGTTTGATCCAAAGTCTTTGACTTTCTCTCTGTATTATTTGCTACAATCATTCAATGGAAACAAAAGATCTTTTGTACAACTAGTTTAGTCCTTAATCATTTCAAATGAAGTTTAGGGAGTTTGGTGTTTAATCTATACACCTTTCTTGCATCAACCTTGTCATACTTCGTCAACATCTCAAACATCTCCATGTAGCTTTTTCTCCCCTACGTGAAAGTACAACTGAAATGCTGCATGGATAAACACAACCCCAAACAAGCTAATCCACATTGTTGAGACGAGCATCCTACTTTCCTTCTAAAATGGGAGCCCTTTCAGGTCAATAATCAATCCACTGCAATCCCTTGGATCTCAAAGTAACCTTGATTGTGTGAAATCTATCATTGATAATTGTGTCCCACCAATAATACAAACACATGTAACCATCTCCCCATTGAGAAAATACGCTATGCTTAAAAATATAAGTATATCACTACAAAGAGTTTGAATTTTTTTTCCATTTTTTTTTAAAATGGGTCCAAATGGAATCTGTATCAAAGTTATGACATCCAAAAGATGAGATACAAACAATGTGAAATGACAGTTGTATTGTTATCAAATTAAACCTTGTCAAAATATATTAAAAAAAGAAAAGAAAAATGAACTTGGCAAGAATAAATCTATTTTCAGCACATATGTCAACTTGAAACTATGATTGTGCATTGTTTTTGTTGCGCCTGCTCATTTTAGAGTTCACAGAGTATTTTGTTGATCGTGCTGACTGTAGTGCTATGTTGAGTGGACTGCACTTGCTTACTGTGCGATGATTGCACAATTCTGCTGTGTAAATTTGACACAAATGACTAAGACTCGGCCCAACGACACTCATACACTCAAGCCCAAAGTCCTTTTTTAATTTTTTTAAGAATTTTGCCACTTGAACCCCGTCAATATATGAACAAATGTAAGACTCAAAAGCTAATTATAGAAGGGACAAAAGTAAAGAGCATGTAGCTTCTTGCTCTTCTTTTGCCTTTCCTAAAGTGTATACGTGAAATTAATTGAAATAAGTAATTTGCTCTACAACAAATGATGTTTACTTCGACCCGAAAGATGTCAATATTCATATAGTTTCTTCCTCTTCTTTTGCCCATCCTAAAGTATAAATGTAAAATCTAATGGAAATAACTATTTGCTCTACAACAAATTATGTTTACTTTGACCAAAAGATGCCAATATTCTTTAATGGCTTAACTTTCCCATACACAACTTAAAAATTAACAGAAGAAGCAAAGTCGTGGTTATAAAGTAACATGGCTCACTGAAGACATGCAGGATACATCTCAACAAACCATGCTCAATTGGATCTGTAAAGTCAAGTTATAAAGGAGTTCTTATGCTCTTTTCAACCAAAAGTGAAAAAGTCACTCAAAGAAAGGCCTTGCTCTTACACTACCATTTTGTCAAAAAACGGTCTTATGACTACAACAATTGAAGAGATGTGAGAGCTAGAAGACTATCTGATAGATCAAACTTTGGCTGAGATGTATTCCAAACTTGCCATCTTTTGGGGCAAAGTAATCATCGCTAGGAGAGACTGGATCCACCCCAATCACATAGTTTACCATGCATTAAACAAAGGGGGAAAAACAATCAGTTTGAATAGGACAAAAGAGGGAAGTGACAACCCCATAGTCTCAAACCAAAGAACCATAACTAGTCAATTAAAATAGTTGCCAGTAAGCATATAGAAAGAAATTTCTGAGCGACCTACAAAATTCCAATCACAAGAGTTCATGAGAAATACAGTAAAGCAGTTTAGGTCGCTCTTCTGAATGTTTTGCAACTATTAAGACAAAAGATAAATTGTTAAAAGTGCTCAAAGCTCGGATTAGAAGGAACTCATGTCTAAGGCTTAGGAATACAAACCCTTCCAAAGATTTACAAGACATGGATGCCTGCCTATTAAAACAACTGTCATGACCAAACACATTGTGGTAATCTTCACTGTATATTACCAGCAGGCATTGAAATGGAGATTGGAGTGTTTAGTCAACTTATAATTTCTTATACTCTATATGTTCCTCAAGTAATGGATTGTTTGACTATATTTGTGATCACGGCGCATATTAAACCAACCTTTGTATTTGCTAAATTAGTTATTACAAGAAATCAGTTACTTCACATAGATACAACTACATAACTTCACAATAATTCAATGTCGATTGTTTGTCCAAACACCAATATTCCATTTCCAAAACTACGAGTTCAATTGCTCATGGCACTAAAAGCACAGTACACGTAAGAGACCCACTATTGATGCCATACAAACAAGCATAATACTATTCTCAAGTCTACAACTTTGACTTTTTGTTGAAAGCACCAGGAGTTATGCTCTCATTCTTACAATCTAACAATTGAGTTCATTAGTACCCATGCAGATGATCTTTGCAAAGCTGACCAGCTAAATGACAAGACAATTTGCATGGTTCAATCCCCTTAGCCCCACAAATTGTATGTACTGCACAGATAAATGACCACACCACAATTTACTCCCCAGCTTGATCATGAAGTGATAAGCCAAGTGCTATAAAATTTTAACAATATGTAAGATAAATGGAAAAGTAATCCCCTTGTCGGTTTCCACAAGTGGAGATCCCATTCATCAAATTGCCATGAAACCACCTTTACTAACTTTATATAGAAACTAACTTTAAAGCTTTCAGAATCACCCAAAAAATACATCTGCATCGGCAATTCAGATTGTTCTAAGTTTTCCAAATCTAGCTGTTTTGTACAACCACTACCAGGGTATCAATTTAGTTATGTACCTTGTTGGATACAATCGTGGATCATCAAAACCAAAACATTAGCACTCATGAATGACACTCAATATTTGCATTTTATCAAACCCTATTCATCATGCACTCTAAAGCTACAAATTTAACATCAAAACAAGCTCTCCAAAAACATTGGCATTCATGAATAACATTAAATTTGTGCATTTTGTGAACCATGCACCTCATGCCCTCTAAAGCTGCACAATTTAACATCAAAACAAGCTGTAATTAAATAAATATTATTCATAAGGCCTTTTCATTCCCCTGCAAGTTGTGGTCCAAGATCATTTTAGCAGACAACCAGGGCATTCTACCAATTAAAAAAGGCACGACTCCATTTCACATGCAGGAAAAAATATATGTTGTTTTAAACTTTATTACTGTTAATGGCTGCTACCTACAAATAGCTATCTCTGTGTCAATGCATATCTGTAACAAGCTTTGATTTCAAAAAAAAAAAAGATATTCATATAAAAAAAAAATTTAGAGATCTTGTACATAACAAAGAAAACAAAACCATTTTCAAATATGTAAATACACACTAAAAAATACCATTGCAATACCCTTCACATCAAATAAGGTACTGCCACTTCAACAATCTGGACAACTGTTATAGATGGACTGACAGGTCAGTATTGTCCGATATGTAATGATATACGCCCAATATAAATACAATCCAAATCTGACATTCATGCTTGGAAACGATTATGAATCAACAAAACTTCCAGCTGCTTTATGAGTCATTACATAATATAATATAACTCAGTATCTTCTTCTGACAGGACTCCTTGAACGGTGTCCCCCACGAGGTGACCTGAAAATTTGAATGAATACAAAATCCTTAGCTCCATTGCATTTTTCTTGTTAGTTAGTGGCTATAAAGAAAAGTAGACATTAGACATTGCATACCTCCTCCGAATATTTCTGTGTCGAAATGGGCCATTGCTGAATGCCCAATCAACAGATATGGTTTGAGTCAATAATTCTGCACCATTAAGATTTGCTATTGCAGCTTGAGCTTCATTGTAAGTTTCATACTCAATCAATGCATATCCCTGATTTAGTAACACACCAATAAATCATTAGAAATACAGAAGCTGTTGTATAAAAGAAAACTAAATCAGTGTGCATTAGTATATCATTTTATTAACAAATCAGTTCCATTAGTAAGCACAAATTCCAACGACGAAGAGTCATAATAATTACAACATTGTCAAAGCTGAATTCAGTATTGGGTACCACAATTATATTTATAACAGCAAGCTTATACGGTTTGCAGTGAATTTGGTCTGGAAATATCAACAAATTCTTGGACAATCTTTTCAAACGTATCCCTCGCCATCAGATTCACATATAGAAAAGAATTATCTAATAATCAATCATTGTGTACTAGGTCTATTGGAATTTTTGTTTTTTGAAGATCTTAACTGGTCTTGCTCATATCCACTTATTCTGTTGTAATTAATTTCTTCAAACCATGGTATCACTGTAAGAAAAATCCACAGCTGCACTTCTACTGAATTTACAAAGGCATACCATTGACATCCATTTTCCTTAAATACAACAAATTGATTAAACTTCCCATCTTAATGTTATATTTTACAGAGAAATAAATAACCAAGATCCAATATACTAGCATCAGCCACAAAAACGCTATTCTAATCAATGATCCGGAAACCAAAATGGAAGAATAATGCTATCCCATTAATCAAGATACTCAAGATACATTAACTACAAGTGAGCGAGTACATTTATAACAAGGGAGGAGGTGGCAAATACATCCAATAGAAAGTGTAACTTCAGAATCTCTAAAAGCAGTGTTCCACAGGCGTTTGGGAGGGGGGGACGTGCGGGACGGGTTTCCGGGACGGGGGGACAAAGGGCCTAAGTTTGGGGATGGCGGGGGGACGGCAGCGGGGGGGTGGCTGGGTGGTGGTCCTGATATAGTTATACATATACTTATAGTACTTGAAAAACTAGTTTTGAAAAGATGTATAACAGTATAACAATATAAGAATTACATTTCAAATGAAACTATAGGAAATTAGTAAAATTATAACATAGCAAAATTTGAAATACTAAATCTAAATACGATGGTTTCTTGAAATGCTAATTGCTAAATAAAATTTGGCAAATGAAATTGTTAAATTGGAGATTTCTATTATATCGAAAATATGAATATCTTATGTCATATAAGATATCACAAAGTCTATAAAGATGATTACATGATTCATAATTACAATGAGTAGCAAATGCCAAATGCCAAATTAGGGTAACCCCAAAACATTTAAAAATCTAAATTTATTTTTAATTTTTAAGTTTCAAAGCTTCATTGACGTGGGCTCGACGAGAGACGGCTAGGCGTCTCCCCTTCTCCTGAGAAACTCCTAGGCGTCTCCCTAGGAGACTTGGAGACTTGGAGACATCTCCACGTCTTCATGTCTCCTGGGGAGACTTGGAGACATTTCCCCATATCCGTCGGAGCATCGGTGGCGGTGGCAGGACGGCGAGAAACGCCAAGTACCCGTTTCCCCATCCCCGTTTCGGAAACTTGGCCAAAAATGGGGGGAACGCGTTTCCGTGGAACACTGTCTAAAAGAGAAAAGAGTAACTCCCGTGCAAGATGCTGACAACTCACAGTCTATGACTCATTCCAAGACAAGCCAAAGCAAGCTAAATCTAGGTGTAAGAAGATACGTAATAAACTAATAAAATAAAATACAACCTACACCAACACCCACCTCACCTTTTGGCACCACCCACCTCGCCTTTGGCACCTCCACCAAGCATAGCTTAGGTGGGAGAAAAAGGTAAAGAAGCAGCCCTCAAAGAAGAAAATGAAATGACCCCCTCAAGAAGAGAGAAAAGATAAAGAACTAGGTAGCCCTCCCCAAGAAATTGTTGAATGTTGTGGTTGTGTTGTTGATATGTGGTTGTCATTGATGTCAACACTATTAGCATTAGTGTCTTGAAGGCTGTATATGTCGAGGATATTGAGAAAATTATAATAAATATGTTGGAGCTTGTCTGTGAAGCTGTGAAGTTCAATGTGGTGAAACGTTCAGTATGTTGGTATTCATGAGTTGTGCATTAAAGGGTTTGTTTATGAGCCTATTCAATTTATCCTCCGGAAGTTTCAGAGGTACGCATCAAGATTGGAGCAAGTTGTGAGTTTTTGTGTTCCTACAATTATTTTGTTACTGTAGCTAGTGTTTCTGGAAGAAGAGAATGTGATTTTGATAATTTGAGTTGTTGTGTATGCTCTTGCGATGTTTGTTGATGTTTCTAGATCGTGCTCTATCCTTGTTGCACGTCCGCATTGATCGGTGTGCCCGTGATCGGAGATTTTTCCTTTGTGTGTTCGGGCTTTTCATGTTCTTAGCCGACATGGTGGTTGTAGCGCGTTGCGGATCCTTGCGGATTAATTTTTGAGGGGTTGGCGTGTTCGAGGATGTTGTTTTAGGTCTTTATTATGTTGTGACCGACTTCGGTTGGTGCGCATTGAGATTTGTTCATGAATTGGGCCGACAGTTTGTATTCATCTATTCTTTATTTTTGGCCGACAAAGTTGTTGATGTAATTCCATGTAGCGGATATATAAGAGCAATTGTTTTCTTCATTTAACAAGTGAGAGTGTGTGTGCGGTATGTGAAGTGAACAAGTGCTATGTGCAAATAAAGATCAGATCATTCGATTGTAGAGCAAAGTATGAAGAAGTTTGAGCGAAGTGTGAAAAAGTGTTTTTGTGCCTAACCAGAACTGTAATCAGGCTTTTGAATAAGCTACTTTCTCAGTTCAATCTCTTCAGATGGATTTAATCTGAAAGTTTCATGTAAGACAATGTGTCTTCTTTGAGCAGTGTGCTCTAGGCAGTGTGCCTGAATGCATGTGCATTCCCATTATTCATTTCTCTTATATTTTTAACAGGGTATAGCTTGTGGATTAACCTCCACTGTGGTTTTTCCCCTAACAGGGTTTCCACGCAAAAATATTGGTGTTATGTGTGTTTTTGATGTGGTGATTGTTTATGCTTAATGTTCTTTCATCAAATCTGGGAATAATTGAGTAAAGTTTAATAAGTTTGAATAATCTGTGACAACTGGTTCACCCCTCCCCCCCCCTGTCTCAGTTGTCTATCCTTGTGTTGCCAACAGGAATAACCTCTTGCACCCCAAAAAAGCTCATAAATGAAAAAATTGTTTTCTATGAAGGGTTTGGTGAAGACATCTACAATCTATTCTAAAGTTGGATAGTAGTGTAGATCAATGCCTTGTGCCTAAATCGATTCTATGCAGTGCATGCAGACCTCAATGTGTTTGGTCGATTGGTGGTGAACCCAGTTCTGCGAGATCTATATAGCACTTCGATTGTCAAAATAAATGAAAAAAAGGTCAATAGAAAGGAATGCCAAAAACCTGGTGAGGATCTGCTAAAGCTAGATGGCCTCAATGGCAACGTTCACAACCCTGTAACACTCAACCTTAGTGGAAGATTGAACAATAGCACGTTGCTTCTTGCTTGACCGACAAACAAGAGCAAAACCAAGAAGGAAGTTGCAACTAGAAGTAGACTCATGATCCTCAAAAAAATCACTAACCAATCAAAATCCATATACCCCAATCAAGTCTGTTTTAATCCTTATTGCATAGTGAATACTAGCAAGTGTCCTAAATTTAGTTAAGTATTAACTTAGCTACTTTCCAATGCAGCTCATGTGGCTCTTACATAAAGCAAGAGGCAATGGCGACAAAGTGTGCAAATTTGGGTAGAATGAGAGTAAGTAGTTGAGGCCACCAACAAGTTTTGTTGCAAGTTACATCAACCAAAGGTGAAGAACATTTTGTCTCAAGTATGCCTCCAAGAAGGGAGAGAGTTGAAGCAAGCTTACAATCAACTATGTGAAAATGTGTGAGCAAATCAAATGCATACTTGGATTGTGTAACACTAATCCCAAAAAGAAACTACAAGATCTTAACCCAAGAAAGTAGAGAAAAACATTGATTCTTTCTATACGAATTTGTCATGAAGAGCAGATTTCACTACTGCAATAGAGAATGAAGAAGAACTTGTGATGAGCAAGTCATCAATGTACAAAACCAAGAGCAAGAGCGCATCATCCTACCACAAGATCTAGACATTTGGATGAAATGGCATCTAAAGAATCTGACTATGAGAAGAAAGTAATCAATCTTAGCATACACCGCACAAGGAGCCTGTTTGAGGCCATAAATAGATTTCTAAGTCTGCAGACCATGGAGGTATTCAATGCAAATCCCTATGGCTGCTCCATGTAAATCTCCTCCTAAAGATGCTTGTGAAGAAATGCACCCCCCACATTCATCAAATGAACCTCCTAATGATGTGCTATGAGAACAACAGGTGTGAGGTGGATGGAGTTCATCTTTCCAACTAGTGCAAAGGTCTCAATAAATTCAATGCTAGGAACCTCTGCCCCTCGGAAATGCATGCCTTGCCAAAATTGACCCTATCCCCCATAAAGAATGTTTCAAGGACCCAAGGACAGGTGGAAATATCCACACCCTGTCCCCAAATTTGCAAAAAAGCAAGAAAAAATCTAGGTACTTGGTTTTTCTCTAGGAAACGCATGAGTACATTAGGGGGAATCAAGCATGTTTTTAGTCAATTCTAAAATTTAAAACAAAAAAGTGGATGGGGGGGGTGAGGGGGTGGTTGATGGGAGCTCCCACAAGGAACCCCACACCCCTTTAAACCAACCCTAAACATAAAACAGCCCCAATAACTACTAAAAATAAAAAACATACTCATTTTGACAATTTCCCAATTTGTGAAGAAGATGACAAAGAGAGACGCAATGAGAAGAGAGAACAACAATAAGAAGAAAGCATGAGAGCATCAGATCTACATCATTTGAGGTAAGTTTACTATCCATCGTTCATTTGCTCAAATTCCTTTGCATTTTTTTTTAATCTTTGTGAAAGTTCCAAACACTTAGGGAGGGTTTTTTTTTTTTTTTTGTTCTATGTTTGCACTTGAATTCATGTTTTGAAGTTTCAACAAAAAAAAACTGAGCAATAGTGAGGGTAGTGAGAGTGAAGAGATTCAAATTCAACAAACGAGTCACATTGGTGAGGGTTCTTCTAAGAGTGGGAGTGTTGCAAAGACTGTGAGTTCTTATAAGTGAATCCATTTGAATGCCCTTCTGAACTCAAAAACTAAGCAAAAAGCCCATTTGATCACAAGATGCATAGACAAAGACAACAAAAAACTCAAGTGAGGAGTAGATTATGGCTATGTCATTTGTGCCACATAGACTATAGGAGCAGCTATACAAAAGTATATTCTCATTTTTTGTGCATAACTAAATTAGAGGTAAAAGGATGTGAAAAAATAACCCTAGCTAAGAAGGTCAAGGTGAATAGGTTGCACATAGAAAGAGTGAGTCAAAAAATAAGGAAATTCTATTAGAGACTATGCAGCCTAATGTGTCATTGTCTACCCATACCATAGATGTTGGGAGTCAAAAGGGAGAGGGTTCTACTTCTACCAAGGGAAAGAAAAGAGCTACTATTGTTGCCTCGGTGTTTAATGCACTGTAATACCCCCTCCTTAAACACAATTTTATTTTCTATAGCAGTTCTTTTCCTTCTACTATGATTCCCTTAAGGAAAAATAATTGTAATGTCCCCCTATTAGAGACATAAAATGCACAGATTAAAATTTCGATTTTAAAGATTGTTTGATAAAGAGCAATGAAAGATTGATGGAATAAGATAAATGAAATGAATTATTATCAACTAGTGCATAACTAACATAATCTGATATGACTTATTACTCTTGATCGGAATAGATCTTCGCCTTGTCTCCTCTTTCCTGATCCCATTGGCATAGGGATGCCTTACAATGCCGAGGGCGCTTGACCAATCTCCAAGTGGATTCCCTCAAGGTTTACTACCCGTCTTGGGCGCATCCATCATGGGATCGAATTACCAGCCTTTCCCTCCACAACCATCCTCTCCTTGGTGAGCATTAGCGAAAGAGATTGTGGGCTCTAAATCTATCCTCATAGCAAGCCATAATAACTTACGAAGAATGCAATAATTGCTGTAAGCAACATTATTGTTTATTCGTAAATAATATCTATATATATTTTATATAAACATATACATATAAATCATTGTTTCTCATTGTCAATTTATAATAGTTTCTTATATATATAATATTAATTCATCATATTTAAATGCTTAATTCATAAGTGGTTATTTAAATACAGAATTACTTATTTGCATCCTTAATATATTTATCAAACTTATTACATGAATTTATAAAATACTTATCTGACTCTTATCCGATCTGCAGAAGCCTCTCTCCCAGCCATGGTGATCAGATTTTGGTAAGTATTTTTTTTATTAACTGATTCCTTTTACCACCATATACCCCTCCTTTCTTCCCTTCAATCTTCCTTGTTCATAATTCTTTTCCTTATTCATTTTTCCTTCCATTATCTCTGTTGTTTCCTCTTTATAGGAATCGCTGCTTTCCTTGTAAATTCTCCTAATTCTCACAGCCACGATTTGCAGAGATTATTATCTTTTCCAGCCACCGATCATATATAAGATTTTTTCTTTCTTTATTTATCTCAGCCACCAATTGGCAGAATTACCTTTTATCCTTTTCCATCGATGCCTTCCCCTCTCCACTTCTTATCATTCTTATGTTTTAATGCCATAATGGGGAAGGGTCATGTCTTTTGATGAGCAATGTCCACGTATAAAGGTATGTCTTTTAGTTCGTGACCAACCTTTATTATTGTTTGCATGATAATAATATTATCAAGTTATTATTATTATTTTTTTATTATTATGATGTATACAAATTATATTAATTGTTTCATCCATTATATTATAATTATATTCTTGTGAATATTATTTTTGTTATTATGATATTTATAATTAGTAATATTAATTTAATCTATTTGATAATTTTTTATCATATTAATATTATTTATAGCAATATTCAGATTTGCATATATATATATATATTTTTTTTGATATTTATTTTATTTATTTTTATTATTATAATAATTGTTTAATAATATCAATTGTTTGTATTGTTTAATACTTATATTATTATTATAATATTACCTGATGATAATTATAATAATAGTATTTAAATTGCTAATATTGGTATTTATATATTTTCATTCAGATATTCATTTTATTTATTTATTAGTATTTCAATATTTCATATTTGGGTGTTACAATTTCGGGGGGACATGACAATAATTAATATTATAAACTGAAATTAAATAAAGGTTAGACTTAATAATGGTCAATCTAATGGTCAAAAGGCATGCGAAGGGTTATGCCTATTGGTGGAGAAAGATATATAAAGACCAAGCACAGGAGAAAGACATCAATTGGAAATGAATATTAAGTGACTTCTGCAAGTAAAGATTGCAGCCAAAGAGGACAAAAACCCTCCAAGGACAATTAAGAGATTTAAGGACAAATACCGTTAATTTCTCTAAGCAAGTTAGTGGACGAAAACCCCTAACTTGAGTAGACATTAGAGACATTCATAGCTGCAAGTTTGAAAGAAGATTATAGCAGAAAAATAAAACTATAAAGCTGAATATTATAATAAAATTCATAATTTTATATAAAGTAATATTTATAAATAGTATACAATGATTATTTTGAGTTAGGATTATTGTTTAAGGCAAAAAATAGGAAATGTTCTAAAAAGGGACATTACAATTGGTATCAGAGCACAGCAATCTTGTCAGCTTGAGGGTTGAAATCTAGTTAATGTGGTGGAGCCAACAAGCTCAAAGGCTTTGGAAAGAGAAAGAAAAAAATAGAAGCAGCACTACAAAAGGAAAATAAGCAAATTAGTGGTAAAACCAAGATGGCCAATCAGGATGAGTGGAAGATGTTATGGAACAAATGGCTGAAAGGCACGAACAAATGATGAAACAAAATGAGGAAACCAATAAATTACTCATCTGAATGATGCCAAACATGAATAATTCTCACAAACACACACAAAACAATGGTATGGAACATAGTGACACTAATTGGAATAGAGTAACCATAAATAACAATACAAGTGGATCAGCACCACGTCCTACTCAACCCACATTTCTGCCTAGAATAGAACCACCCCAAGAAAAGGAAATAAATCAAGAAGCATTTGAGGCCTGCATAGATGACTATTCAAGGATTGATCACGATCTTAGACATGATATTCCTTTCATACAATTATGTGCTAGGAATGGATCTAGGGGAAGACAAACCGTGCCACAAGGCAATGGATCACCAATAGACTTTCTCCCAAAGTAAGGAAGACCACTCATATTGATATTCAATCGATTCTAGACAAGCATAGAATGGTTTTCAACAATATTCCACCAAGATTACCTCCTAAGAGGGGTTTTAAGCACACCATCGAACTAGAAGGAGGAGCAAAACCAATTATTACCATGCCTTATCGCCACACAACGAGATATAAGGAAGAGAACGAGAAAACAATTAAATAATTACTTGATATGGGGCATATACAACCTAGCTCTAGCCCTTTTGCTTCTTCCGTAGTACTGGGGTAAAAAAAAAGATGAGACTATGAGAATGTGTGTAGAATATAGGGCACTCAATAAAAAGACTTTCAAGAACCACTATCCCATCCCTAGGGTTGATGAATTAATTGACGAACTCCACGGTGCAATATATTTCTCTAAGATCGATTTACATTCCAGATACCACCAAATAAGGATGAGGAACGAGGATGTTCACAAAACTGCTTTCAAGTGTCATTTTAGACATTTTGAATTCCTAGTCTTACCATTTGGACTGATTAATGCTCAAGCTACATTCCAATCCTACATGAACCAAGTATTCAATAAACAATTAAGGAAATATCTTTAGGTTTTCTTTGACAATATATTGATTTATAGTAATTTAAGACATATTGATGAGGTATTACCGTATTGGGAATACTTGAGCAACAATCGCTATTTGCTAAAGCATCCAACTGTGAATTTGGGATGACTAAAATCTTGTATTTGAGGCATAAGATCAATGCCCAAGGAGTTAGTGTAGATAAAGAGAAAATCAAAGCAATAGCAGATTGGCCTCAACATAAGACTTTAACACGTTTAAGGGGATTCGTGGGACTCTGTAGTTATTACAAAAGGTTTGTTAAAGGATTTCCAAGGCTAGATGCCCCATTAACAAATTTAACTAAGAAGGGTGTTTTTTCATGGAGCAAGGAGGCACAAAGAGCTTTTGACAAGCTCAAAGAAATAATGAGTTCTTGCTCGATATTAGCCATTCTATATTTCTCTATTCCATTTGAATTAGAATGTGACGCTTCAAGAGAAGGTATTGAAGCTATGTTAATGCAAAATAAACATCCCATAGCCTTTGAGAGACACAAGCTCAAGGAAACATAAAAGAATTATTCTATTAACGACAAAGAAATGCTAGCTATTATGCATGCATTAGCCAAGTTTAGGCAATACCTAGTTTGTGGGAAATTTATTGTTAAGACCAACCATAATAGTCTAAGGTTCTTCTTGAATCAAAAAGATTTAAATGATAGACAACATAAGTGGGTTAGCAAGTTACAAGCCTATGATTATAATATTGAGTACATGAAAGGAAAAAATAATGTGGTGGTCGGTGCGTTGTCAGGAAGACCTCACTTATGCTCTAAGACAATTATTTATGTTGATTGGAAAAATCTATACTCATAGAATATGCCAAAGATGCATGGGCTAATGATATATTGGAAGGCAAACTACAAGATGACAATTATAAGGTAGTAAAGAAGTTCATTCTCTACAAAAGATTGAATATATCTCGTCCCGAGATCAAAAAATGAAAGAAAAGATTTTAAGGACATATCATGATACCCCATTGGCTGGTCATCAAGGGTATTGTAAAACATATAAACAAGTGAGGGAAAGATTCTCTTGGAAAGGCCTCAAAGGGGGTGTTTTAAAACATATCAGAGAATGTATGATTTGTCAAAAGAACAAGATAGAGCAAACATTTCCAATCGGGTTGTTACAACCTTTGCCCATACCAAACCAAAAATGGGAGATTATTTCAATGGATTTCATCATGAGGCTTCTGAAAATACAAGGAAAGGATTGTATATTTGTGGTAGTAGACAAACTAAGTATGCTCATTTTTATGCCATATCTTCTGAATATAGAGCTCCACAAGTAGTTGATCTCTTCTTTAAAGAAATGTTTAAACTACATGGACTACCTAGAAACATCATAAGTGACAAAGATAGTTAATTCATCAATTTATTTTGGTGAGAGCTCTTTAGGTTGACCAAAACAAAACTCACCCCAAGCACTAGCTACCACCCCCAAACAAATGGGCAAACGAAGATCGTAAATAAGTGGCTTGAAGGGTATTTATAGAATTATGTCACAAGGCAACAAACAGCATGGGTCAAATGGTTACATCTTGGAGAATATTGCTACAATTATACCCATCATGTCAATAGGAATGACTCCCTTCAAGGCATTGTATGGGTACGAGGCAATATCATTTGAGGATTTGATTCTTACAAATAGTAGAGTTCTTGGAGCATGAGACTTGGTACAACAAAGTATGGATATTTTAAACACACTCAAAGAAAACTTACAACACGCCCAAAATCAGCAAAAGATGTATGCTGATCACTATAGATCGAAGAGAACATTTGAAGCTAGAGACTTGGTTTTCTTAAGGTTACAACTATTAGAATAATATCTTCGTATTATTTGTTTCTATTTTGTTTAATGGTCAATACTCTGTAAATCTTGTATATCTAAATTCTTTCTATTTCTAACGAGTTTCTTTTTAGAAACTTCGTTCTTTGTAATTCTATTTAATGATCAGTTTGATCATTTGTAAATACATCGATTATTTTACCAATTACTCTCGTAATATGGTATCAGAGCCCAAGATTTAAAAAAATTGATTTTCCTAAAAATCTCGAATGAAATTTTTTTCGAGATTTTTGAAGATCAATTTTTTTGTTCTAAAATTTGTGGGCAAATTTGCGGGTCTTGCTAAGGAAAAATCAAGGGTTCTCCAAATCGTGCATTTCTGTGAAAAATCGTGGGCGTTTTCTTTAAGGTTGCATGCTTCTTCAAAATAGCGTTTTTTGTAGCACGTTTTCTTCTTTTGTTGTCACGATTTTGAAGTCTGAGGCCGCGTTTCATCTGCATCTGGCTCACACACGCATTTTCTTGGCAGTTTAGATGTGTTTTTCTCTACAAATCGACCTCAAATTCGTGTTTTTTTAACCCACGCTTTCTTGTATTTTGAGCACGTTTTTCTGTGCTTTGTAGCTACGATTTTCAGAAGAATACTGTTCAATTTTTCTATTCTTCTTCTCGGACGCATTATCCTATCTCCTATTGCCGCAATTTTGTGGAATTTTGAGCTTTAACGGCAACTAGGGTTTCCAAAAAGTTCGACTAGGGTTTTGACCAATCAGATCACTTCGAAAAAAAAAATCGATTACAGATTCTTGGTGGGTTTTTCGAGAGCTCAACTGGGTCGATCTCCAATTTTTTTGAGTGCTTCGTTTTTTGTGCCTCGAATTTTGTGCCATTCGTACTTTGTACTTTCTGCAATCTGTACCTAAATTTGCCTTTGTTTTTGTATTGGAACTCATGCCTCGAGTTTTGTGCATTCAACCTCTTCTTAGTACCTCATTTTTTGTGCCTCGAAAAGCATGAAGATGGCGAGTTTGACCAACATTATGTTGGAAGGCAATCAAAGATTCAACGGCAAAAATTATAACACCTGGAAGCAGTGGATGATGACCATCTTTGAATACCGCTGCCTTGATCAGATGATTCTAGACACTGTTACTCGACCCACCACAGCAGACAAAGCCCAGGAGAAGTTCGATGAGCAAAATCGTGAAGCGGTGATGCTTATCAAACTTTCAATAACTGATGATCAGCTAACTCAGATCCCACTTGGAAAATTTGCGAAGGAGATTTGGGATCACTTTAAGGGTTTGCATGAAACTTCTGACAAAAGTCGTGCGTTTTTCTTGAAAAACATGTTTTCTATCGTCATGGATGAGAAGACAACATTGCAGGCGCACCTGAACAAAATCCAAGAGATCTGAGATCAACTGGAGGCGATTGGTCGGAAAATGGAGGAAGAAGACATGGTTGTGATCACTCTGAAGAGCCTACCTAAGTCTTATGAACATTTCATAGAGACTCTTAACATTACGTCTGCTAATGTTGACCTGAAGTTTCCAGAACTTTGCACTATCCTCCTATAGCTGGACCGCTGGAAACAACAATTTGGTAGTAGTGGTTCATCATCCTCTACAGAGCAGGCCTTTGCAGCTAAAACTCAGTTTAAGAACGAAGGGAAAGGTCAGCCTTTGCAGCAGAAAGGCTTAGGACAGCCTCGAGACAGCTCTAAGAAAAAGAATATTCAGTGCAATTATTGTCACAAATTTGGTCACATGAAGAAGGATTGTCGTGCACGTTTGGCTTCTGAACAGAAGAAGCAGGGAGGGTCTCAGCAAAACGCACATGTTGTCAAACACACTGAGCAAAAGGAATTTGCCTTTTACCCCTTTATGGCTAAAAGACTTGCAGACCATGTTAAGTCCTTTTCCTGGTATATAGATTCAGGTGCTTCGCAACATTTCACTCATCGGCGTGACTGGTTTACAAATTTCTCTTTGTTCACTAACTCAGTTGTTTTTGGAAGAGGCGAAGAATACACAGTTGTCGGTAAGGGCACTGTTCAAATTCAGTCTGGTGGGAGGAATCTCATATTCCTCAATGTGTACTACATTCCTGGCATGGAACTCAACCTTCTCTCAGTCAATCAGATCATGTGGAATTCTCCTCAACTGGATGTGGTTTTTAGTGTGCACAAATGTTCTATTGTTGATCAGGAGACTCGCACTACAGTAGCTGTCGATATTGAGGATCATGGTCTCTATAGGCTTGTGGACACAGGTGATTCTTCGGAGTTAGCCATGGCAGCCAAAAACTCTGTTGTCACCAATTTATGGCATCAACGGTATGGGCACTTGAATGTGCACTATCTCTCTCAGCTTGCTTGGGAGGGACTTGTAGCCAGTCTACCTGACATTCAGACTCAGCATCACGACGTTTGTGGCACTTGTTAGGCTGGGAAACAGCATCGGACACCGTTTCCAGACGGTGACTCGTGGCGAGCTTCTAAGGTACTACAATTAATTCATGCTGATATTTGTGGGCCTATGAATACTCCTTCTGTTACTGGTTGTAGATATTTCTTGTTATTTGTTGATGATTTCGGTAGGAAGATGTGGGTGTACTTTCTTAAACAGAAATCAGATGTGTTTAATGTATTTTAGAAGTTTAAGGCCTTAGTAGAAAAAGAGTTTGGTTCTTGCATAATCACTATCAGGTCAGATAATGGGGGGGAATTTTGTTCTACTGCATTCTCTAACTTTTGTGATACACATGGGATTAAACGCCAGTTAACCACACCCTACACTCCTCAGCAAAACGATGTTGTAGAGTGATGCAATCGTACAATCGTTGAGATGGCTTGCTCCATGTTGCAACACGGAGTGTTCCTAAAAAATTTTGGGCAGAAGCAGTTTTCACTATAGTCTATCTCCTTGATCGGTCACCTACTCATGCCGTTAAGGGGAAGACTCCTGAGGAAGCTTGGATTGGTAGAAAACACAGGATCAGTCATTTGAAAAAATTTGGCTCTTGGCATATGTATGGATTCCATATGCCAAACGCTCTAAGTTGGATTCCAAGAGTCAAAAGCTTATGTTCATAGGTTACAGTGATAACCATAAGGCTTACCAGCTAATTGATGTGGACACTAATCGTCTTGTCTTCAGTCGGGATGTTGGTCTTTGATGAAGAACGAGAACCGTTTCGCATTTCCTCGCCTGTTCAACATTCAGAGGATCAGCCTTTAAAGGCTTCTGATTTGGGTGTACACCTTTCGTTAGGTCTACCTGATGGGAGGGATGATGCAAATTCTATCTTTGACGATGCCCAACCTGATTTTCCTCCGGATGATCTTGATTTTCTACCTGTTGAACCAGTTCCAGACCCACAACCAGTTCCAGCTCCTCCTGTTGCATTAGATGTTGGCACTTCTTCTCAGAGGCCTAAATGGTGGGCTAAGACTATTGGAGATCTTCATGATGATGAGCTCATTGAGGGGAGATCGTCCAGAAACAAGAGCAAATAGTAGCATACAGTTAATTTTGCTCTCATGGCCAACATTCACAGTATCTATGAGCCTCAGACATATTCAGAGGCTAAAGGAATTCCTAAGTGGGAAAAGGCTATGGAATCTGAATACCAGAGTCTTCATAAGAATCACACTTGGGTCCTTTTTGATCTTCCTCCAAGGAAGAAACCCATTAGCTGAAAATGGGTGTATAAGGTGAAATACAAAGCTGACGGGACCCTTAACAAGTACAAAGCTCGTCTAGTTGCAAGGGGGTTCTCACAGAAAGAAGGCATTGACTATGAGGAGACCTTTGCTCCTACAGCCAAAATGAGTACCATACGGCTCGTCCTTGCCTTAGCAACCCAATTTGGTTGGAAAGTTCATCAGATGGACGTTAAGAGTGCTTTCCTCAATGGTGAGTTGAAGGAAGAAGTCTACATGACGCAGCCTCCAGGATTCAAAGTTATTGGTCAAGAACAGAAGGTGTGCAGATTGGTCAAAGCACTCTATGGTCTGAAACAGGCTCCTCGAGCTTGGTACATCAAGATTGACAAGTACCTCACAGAACATGGCTTTCAGAGGGGAGTCCATCTGACTCTAATTTGTATGTCAAACAGACTGGCAGTGAAATACTTGTTCTTGTTGTCTATGTGGATGAACTGATCATTACTAGCAGCTCGGCACATTTGATCACTGAGATCAAACAAGATTTGTGCAGCACATTTGACATGACAGATTTGGGACTTTTGCATTACTGTTTAGGTGTTGAGGTTTGGCAGACATAGAGCAATATCTTCATCTCCCAGTCCAAATATGCTCGAAGTATTCTGGATAAGTTTTGAATGTAGGATTGCAAACCTACCTCCACACCCATGGAAAAAGGGCTTAAGATGTCAACTAAGTCAGACTCACCGGTAGTTGATGAATCATTGTTCAGGCCACTAGTGGGCAGTCTCATCTATCTCACTGCCACTAGACCTGACCTCATTTTTGCAATGAGCTACATTTCACGCTTCATGACAGCCCCCAAGGTTGATCATTGGCTAGCAGCGAAGCGTGTGCTGCGTTATGTCAAGGGCACTTCTAATTATGGACTCTTGTACACTCGAAGTCAAGATTCTAGACTCAGTGGTTTCACAAACTCAAATTGGGCAGGTTCAATTGATGACAAGAAATCAACATCTAGGTATGTGTTCAGTTTGGGATCTAGTGCAGTCACATGGACTAGTAAGAAACAGCAAGCAGTGGCTCTCTCCTCGACAAAAGCAAAGTATCGTGGAGATGTTAAGGCAGCTTGTGAGGCAGTTTGGCTTCGCCGGATGCTTGCGGATATGCACATACCTCAAGCAGGTCTGACTCCCTTGTGTAGTCGGCCATGAGTCGACGTAGTCAGCCGAGAGTGTACTTGGTCGGCTGTGAGCCATAAGTAAATAAGATATTAGTTAATATTAATAATCCATGTACTTATGTACGTGTCATGTTGGTTAGTTGTCTCGAGAACAGTTCCTGATGAAGTAATTAGTTATAATGAAGGGACACGACGGTTGGTACCTTAACCACCGCCAACGTACTATATGTACTTGAGTCATGTAGTCGGGAAGGGAGATGGTTCTGCTATGCTATGCTATGTTCTATCTGGAGACATTATGATGTAATTGCCAATACTTAATAAAGAAGTATATCTATGTTTTGTGCGATTGCCATGTGATTATTATATGTTGTCAATGTTATTATATTATCTCCGTTTACTCCATACGTCATTGTACCCGTATCGAGTAAACACCTTGCTCTATGATAATCAGGGAGTTCTCAAACTTGCCAAGAATCCGGTCTTCCATGAAAGAACCAAGCATGTGGAAACTCATTGTCATTTCATTCGAAAGCTGGTTGAAGACGGATCAGTTCAGTTGCTGTATGTTCCAACAGAGGAGCAGACAGCAGATATTCTCACCAAGTCGCTCAATCCAGATAAGTTTGTCAAATTCAGAGGGCTGCTTGGCGTAGTAAACAAATTGACCATTAAGGGAGCATATTAGAATAATATCTTTGTATTATTTGTTTCTATTTTGTTTAATGGTCAATACTCTGTAAATCTTGTATATTTAGATTCTTTCTATTTCTAACGAGTTTCTTTTTAGAAACTTCATTCTTTGTAATTATATTTAATGATCGGTTTGATCATTTGTAGATATATCGATTATTTTACCAATTACTCTCGTAATAACAACCTTATAAACAATCCTTCCTCAAAGTAAGTGGTGCAAAGAAACTCAAGCCACGATTCTATGGACCAAAAAACAATAGAATTCATAATGTCTTTATCTCGCCTCAAGAAGTTGTTGCGTCAACATATTAGACCATGCCCAGAGTTACCCCCACTTGATGATGAGGGAAATTGATTATGGAACCCGAAACCATCATTGACATGAAAGAAAAGAAGTTAAGAAATAAGGTTATCACAAAATATTTGGTTAAATGGAAGAATTTGCCTTTGGAGGATGCCATATGGAAAGGAGCAAATATCTTTGATCATCCCAATTTAAAATTGTTTGAAGACAAGCAATCTTGGGAAGGGTGGACTGTAATTCCCCCTCCTTAAACACAATTTTATTTTCTACAGCAGTTATTTTCCTTCTCCTACAATTCCCTTAAGGAAAGATAATTAATATTATAAAACTGAAATTAAATAAAGGTTAGACTTAATAATGATCAAAAGGTATGTTAAGGGTTATGACTTATGTCTATTGGTGGAAAAAGATACATAAAAAAGACCAAGCAAAAGAGAAAGACATCAATTGGAAATGAATATAAGTGACTTTTGCAAGTAAATATTACAGCAAAAGAGGACAAAAACCCTTAATTTCTCTTAGCAAGTTAGTGGACGAAAACCCCTAACTTGGGTAGACACTAGAGAGATTCATAGCTGCAAGTTTGAAGGAAGATTATAGCAGAAAAACCAAGGTAAGTTCCATTTTCAGAATTATTCATAAAGCTATAAGGCTGAATATTATAATAAAATTCATAATTTTATATAAAGTAATATTTATAAATAGTATAAAATTATTATTTTGAGTTAGGATTATTGTTTAAGGCAAAAGAAAATAGGAAATGTTCAAGAAAAGGACATTACATGCACAATATACTGCATTTCTATAGGTTGTATTTAGCATTTATTATTTATCTGAATATTATAGTAATCTATTTATTAAATTATATAAATATTATAATATATTATTTAATAAATACTATAGTATACTGTATCCCTATTACATAAATATTATAGAATACTATTTAATATACATTTCAGAAAATTTAAATTATATAATACAGAACAGAAAGCTGCTGTTAATGTTTGCACTAACCCACCTAGCTTCAACTATCCAACTGTTTAACTTTCGCATAAAAAAATAACCTAAATGTATTAAAATCGAAACATATACATTGATAGCTAGGTATAAAAGGAATCGTCAACTATGTCTTTGACACACTCAGCAGAGGCATATCATGCACCGGCTGTCTGCAAATGGTGAAAGCGTCAGCTATGGTTTCACAACAAAACTTAGAAAACTCTCCCTGTTCGCAGCCGTCGCAGCATTAAAAAAATTGAAAATTGTTGAGTGGGTCCATAAAATGCGTCATTTTATTGTTTTTTCCTTTAAAAAACATCAACTTATGCCTGGAATAGGTTTAGAAACAGTCTGAAAACGCCATGTCACCAATAGAATCGGCAATAAAAGGAATCACCATGTCCTTTCAAAAAAAGTTGAGTGGGTCCGTGAAAAGCATCATTTTAGGGTTTTTCCCTTTCGAAAAGTCAACTTACATCTGGAATCAATTTGGAAACAGTCTGAAAATGCCATGTCAGTGTGTCACCAATAGAATCGTGCAGGTCTGGGAAGTTTTTGACAGAATCCTTTCAGCACACAAAAAACAAATGCCAGATGAATTGACAGGCATTTCCAGCTCAATTCCAATTCCAGGAGGTTTCATACCCAAAATCGGCAGGTGAGTATGCCAATTCAGCAACGTAGGTTTTAATGCTTAAATCTGGAGGAGTGATTAGCCAAAACAAACTGGAATCATCCAGTCAAAGAGGAAAACCCACAAATGCAAACAACCAAAAAGATAGCAGTTGCAGCACAACTCACATATTGCTGAAGGAAGTAGTCCACATTTAAGGAATTCTAGACAAGACCAAACGTTGACAATGAGATGAATCACTTCTAATATCAGAGAAGCTTGCCCCTAAGATAAGAGACCTAAAAAGACAGTTTGAGAAATCCAAGCATAGAAATATTCACTGAAGAAACCAAAATGAATGCATATGAGGAAGCAGACCTGGTGAGAAAACATGGAATAATGAAGGTATTGTGACCTGTTAAAGAAATTGTCATTCATGTCAAGGCAGTGAATGGAGTTCAGATTTGTTGACAAAGCATGTCATCTAATTAATCAGATATCATTATCATTCTATTTGATGACACTCATGTTAAAGACATAATCTTCAATAGGAAAGAACTTTCAGACCGAAACTTCCAGATCAGATTACTTAAACAGTATCATTTTTCAGTCTGTTTGTGACTCTAAATCTGATCAAAGCCTTTGACAGTATCAATGATCATTAAAAAACTCTCAGATCAAAATTTCTAGATCAGATTGAATTTTCTGTTTGATATCAATGTTCATCAGAATCGAAGTTTATCAATGATCATCAGGATCGAAGTTTCTTAACAAATACAATCTATGATTTGTTAAGGCGATAACACAATGTGGCAGATTAAAATCTAGAAGACATGTTTTGCTGTTGATACGTCTTACCCTTTAAAAGAACGTGTTTTAGAAGATATAATTCAATTAGCTAAAGGACGGGTTTTTACCTCCACAAAAGACGTGTTCTTTTGTAGACAAGGTGTCTTCAATAAACAAAAGGACGTGCTGTTTGAGTAGAAAGCAACTTATCCAAAAGATGAGTTAAGAGAGATACGTTTATGAGTTAATACAAATTGTTTTCTGAAAAGACGTGTTTTGCTCTTGATGAAGAGATACAAATGATAATGATGAAAGACGTCTTTTAGAGATTCGCTTGGACTAATCAAAAGAGACGTGTTTCTTAAAGGTGCAACCTGTTCAAAGGAGATTCGATTTATAACAAACTAACTCAGATTTATTTTATGAAGGGACATTTTTAAGGATGCAAGTATTGTTGTGTTCTTTCATCTAAAAGATGCAATGTTTGAGTAAGATATATGAATGACATTCCTTTCAAGGTTGTTAGTGTGGTTGTGAAGATTACAAGCAGTTCATATCAGAAAACCCATCTTCTTGTGTGGGCTTAGGGTGAGATTATTCATCACAAATGCAGATTGGAGGATTGGGAGAGTGCAGATCTGATTGAAGGCAGCCATCTTACATCCATCAAGTCAAGGTTGGTGCTTTGCACATTAGGGATTGATGCTCCTTGTAGGTTTGGTGCCTACTAAACAAATTTAAGGGGCCAGTGCTCCTTGTAGGTTTGAACCTACTAAACAATTCTTATTAAATATTCAAGTAGGTTAGCACCTACTTACTTGTGTAAAATCATTTAAACATTTCTACATCAATTGAAGTCGGCTTGATAGCATTGGTTTCATATTAAGAAGTTGATATTGTGTTAAGGTTTAAATGTTGAAAAGTAAAAGTTTGTTGATATACTTCACCCCCCCCTCTCAGTATATCTTTGTGCTCTTCATGACCAGGGAAACAAAGGCTAACTCAGTATGGATCTTGTTTTTTGAACCTTTTTCAGACCTACAGAAATACTAGTAGGATTAAACTAGAAAGCAACTAATCTCATGCTGATACATCACACAGCCTTCTATTCTCCTAATAGAAAAAGAATAGTTGTCACAATGCTTCCAGCAGCATTAGAATTTTGACCAAATTAGTGCATTTACAGTTGAAATGGTTTATACTAGAATTACAGAACTTTTTTTTTTGGATGAAAAGTGTCGTATATTAACTTGTAAAAAGATTAAAATTACAGAATATTTTTAAAGATTGTTCCTGCGTTGAATGGTTAAGAAGAAAAAATTAAACTATTCAAGAAAGTTTAGTTAGATAACCATGCCGATGGAGTTCAAGGCAATAAGGGCAGGAAATCCTTGATAAAATGGAAGACTTCAGATCCTAGATCAAACTCAATTTTAATAGGGAATCAACAAGAATCCCCATATAACCTATAGGTGCAAGCATCTTTGTGGATTATTTTAATTACCCAATGTACGTCATTAATTTTCTTTTAAAACTAAAATAATTTGGCTTGGAATGGTCCTGCCGTTCTTACTACTTATACAGCCTATTTGTTTCAATTTGGAGCATGATAAAAAATGTGAATCCTTTTAAGGGTGAACCTAAAGAATCATTTTTCCAATTTGGGGGCCTCTAGAACTTGCAAAAACGTTCATAATGAAGCCAAATCTTTGGCCACAGATGTTCTGGTCATAAATACTGGCTCTTCTTAAGTTGCTTTTTCTAAATTCCTTGGCCACAGTGGCCAGCAAGATTGCTGAAATGCAACTACTTATACAGCCTATTTGTTTCAATTTGGAGCATGATAAAAAATGTGAATCCTTTTCAAGGGTGAACCTAAAGAATCATTTTTCCAATTTGGGGGCCTCTAGAACTTGCAAAAACGTTCATAATGAAGCCAAATCTTTGGCCACAGATGTTCTGGTCATAAATACTGGCTCTTCTTAAGTTGCTTTTTCTAAATTCCTTGGCCAAAGTGGCCAGCAAGATTGCTGAAATGCAACCCAGATTGATGATTATTTATAATTTATATGATTTCTGGTTGAAAATACAGACATAAATCTCCCATCAGAACTACTGGTTTCTACTTTTCAGTCTCAGGATACAGATGAGGATACTCCAGATGACAGAAAGTGATCTCCTCTGTCTCTTTTTGACATTATGGAAGATCTGCTCCTGCTTTATAATTTTCAATCTAGAGTCTTAAATGCTTGTATCTTGGTCCTGTTTATTGTGGATAATAAGGGCATGCCCTGTAAAATTGAATTCGATATAGGCTTTTTTGTTACACTGGTCCACAGTATGTACAATGCCGTGTTTATTTATATAGTCCAACCAAAGCTTTTTAGAAGAATATGGTCCTATCAAGAGTCCATCTCAGTGTGGTTTCATATTGGCTGAGCCAAAAAGAATTGTATGATGTAATGTCTTTCATGGTTAGGTTAGTCAAACAAAAAATGGCTTTCATAGTTGCAACAAAACCAACCGATAGAACCCCTTACTTAACAAGCAAAAAAAATGTTTTGCTAGATAGGTTAACAAAACTAATGTAATAACACATAAGAAATAGCTAAGTTACCAGGTTCACCCCAAAAACGCAGGGTTCGGGTTCTGGTTCGCGTCAAGTACGGACCCGGGTTCGGTTCTTCTGCGAGTTCGGCCAAGGTTCGGTTTTTCTTGGTCGGGTTCACCCATGTAGAACCCGGGAAGAACCTAGAACAAACCCGGGGGAACCCAAGGCGAATCCACGAGGATAGGCGACCATAAAGTGGTTTTTTTTTGCATTTTTTAAATGTTTTATGCAGTTTGACTTTGACCCATGCCCAAGGAAACCCTAAAAGCGACCTCTAAAACACTTTAAACACCTAAACTACCTCATTCTTATTCATTTGTTTTGCAAACAAGCATTTTCATTCCAAGAGGCTGAGTTTTCATTTTTGCTTGATGGATTGACAAAAGGAGTTGAAGATCGATCATTGAAGCTTCTACAAACGATTGCATTGCCATTCCTACAGATTTGCAAGTGTTCATTGGCTGCCACAAAGATTGTTGAAGGATATTTTTGCAAAGAGGTAATTTTTTCTCTCTTTTTTTGAGTTTTTTCATCCATTTTTTTGTTTGACAAACCTGAAACTTTGTTTTGTTTCATTTTATGATTTATCTATGTTTTTCCATTCTTCTATGAATGTATGCAAGATTCAAAAGAGCTAGGTTTTATAAATCAATATTTTGTTTTCAAGATTTTTGTTTTCTTTTTTGAAATTTTGAATTTTGAATGTGTTGTTTGCAAAACAAATTGCCATAGGAATCACAATGTCAATTGGTTCTACCTTTGGCCCCGCAAGTGCAACTAAACCAAAGTTCAAAACAGATCCAAATTCTCCTCTATGGAAGTATGTCGAAATGATAAGACCGATTCTAGGTGGTGGCGGTTACATTTGGAAATGTAATGGATGTGATGTTCAATATTCTAGTTCATACCATAGGGTGAAAGCACATTTGTGTGGCATAACTGCAAAAGGCATCAAGCCTTGCCTTGGAAAAGACAATGTACCTATTCCACTTGAGACAGTTGCAAAATACATTATGGAGCAAGAAGCAGCAGATGAACGGGAAGCCCAAAAAGGAAATCACCCTTTATTAAAAAAAAAATCAAAGGGAATGCAGCCCCCATATAATCCCAATATTGTGGTAGAAGACCACCCATTTATGGCCACTCTGGATTTTCAAGCTCAAAGTGCACAACCTATTGCAAACAAGAGAACAAAGGAGCCTTTGGAACTTGCATTTCAAAATGAGAGTAAAGCCATTGCGGACCAAAATGTAGCAAGATGCATATATGCCAATGGATTAGCTTTTAATGTCGTTCATTCTCCATATTGGAAAGAGATGTTGAGAACGGTTAATAAAGCTCCAAAAGGGTACAAGGGCTCGGGTTATGAGAAGGTGCATGGCATTTTATTGGAAAAGGAGGTTTTGTTGGTTGAAGATTCATTGAAGCCTATAAGAGATTCATGGGTTGAGACAGGTGTGTCCATTGTTTCGGATGGTTGGAAGGACTCAAAAAAACGGCCTTTGATCAATGTGATAGCAGTGTCCCCTAAAGGGGCAATGTTTTTGAAAGCCGTGGATTATGAGGGCCAAGTAAAAGATGGACAATTTATTGCTAATATTCTCATTGCAGCCATTGAGCAAGTGGGACCCCGCAACGTTGTTCAAGTTGTAACAGACAACGCCAAGAACTGTAGAGCTGCAGGGTTGTTGGTTGAGGAAAGATATTCACATATCTTTTGGACACCTTGTGCGGTCCATTCATTCAATCTTATGCTGCAAAAGATTGGGAATAAAATTGCATGGATCAAAGAATTGTATGTTGAGGCTGAGGACATTCAGATGTTTGTCACCAACCACCACTAGTCTCAAGGGATCTTTAGATCATTTTGAAAATTGGAGCTATTGAAGGTAAGTGAAGTAATATTTACATTTTTTGATTTTCATAATTTGATTGTGTATTCTAATTTAAATTCTTCTTTAAAGTTTGTTTTTAAATTTTAATTATTTTTTTTAATTTGCAATAGGTTGCAAAAACCCGCTTTGCCTCTAGCACAATCGTCTTGAGATGACTTGTGAAAGTTAGAGAGGCACTTTCTAGCTGGTGATTAGCAACAATTGGTCTATATGGAGGCAAAGCAGCACTGAAAGAGCAACAAAAATTAAGAACATGATATTAGATGACTCGTGGTGGGATCGTGTGGTGTATCTCCTTAGCTTCACCGAGTCCATTTTGAGTATGATTCACTATACTGACATGGACAAGCCATGCATTGGAGAGATATATGATGGCATAGACTCAATGCTTGAGAAGATCAAGTGCACCATAAATGTGAGAGAGCGAGACCTTGAAGAGACTTTCTTCAAACAAGTGCAAACAATTGTTGAAGAAAGATGGAACAAAATGACAACTCCATTACACCTTGCCTTTGCATTAACTCCAAAATACTACAGTAGTCAGATTCTTTCAGTGCCAGTAAGGCTTCCTCCATATAGAGATTTTGAAGTGGTTGAAGGGTACAAGGCAGCATTTGTGAGACTCTTCCCTGATCAAGATTTGCGAAGTGTAGTCACGAATGAGTTCATTGATTTTCTGCACTCAAATGGTCTAGGTGTTGATGCTCTTCGTGATAGGTTCTTAAAGGATGCTTATAGTTGGAACTTGGTGATACTTCCATGGACAATACTTCCAACATTTGCAGCCCCTTGCAATCAAAGTTTTATCACAAGTAAGTTTAATAAATTTTCATATTTTAATTTTAAAAGTTCCATAATTTCAATTATAATTTATAATTTTCTAATTGTTTACTTTGTCTTCATAGGTTGTTAGTTCATCTACATCTAAGAGGAATTGGAGCACATATTCTTTCATCCACTCAGTAAAGTGCAATGAATTGCTCAACAAGAGCGGAGGACTTACTATATGTGCATTCAACTTGTGTCTCCTTTCACACAAACAACGTGACTACAAGGAAGGGGAGACAAAGTTGTGGGATATAGAGCCAGAGGATACTGACTTGGATGCTTCCACTTCCCACCATATTGCATATGAGGAGTCCGATATCCAACAGCAGCATGGGCACAATACTAGTGCTAGTGATAGTGCCATTGGCACTACTTGTGATTCATCTAGTCTTCCTACTTCGTCTAATGTCAATGTTGACATTGATATGGATGATTCAGAGAATCTATTTGATGATTAAAACTTTAAAAGTGTTGTAATATTGAACTTGAAGTTTGAACGATGAATCTTTTATCATGCATGTTTGAAATGATATTCAAGTTTTTGGTGGTTTTGTTGTTTATATGATGTTATGTGATATTCTAATCCTAATTCATGCTTCTAGGCTGCATATATATATATTTTATATATATATATATATATATATATATATACTAACGAACCCAGAACGAACAGAACCCACCCCCCAAAAAATTTAGCCAAACCGGCTAACCAAACCCCCAAACCCAAACCCGAACCAGTACCAGAACCAGCAACTTAGATAAATAGCTATAAAAAAAAATTAGTTCTATGATTGTTATGATTCTCAAGTAATAGCAAAAGCTGACAGAGTAAGAATATGTGGAGGTACACTCTATTAAGAGTTGTCAATAGCTAATCTATAAATTATGTGGAGAAACACTTTATAATATAAAATTTTCAACTTTCATGCTAGCAAACTATGCACTTGCTTTTAATTAAATAAGGCGCGGATATTTTTGCACATAGAAACAAAGCAGCAAACAAGGGAGTTATCCAACTTTGTATAATACAATAAGCAAATAAAATGAAAAGTAGTTATTAAAACTCTAGACTGTTAACAAACCTTTACAAATCCAGTTCTGCGATCTAAATTCAGGTGCAGGTTCTTTATTTCTCCATACTCGCCAAAAAGCTCCTGAAGATCAACCTCTTGTGCCTCTTCATGTACTCCAGTTACCAAAATGATCCAACCCTCAATAGCTAGCATCATTAAAGATAAAAGACAAAGGAAAAGATCGATTTGACAACACAGATGATTAAATTACTGACACAGAAACAATATTTCAACAAACAGAAAGACATGGATAAACATCATCAATTGCCACAAGGCTTCTAATACAAATACATTTAAATATACATTATAGAATTAAAAACATAATTTCAAATGTGTAACTAAATTCCCTATGATCAGTACAATTTACAAAAAAATTGCAATCTCATCACAGCTATCCCAACCATTTATGACTGTAAGATAGTCAGGAGTCAGTATAAGGACATCATGTACCAAAAACAAAAGGATACATCTCTGAGGGCCAGGGCCACCAACAGAATCGAGAGAGTCAAAGTCTCTAGCTGCAAACCGGGTATTGCGTTCAACATCGATTTCTTCTTTGAAACCCCTTCCTTTTGTCTTCTTGGGTAGACCTTGCTCATGCCCATCACTCAGCTGCAGTTGTGAGGCGGTGCCAGTTATTGTAGATTTTAATTTAGGTGCTGGAACTGAAGGAGCCATGTCTGCATTTGTATTGGCATTCGCCTCCTCCATCGTTGCATCATCATCCATAAGATCATCATCTTCTGGCTCAAAATCCACTGCATCCACCTCTGCACCAGCCATTTTTGCTCTGATAGAACTTTTGTTGATTTCTGCCAATGGAACAAAGGAAATCAGAGAGCAGAAGAAGCAGGGTCTTTTGCTTTGATAATCAAAATATTTGCCATCCGTTTAGGAGAAATAAATAAAAATAAGAATTATTTTATCCATTAGGAGAAATGCATAAAAAATGACAAATTTTTTAATCCATTGGAAGAAATGAATAGAAATACTACTGATATCAACAAAAAACAAACAGATCAATGAGTCTCAATAGTAAAGCCTCATGTTATATACAGTAATAGGCAGTGGGAACCGGAAAAACTGAAGCTACCTACAATTGTACTCGGCAGAAAAAAATGGAGTAGAACCCAAAAACATGCGAACCCACTTCAAGCCTGCATTCAGCTAGGGTATGGGCCCAGCCTAGCTATTTGGCCCATGTACATTTGAAATACCTGGGCCCAGCCAGGATAAAACTGAGCAAACCTGAGGTGAACCCACAGGGTTCTCAAAAAAAGTGTATTTAAAAAAAATTAAAAAAACATAACTAACCGTAAGTTATCCTAAAAGTGCATTTTTTGAAGGATTTGGAGCTTGGTTAAAAGCAATAAAACTATGAAAAATGGCATGCAGCATGAAGGTTCCTGTGGCCTCAAAGGCCTAAATTTGGGCTTGCTGGCAAGGATTCCATCCACCGACCCCCCCCTATATTGCAACAAGAATGTAACAGGGCCACTTCCCCTCAATCTCACAGGGTACTTCTACCCCGACTCTGGGTTTAAAAAGCAAAAACATAAAATTGTTTTGTGCTGCACCAGATGGAAAAGCAGCATTTTTTACCTTAATTTGATCTGAAATAACAAAAACAGTGTTCTATTTCCTTAATATTATGATTGTTTCAGCATTTTTTAGTTTCTCAGATTTCCCCAAGCTTTTCTAGATTAAATTCTTTGTAATTGAGTTCCATTTTATACTTTTGGTTTGTGAAGTCAATCCCAATTCTAAGTAATGCTGCTATGATATAAACCATAGTAACAGAAAACATGAAAAACACGCGAGTACTTGCATTTTAAACATACACATGACCTTTGTCATGACATTCTAACACACTTGCCCCAGATTTTACAGTAAGCAGGTCAAACTGGAAAAATACATGTCTAATTGAAAAAAAAACGCATTTAAAAAACATGTGTAATGAAAAACACACAGGTTTTTCAACACAGTATTGAATTTTTTTTCTCATTTTTTCACTTTCTGCCCCCAAACTCTGTCTTAGTGCTTATCTGAGGCAATATACAACTTTTTACAATAAACTTTAATATTATACATTCTAATAATTATGTACAGAGCTTAGCCTTTTGCTTATGATCACTTTGTTACGTTTATGCTCTATTTGGTAGAATTCTACTCGATTACAAGATCAATGGTTCTAAAATATATTTGAATTTTAATTGATGTTTAATATTATTCCTCCATGTCAGTCTCAGAATTGATATGTTGTTCCCCGGAGTTTCCCAGGTTCAGGATCAGCATTGCTACTTTTTGATGATCTACAGATATTAAAGTACTTTCTTCCTTACTTTCCCTCAAACTTTCAAGTCCTCCCCTATGGAGACAATTCTTATAATCAATTTCTTTCAGCACACAGGTAAGCCATCACAAGCATAGAACTGCATTATTTGGTGCCAGGAAAATCTCAATGAAGCACCTCCAAAAGACAATTCAAATGCATATATAGAGAATCTACCCATCCAAATGCATAAGAATTACGTACAATACTCACAAATAACACATCTTACAGAAAAAGGAAGGAAAAAAACATTGCATTAATCAATTTGTTTGAAACAGTTCTTCCCTTTCTTCTTAAAAAAAATACCATGCATTATCAATTTTTATAGTTAAGACTAAAAAATTGATACGTAATGAGAATTCAGGAGTAATTGACAACACTGAATCTTTAGTAATGTCTTGTAATTAAAGTTTGGACTTTGTTTCTCGTTCTATGCACTCTATTTGGCATGAAATAACATTTGCAGTTTTTATTCCATGGTTTTATGAGTATTTTAGTGTGTCTTTTAATTTGACAGGTATTTCCCTTTAAAAACACATGTAATTGAATTCCAAGAACACTTTTGGTTTGCTGTGCCTTTGCCATATAAGTATAATGTGACTACAATATAAATTATAAACCACTCGATTTAACTTTAACTTTTATGTTTTGGCAAATGAAATTGAATTAACAATTACCAGTTGTGTTCTCAATTTGGTAATTACTAATTGTCAATTCTGTGGCAATCTTTGGGGTGGGTGCTCTGGATTTGTGTTCTCTTGACGGCTATTTATTCCTCCAGACTTGCTAGGTGGTTGTGAGCTGTGCTTGGAGGGAGCTTTATGGCACATTTGTCAGCCAGTGGGTCAATAGACCCTCTTTGCGGATTAAAAATGTGATCATCAGCTCGAAAAGATCTTCCATTGCCACTCTACTGCTCTGTTGTGCTTTGTAAAATGTATCTTAGGTGAAGAAGATCTAGGGAATAATAGTTCCCTCCATAACAGGGCAATGAGTCTGGTAGAGTTTAATGCAAATCTTGTTAGACTATTATTATATTCCTATTGTTAATGGTCAATTTTATATTGTATTAGTTTAGTTTAGGCTTCTACTATTTCTACAGTAGTCGGTAGGTTGATAGTAGATATATATTTAATATCTACAGTACATTCCCTTTTCTATATATTGTATCTTCCTTTTTCATGTTAATAATGAACTTAGAACTTTCCAGAACATGGTATCAGAGCCTGTTAGGGTTTCTAGGAAATTTTCGTGAGCTTTCAACCAGCTGTAATTCGAAAAATTCTGGGGCGTTTCTCGTTTTCAAAATTCGTGGAAAAAAAATTTGTGGGTGTTTCAAGGCTGTGATTCGAATTTTTTTCTGTTCTGGGCGACCTCCATTCTCAGCCGCGCGACCTAGAAACTGCAGAGATTTTGCGTCTTTCTGTGATTGTGCGCGCGTTTTTTCTCTTGCTGAGGGCGTGTTTCTCCTGGGACCGACTTTCAGGAAGTCATTTCTCAGTATTTGTTCTCTTTGTCTGCGCAGGTTTCTGTTCTTTGTGGCCGCGCGACCTCCTGGAGACATTTTTTTAGAGATTTCTTCCGAAATCTGGCCGCTGACACGCGTTTTTTTTCGCTTTCAAAAACCCGTGATTTGAGACACATTTTTAGTGCGTGAATCTGGTCATGTATTCTCTGTTTTTAGCCATGATTTCTCCTTATCTTGTCGCCTTTTTTTTGGTCATTTTTGCCTTTATCCACAATGCCTAGGGTTCTGCCCTCTATTTGTCACGATTTCGTGGACTTACCAATTGTTTTCTGCAATTTTTGGAGCTGTCATGGCCGCCTAGGACTTCTGAAAATTTCGACCTGGGTTTTGACCCATTTTTTTAGCTCGAAAATTTCTTTTGATTACATATTCCTGGTGGGTTTTCTGCGATCTCAACTAGGTTGTCTTCCGTTTTTTTCTGGGTACCTTGGTTTCTGTGCCTCGAAATTTGTGCCATTGGGTGTTGACGAAATTTTTTGGGTAGTCAGAAATTTTTTTGGGTTTTTAGCATTCTTTTCTGGGTACTCTTCAAATCTTCTGGATTTCGTCATCAACGTGCCTCAAAATCCGCGTTAGGGTTTCATCCTTGACTTTGTGCGTTTTTTTATTTTCGTTTTGCCTTCACCAATTTGACCTCAGGGTACGTGCTGGCATCTCTAACGAATATCATGCTCGAAAGTAGCCAGAAGTTCAATAGGAGGAATTACAACACCTGGAAGCAACGCATGATTACGATCTTCGAATATCGTTGCCTCGATCAGATCGTTTTGGGGAACTCCGCTCGTCCCACTATAGTCGGCACGGACCAGGACAAATGGGATGAACACAACCAAGAAGCCATCATGCTCATCAAACTGTTAGTCACGGATGAGCAGCTACCTCAGGTACCATCTGGCAAAACTGCTTCAGAAATTTGGGATCATTTGAAGGCACTTCATGAAACCTCCAACAAGAGCAGAGCGTTCTTTCTCAAGAACATGCTCTTTTCCATCATGATGGATGAGAAAATGTCCTTACAGGAACATCTCACAAAGATTAAGGACATTCGTGATCAGTTGGAGGCGATTGGTCGAACAATGGAGGAAGAAGACATGGTCGTCATTACTCTGAAGAGTCTTTTGCGTTCGTATGAGCACTTCATCAAGACGCTAAATATCACCTCCACCAATGTTGATCTCAAATTTGAAGATCTTTGCACCAAGCTCTTGCAGCAGGATCGATGGCGACAACAGTTTGGAAGCAATACTAGTTCAACCTCCACAGAGCAAGCGTTCTCTGCCAAATCTTTTGTTAAGAACAAAGGGAAGGCTCAATCTTCTCAGCCGAAAGGCTCTAGTTCTTCACAGGACAGCAAGAAGAAAAAGAACGTTCAGTGTAATTATTGCCATAAATATGGTCACATAAAGGCTGATTGTCGAATTCGGATGGCTTCTGAACAAAAGAAGCAGGGAGGGTCTCAACAAAAGGCAAATGTCGCAGAGCACACCGAGCAGAAAGAGTCTGCATTCTATGCATTTATGGCCAAGAGAACTGCAGATCCAGTCCAATCTTCTGCTTCGTATATTGATTCAGGGGCTTCTCGGCATTTTACTCATCGTCGAGATTGGTTCACCAAATATGAACCATTCACTGATTCAGTGATCTTTGGAGGCGGCAAAGAGTACACCGTTGCCGGTAAGGGCAATGTTCAGATTCACTCTGGCGGAAGAAATTTACTCTTTCTTGATGTCTACCATGTTCCAAGCATGGAACATAATCTTCTCTCCGTCAGCCAGATCATGAAGCATTCTCCCCAATTGGATGTCATTTTCAATTCGTCCACTTGCAACATTGTTGATAAGGCGACATGCACTACGATTGCTATGGGACTTGAGGATCATGGTCTGTATAGACTTGCTGATTTTGGTGATTCTCAAGAGCACGCTCTAGCAGCAAGGAGTACTTCCATCAACAAACTTTGGCATCAGCATTATGGGCACTTGAATGTGCACTATCTCTCTCAATTGTCTCGGGAGGGTTTGGTTGCTGGTCTACCTGAGATCCAAACTCAAAATCATGGACTTTGTGGAGCCTGTCAAGCTGGTAAGCAGCATCGGACACCATTCTCGGATGGTGATTCTTGGCGAGCCTCCAAGGTACTTCAATTGGTTCACGCTAATGTATGTGGACCAATGAACACTCCATCTATTACTGGGTCCAAGTACTTTTTACTATTTGTTGATGATTTCAGTCAGAAAATGTGGGTGTATTTTTTGAAACATAAATCAGATGTGTTTAGTACATTTCAGCAGTATAAGGCCTTGGTTGAGAAAGAATCAGGTTCTCACATTGTTACTCTAAGGTCAGATAATGGGGGGGAGTTTTGTTCAACTGACTTCTCTACTTTTTGTGCTCAACACGGCATCAAACGACAACTCACCACACCATACACCCATCAGCAGAATGGTGTTGTTGAACGTCGGAACCGCACTATTACTGAAATGGCTCGTTCTATGTTGGAGTACCGAAATGTACCCAAGAAATACTGGGCTGAAGCAATTTATACTGCCGTCTACCTCCTGAATTGATCACCTACTTAGGCTGTTAAGAAGATGACTCCAGAAGAAGCTTGGTCAGGACATAAGCCTAAAGTGGGCCATCTGAAAGTCTTTGGTTCTACCGCTCATGTATGGATTCCAGACGCCAAGCATGCCAAGTTGGACTCCAAGAGCCAGAAACTTATGTTTATTGGTTACAGCGACAATCACAAGGCATACAGGTTGATTGATGTGGAGACGGATCGTCTCATATTCAGTCGTGATGTTGTGATTGATGAGACTACTGGTCCCTTTGTTCCTACAACCAGCCCTGAGGATCAGCCTATGAAGGTTCCTGATGATGGTGTTCGTCTTCCTCTTGGTTCCCCTGATGGGAGGGCTTCACAGCATTCTGACTCTGAAGATGAGGAGTCTACCGGTCCTGAAATAGCACCACCTGATCTTCCTCCGGGTTCATGTCCAGATGACGTTGTTCCAGACATCCCAGCAGATGCTGTTTCTCCTACTCCAAATGTTGGTACTTCTACTCGTCGACCTAAATGGTGGCTCAAGACTATCGGAGATCTTCATAGTGATGAACTCATTGAGGGTAGGTCAGCTCGTAGAATGAGCAAGCAGCCAAACACAGTCAATTTTGCTCTTATGGCCAACCTACACAGCATCTATGAGCCTCAAACATATTCCGAGGCTAAAGGAATTCCAGAGTGGGACAAGGCTATGGAGTCCGAATACCATAGTCTTCTGAAGAATCACAGTTGGGTTCTCTCTGATCTTCCTCCTGGGAAGAAAACTATCAGTTGCAAATGGGTTTATAAGGTCAAGTATCATGCAGATGGCACTTTGGATAAATACAAGGCCAGATTAGTTGCTCGGGGGTTCACACAGCAGGAGGGCATTGACTACGAGGAGACTTTTGCTCCTACTGCCAAGATGAGCACAATTCGTCTTCTTCTCGCTATTGCAGCCCAATTCGGATGGACAGTTCATCAGATGGATGTTAAGAGTGCCTTTCTCAACGGTGAGTTGCAGGAAGAAGTCTACATGACGCAGCCTCCTGGTTTCAAGGTTGCCGGAAAAGAACATCAGGTTTGTAGGCTCGTGAAAGCACTCTATGGACTGAGAAACAGGCTCCCCGTGCATGGTACATCAAGATTGATCAGTACTTGCTTGATCATGGTTTTCAGCGCAGCCCTTTTGACACTAATTTGTATATCAAACACTCTGGTGATGATGTTTTGTTCCTTGTTATCTATGTTGATGACTTGATCATTACTGGCAGTTCAGCACACTTGATTGCAGCAATCAAACAAGATTTGTGTCAGGCTTTTGACATGACAGATTTGGGGCTTCTCCATTATTGTTTGGGTATTGAAGTTTGGCAGACCGCTGATGGTATCTTTATCTCTCAGTCTAAATACGCTCGGAGTCTGCTTGACAAGTTTCGGATGCTGGACTGCAAACCTGCCTCCGCACCTATGGAAAAGGGATTGAAGTTATCAGCCAACTTTGATTCACCTCCGGTTGATGAAACGACATTCAGGCAACTGGTGGGCAATCTCATCTACCTCACTGCCACTAGACCTGACATTAGTTTTGCAATGAGCTACATTTCTCGCTTCATGACAACTCCAAAAGCTGATCATTGGCTTGCCGCGAAGCGCGTGCTAAGATATGTTAAGGGCACTTCAGATTATGGCATTTTGTATGGCAGGTGCAAAGATCCGAAGCTGATTGGTTATACAGATTCAGATTGGGCAAGTTCAGTGGATGACCGAAAATCTACTTTGGATATGTATTCAGTTTGGGTACAGGTGCTGTAACATGGACCAGCAAGAAGCAACAGGCAGTGGCTCTTTCATCGACCGAAGCCGAATATTGAGGAACCGTCACAGCAGCATGTGAGGCAGTTTGGCTCCACAGGACACTTTCTAACATGCACATGTCACAAGCAGGACCTTCTCCCTTGTACACTGACAATCAAGGGGTGCTCAAACTCGCCAAAAATCCAGCCTTCCATGAACGTACCAAGCATGTCGAGCTTCATTATCACTACATCCGCAAGCTGGTAGAAGATGGATCAGTTCAGCTGCAGTATGTTCCAACAGCGGATTAGACTGCAGATATTCTCACCAAGTCACTGAGTCTAGCTAAATTTGTCAAATTTCGGGGGCAACTTGGTGTTTTTGACCAATTGACCATTAAGGGAGGGTGTTAGACTATTATTATATTCCTATTGTTAATGGTCAATTTTATATTGTATTGTATTAGTTTAGGCTTCTACTGTTTCTACAGTAGTCGGTAGATTGATAGTAGATATATATTTAATATCTACAGTACATTCCCTTTTCTATATATTGTATCTTCCTTTTTCATGTTAATAATGAACTTAGAACTTTCCAGAACAAATCTCAGTAAAACTGTTTTTTTGGCAGAGGTGAGGGATTGTTTGGACTAATTGCTTGTTCTGCAAGATGAGGTTGGAGAGAACGACGTGGCTCCTAAGGCAATGCTTGCTTCCCTTCTGACTCCTCAACAACCAGCCCTGTATAATCTGAATGGAAGTGGATGGCCATCCAGGAAGAATTGCAGGATGTGGTTGCAGATTTGGATGCCCTCTTGATATTTTGCCAGGACCTACAAATGGCGATGAAACACCTAGTGGTTCTCAAAATAGAGGATGAGTAGAGGTTTTTAGTTTATCTCCCATGGCTGGAAAACAGCAGCTTAATATGATCAGTGAAGCAGGCTGAAATTATAAAGGGTTTACAATTTGAAGGTCTGGAATTGATGGATGGCATCGGTGGGATAAAGTGAAAACAGTGGCAGTCTTTGAAAATGGTGTGCTCAATCAGGCTTAGGACTTCTGACAAGCTGCTCCTTGAATTCTGGGTGTGGCTCAATATAATATACCCAAAAGGAATATTATGTGAAGTCTAATTGATTAACTCCACGGGTCTTACTTCAAAATCAGATCTACTGCAATAAATATTATCCTCAATATAATATGCAGAAATGAATTAAAAATGTGACAATTAACACACCCATCCACAATAACTGATTAATCATATTATTCAGCATAATTTCAACTTACAGGCAATTCAGTATTACCAGATCTTTCCAGGAATAACAGCAGCAAAAAAAATTATCTGAAAATGTTCCAAAACTACATTTATGGTGCTAAAGAGCCACCTCACGATTACAAAACCTCAGCGCTAAGGTAGCCACCTATCACCCAAACACATATGCTTTGGAGGAGTTGCCAAAACAACAAGAGTGCAACTATGACAGTTGCCTGATACCAACAGCAATGGCTCTTAGGAATGCCATCCCCAACAGTGATGTCTGCCATGAGAACTTGCCATATAATCAAGCAATTTGTTGCAGCTCAAACACAATCCCTGTGTGGGACTGCACTAGTCTGAATCATGGATTTCCATCCACTAATCCAGTTATGGAAATTAGGGAGTTCCCATCCTCCAATCTCCAGTGATAGACAGACAAGATGTCCAATCTATTTGAGGGAAACAGTTGAATAAACAAGCATACCGCATTTCATCCCTGGTTTAAATCAAATAGGCACTTGAGTGCCCAACTTTCCCTCCAGAAGACAATTTCAAATTCTTCCCTTTTTCCCTCCAAAGGAACCCTGCTCACGACCTTTGGTCGACTGTCATGCCCCCGCCAAGTTAAGGAGATCGCAACTTATGAAATCACAGCCTTAATGAAATAAATAAACAGCGGTCCTAGTAAGAGGCCGATTAGGATTAAAAGAAATGTCATAAGCAAGCAATTCCAAAAAGGCATACAATTAAAAATAATAAATCAAAGTTTCAAGGCAGCACTCAATTACGAAGGGGTGTCAAATGGACATAAAGAGGCTTGCGGGGGTTGGAGATGGCGCTGCGGGTAGCGGTTCCCTGTGAGAGGCTGCAGCATGTATGAGGGCTCTGCCCTCTTTACATGCTCGTTCTCTGTCCGATTTTCGCATCTGTGTTGTGTTTTCTTGTGGGTGGGGTTTGTTTGAGTGGTAAGGGTGGAGTCTCTCTCTCGGTGTGCTCTCTCCTCCTAGCGTGGGGGTTTTGGCTGAGGTGGACGCTTTTTCTCGGTGGAGTCTCCTTGCTAGAGGTGCTCTCTTTGTTGGCTGCCACTTTTGAGTGGGATTTGGCTCTCCTTTGGTCTGATCCATACCTAGTACAGGCTTCGTGGGTGTGGTTTTCAGTTTTCCTTCACAAAGTTTTGGGACTCGAGTTTGCATGGCTCATGGGGAGTCGTCAGGGGTCAAATCCCCTTTGGATTTTCGTGCTGCTTTTGGGGCCTCGCCTCCAAATCGTTCTCCGAAAGTTTTTAATAATAGTTTGTTTTCAAATGACCCAAGTAATGATGGATTTGTTCACGCTGGTGGTTCTCGTATTCCGAAGACAAATGGGTGCCTTGAACGTTCCAAGGAAAGGCCGGTGCTCGTTATTCAACCTAAATCAATTGCGGAGGACATCGAGTATTTCTCAAAATATGCTTTGCTCTGCAAATTTTTGGGAATGAGGGTTTCGCTCCAATTTCTGGAATCATGGGCTCATCGTTCTTGGTCCCCGGAGGGTGAGATGGAAATAATGTTGTTAGCAAACAACTACTTCAAGGTGACATTTTATTGCATGGCGGATCGCAATAGAGTTTTTGAAGGTGGGCCTTACTTCCACAACCAGTTGGTCTATTCATTAAGCCACGGCATGCGGGTTTTGATCCTTCGGAGGAGCTCCCGAATCGGGTGCCGGTTTGGGTTCGCCTCCCTAGATTTCCAATGGAATTTTGGCGCAATGACATTTTGCATCGAGTTGCTTCATTGCTTGGAAAACCGGTGGGTCCTTCTCAACAAACTCAGGACAAAAAGGTAATGACTTTTGCTCATATTTGTGTTGAAATGGATTTAAATAACCCTATCCCAAACTCTTTGGAAATACGTGCGGGTTCATGCTCTTGGGTGCAGCAGCTTGACTACGAGACTTTGCCTTTTCGTTGTCGTCTCTGTCGTGAATATGGGCATTTGCAGAGAAGATGCCTGAAGTTTAAATCTCCAGGGAATCCGACAGCTCAACCTCCTCGCAATCCCTCAAAGGTTGACAAGGGTAAGGAGCCGCTGCCGAATGAGGCTATGGAGGCTGAGGGCTTTATTCCGTCCAAGGCTCGTAATAGGAACCAGGGCCAAAAGAGGACAATTAAGGATCGCCAGGATGGAGACTCCTATAACAGATTTGAGGTGCTTGATGATCTTGGTCATCAGGAGGTAAATCCGAGATTGTTGATTTTGGATCAGGGTGTTTCAGAAGGGGTTCAGGAAGGCATTTTCCCAGAGTGCATCCAAACTTTTCAAGAAATTGGGGTTGTTCAGTTGGAATCGGTCCAAAGTATGGTGGTTCATGGTAGGGTTGAGCCTACAGTGGAGACGAAGTTGGGGGAAGGGAGAAAGCGGGAGCGGGCTTGGTAAAAGGTAATAAGGCTTCTTCCTCATTGGGAATTCTTCAGAAGGACCTAAAGAAAGGGGTGGTGGAGAAATCTTCTAAAGAGGGGAGAAAGAAGGATTTGGAGAAATTAAAGTTGATGGGTGAGTCTCTGGTGGAGGCTAGGTCTGTAAAGACTCTGGATTCACATTTCTCTAACCCTCCAAAATGAATGTCCTCTCCTGGAATGTAAGGGGCTTGAACAGTGGCCCTCGACAAAAAGTTGTTCGAGATTTGTTGCATTTACATTCTCTTGATGTTCTTTTTCTTCAGGAAATTAAGTTATCGGTTGAAGGTATGTTGGGTGTGATGCCTAAGCTGTGGGTGTGGGGCAATTGTCAATGTATTGGGGCTCATGGTAATGCAGGTGGGGTGGCTTGCCTATGGAATCCATTGAAGATTCATCCTCTTTGGTGGGTGTCCTCCAAGTCTTCCATCTCTGTGGTTGTTTCAAGTCTGGAGTTGGGGGAAACTATTCTTCTCTCAAACATCTACGCGCCTACTGATTTTCCTGGTAAGAAGTTATTGTGGTCTCATATTAGTTATGTTCGGAGCCTAGCTCCTTTGTTCCCTTGGATTGTTGCAGGGGATTTCAATGCTATTATTGAGACAGATGAGAAGATGGGTGGTGTTGCGAGATTGGAACCCTCAGCTTTCCTTTTTCGTGATAGCATCTCTGCTTTGAACCTAGTTGGCATTAAGCCTCGGAATGGGAAGTTTACTTGGAACAATAGGAGATTGCGAGAGAGTTGTATTGCTGAGAGACTTGATCATTTTTTGGTGTCCTGTTTCTGGGTTGGCGGAGGGTTGTCTTCTGGGTCTGAGATTTTGGATTGGCGGGGTTCGGATCACTGGCCTATTAAGTCTTTTGCTTCTTTTGCTCGGGTGGCTCGGTCTCCTTCTTTCAAGTTCCAACTTATGTGGTTAAGAGATTCTTCTTTGCAGGTGCATATGGCTGATTGGTGGAGAAGGGGAAGACCTGCTTTTGGCACTGCCATGTATTCCTTTTCTAAGCTGCTGCAATTTGTAAAATATCAACTTAAAAGGTGGAATAGGTGATACTTTGGCAATATTTTTCATGCTAAGGTTGATGCTCAAGCTGTCTTGGATGTCACCACTCGAGAGATAAGGGAGTGTGGTCTTTCTGAGGATTTACTCAGGGAGGAAGCTTGGGCTCGGAGAGATTTGGAGGAGTGTGAGCTATGCGAGGAAATTTTTTCGAAGCAGAAGGCTAGAGTTGAGTGGTTACAGGAGGGTGACAGAAACACTGCCTTTTTCTTCAACTCGGTAAAGGCTAGGAGACATGGTAATTCTATGCCTGTTCTGGTGAATGACAGGGGTGAGCATCTATTGTCCTTGCAGGATATTTCTAGAGAAGCTTCGGAGTTCTATGCTTCTTTATTTCGTGAGGACTCTCAGGATGTTACGGAGGAAGAAAACCAAGTTTTGTCTTGTATTCCCTCTTTGGTCACTAGGGAGATGAATGAGTATCTTTTGCGAGATATCTCACTGGAGGAATTAGAGGGTATTGTTTTTCAAATGAAGAAAGGAAAAGCCCTAGGTCCTGATGGGTTTCCAGCTGAATTTTATCAAGAATTTTGGGACATCATTAAGTTGGACCTGTTGGAGGTGGTGCGTGAGTCTCAGAAAAACAAGCAGATGCTTCAGGCTTTACACTTTACTTTCCTTGCTCTCATTCCCAAATGTGAGGGGCCGGATCGTTTGAGTCAATTTCGACCCATTTCTCTTTGTAATGTGGTGAATAAAATTATTTCCAAGTTGATAGCTGAAAGGTTGAAACAATGGCTCAGTGGACTTATCTCTGAGGAACAAAGTGGTTTTGTGGAGGACC